>CM031947.1:42878011-43222854 GCA_018749465.1 Paracanthobrama guichenoti
TGGTGTTGTGGCCTGCAGGCTTGCCACCATCACTAGCAGACCCACTTTTGGGAGGTCTGCCAGTCAATAAAAACCTCATTTATTTGCATGATAAGGAAACAAAGTAGCACCGATCGACATCAGTCTAGACATGACACGTGGTGATGACAGTTTTACATTGGAGATGGCACTACATGCTGTCCTCGTCCCTGCTGGGTGAATTTGCTTTTATGAAGGGATGGCAAAGATAAATATACTTTATATAGTGAATCTAGGGATAACTGTTGCTTCTAAAAGCCACCATCTCATGAAATTGATTTGCGAAGAAGTTAACGCTCCCAGTTTTCGATCTATAAATTGACTACTGTGTAAAAACAAAAAAGGATAGTTTATTACTCCTAAGAAAGCTAAAATGTCTATGTTGGTCATTCCCAATTGTTATAAACATCACTTGACAGTCATAAACAATGATAAATATTCTAGAAACCCCACATCCATCTATCCAGTTAGTTAGTTCATTTGTAAAAAGCTCCATCTATCCATCCATCCTGTTAGTTAGTAAAAAGCTCTGTCATCCATCCATCCATCCTGTTTGTTAGTAAAAAGCTCCATCCATCATCCATCCATCCATTCAGTGTAAAAAGCTCCATCCATCCATCCATCTATCCATCCATCCATCCATCCATCCATCCATCCATCCATCCATCCATCCATCCATCCATCCATCCATCCATTCTGTTAGTTAATAAAAAGCTCCATCCATCCATCCATCCATCCATCCATCCATCCATCCATCCATCCATCCATTCTGTTAGTTAGTAAAAAGCTCCATCCATCCATCCATCCATGCAATCTTTTATGAGATTTTGTGATTGGTGTAACAACCCTTGCTGCTTTTGTGAAATGAAATAAAATAAAATAAAAAAAACAACAAGAAAAGTTACACTGTAACAACATTACATTAAAATAAAGTCTGTATTGTATCCGACAACAGATTTTATTGGAGAAAACTGAATTCACCATACTTTGAGAATGATACATGTATTTATGATATACCTAGACTCGATGCCTTCAGCTAATGTCTAAATGATTGCTTAAAAAAGAAAAAGAAAAGCATAATGAATAGTTGGTATTGGTCATAATAATGCTGTAATTGTGCATGTTCAGTGTACATTTCAGTTAGTACACATTTTGTGTGCTGTTGATGCAATCTTTTGCAACAAAACTGCATTACCCATCATTCATAGTGCCAGCACAAAAATGGAAGTCATGAATAAATACATTAAAGCATCAATTACACTCCTAACTGGCATCATATACTCCTCATTTTGTTGCATTAGCACTAAAACAGCCTGCATTTGTCAGAAAAAACAAAAACAAAAAACAAAGGATAATAAATATGACTACACATCCATTTTATTCTGACCACAATTACTTGAAAGTAGATTACATTATGGTGTAATTACCACTTCTGGACTTCCAGGGATAACTTGAAGGCAGCACAAGTATTTAGTCTAAATGTCTGCTTCTGAAATAGCTGCTTTTGTCATGGCACGTCAAGCATTATTATTGTCTTCTTTATTATTTCCCATTATAGAGCAGTGGTTCTCAACCAGGGGACAAGGGTGACTAGAGAACAACTATTTTAAAAAGGACAAAAAAGCATTAAAGTCAGCTAATTCAATTAAAAATCAAGGTAATTCTTATTATAGTTCTTCCCCTCAACATCTGTCTTGGAAAACCTGGATATATGAGGTAGCCTAATTATAAAAGTGCGGTTTCTAGACCTGGAAAAGTCATGTAAATTTATAAAATCTTAAATCTCCATGGGCATTTTTTTAATTGTTCTAGTCGTGCCAATCTCTAAAATATTTTATCAAGTAGAGATTGTGAGTAAAAAATCCTCAGATGGTGAATCACATTTAAATAACCTTAACCTTAAATAACACTCAGCTATCAGAACTTTATTTACTTTACAGAAAAGTTCCAGTTCTTCGAATATTGTTGTGGAAGATGGGGAGCCTTGGAGTCATTTTTTTTTTTCTGATTTAAAGGTTCTCCTCATCAAAAATATGTGGCGCTATCATTGTACAGTAATTTTATCAGATGGTAAATTCATGGAATTTTGATATACCGCATACCATCATAATAAATGATTACCATATTCATACCATTATATTTACATCATACTCAAAGGTAGCCTACTTTAAAATATTACATGGTGAAAAAAACACTGTTATTACAATATTAACATATCCAGAAAGCCATATATATATATATATATATATATATATATATATATATATATATATATATATATATATATAT
Source organism: Paracanthobrama guichenoti (assembly GCA_018749465.1). Classification (NCBI taxonomy): domain Eukaryota; kingdom Metazoa; phylum Chordata; class Actinopteri; order Cypriniformes; family Gobionidae; genus Paracanthobrama; species Paracanthobrama guichenoti. The sequence goes on from CM031947.1 coordinate 42,880,319, forward strand.
ATATATATATATATATTATTATTATTATTATTATTATTATTATTATTATTATTATTTATTTACTTATTTATTTTTGGCTGACTTGATGAAAGCAATGCAAAAAAGAGCCCTCCAAACACCTGCACCTAATCAGTCTACTTTCAGACAGTTTTTTTTTTTTTTTTTACACATTTTGCACTGCGTTTGTTGTTAATTAAATTGTCTGAAATACAAGGCACTTAAAAGTTGAACTATGAGTCTGTTCCTCTTGAAATATTCATGTAGAGGTAGAGTTTTCTAGTGCTATAATTTGCCTAGGTATAAGCTCAATTGATATGTGTGTAATAGTGTGTGACACTTTAGTATGACATTAAAATTCATTTATTTTTTACAACAGATGCTATCAAGTCATATGTCAGTGAACCAAAATTAAAATGATTGCTAAAATGCATTTGAGATGCACTTAATTCCATCTGTTTTTATACACGTACACACACACACTTTGTTTTGTTTACAATGTGGAAATGGTTTATAGTGAATATTTCAAATGCCATATGTGGTATACAGAAATGGAGAGTCTCAATTTTCTTCTGCTGAAGTTGGCAACCCAGCTTCCTTTACCTGCGCAAGTTGTATAAATCACTTATTCATATGCCAATCTAGCACAGGAAGCAGCTTGCAAATTATAGGGTTTAACAGAATTAACAGAATGGGATTTAGGAGACTTTCTTTATTTTTTGAGTTTGGGGTCTGTTGGTGAGAAGTGGGCCTATATAGCAAATCCTCAGAGCTGAGGCTGTGAGATACATGATGATTGTCTGCGTGCACCAGCTTTGCATGATCAACAAAACAAGGACTGAATACAGATGAAAGCCTAGAGTAAAATGAGTGTGCTGGTGGAGGGAGATATCAAGGCTATAATAGAAGAACACCATAGCAATGCTAATAGTGGCGGCTCGCAGGCTTCCTTTGGCACTTTTTATGTATATATATGGTGAATAAGACGCTAATCACTAGACAGTGCAGAAATAGATCAGGATCATGGATCAGGACTTTGACAAAGTATAACTTTCTAACTTTCTAGTGTTAGGCCGCATTTACACCGCATGGTTCATGTGACCCAATTTCTATTTTTTTTCCTCCCATGTGGGACAGAGCGGATATGACCCACGAACGTGTGAGCAGGAAAAAAGCATGTGGATTCCAATATTCTCAGATCGGTTTCAGGCTTCATTCATATGTGGAAATAATCAGAATGCTCACATTCAGACACAGGTGAAAAAAGCCAGGCAAAGACTGTACCACCTGCGCCAGCTGAGGAAATTCAGGCTTTCACCAGCTATCCTGAAAACTTTCTATTTAGGGGCGATAGAAAGTGTTTTAACTCAGTGCATCACAGCGTGGTATGGGAACAGCACCAGTCATGACCGCAAAGCCCTGCAAAGAGTCGTGCGCTTATCCGAGCGTATCTCAGGGTCAGCTCTCCCGTCTCTGCAGGACGTCTACACCAAACGCTGCAAAGGTAGAGCTACCAAGATCATCAAGGACTCTAATCACCCTGCAAACCCTCATTTCACGCTGCTACCATCTGGTAAGCGCTTCCGAAGCCTGATGGCCAAAACTGAGAGACTCAGGAGGAGCTTCTTCCCCAGGCCATCAGACTCCTGAACTCAGTCACTTAACATCACGTGACTTCACGTCCAGGATAAACATCGATATACTGACATTGCACTGCACTTTCTGTTCTCGTTGTTACTGTGTAACAACCTGTTATAAACCTGTTTGCACATTATACTCTTTATACATTTGTTAACCACATATTTATAAGTCTACAGTTTACTCACTGCAAAGTCTACTTCAATTATTTTATTCCACTTTATCCTTATTTGTTACCTTTTTTTTCTTGACTTGATTATTTATAATTCTACAGATATAGACATATATATATATATAGATAGTACTTTTTTTATATCCTATTTCTATTATAATTTCTTCCTTGTGTTTTTAACTGTGAATTTGCACTGTCCATGGAGCGGACCTGTTTACATTTCACTGCCGGTTGTATATTCTGTATATAACTGTGTATGTGACAAATAAAACTCTTGAATCTTGAATCTTGAATCTTGAGATATACGTGCATTTGCGCCTGCCGTCAATGCGAGTCATATGTCATAGGGATGAGTGATATGGACTTAAAAACATATCACAATATGGGTATTTATTGCGATAACGAAATCAATGGTGATATACTGTGTGTGTGTGTATATATATATATATATATATATATATATAGTACCATTCCCCATGTTTTTGGCTACAAGTGAGAGCCTCAGAAAAACAATAATCCAGGAACTTTGCTGCCGTACCATGGGTGCAGCGGTGCAATGATATTATGCAATGCCTGAAAATAGGCTAACTTCCGTCAACATAGCCAACGTGACAACCTGCTTGCACAGAGAGCGTGCTGGGGACTATTTTCAGGCGGTGCATAATATCACTGCACCGCTGCACCCATGGTACGGCAGCAAAGTTCCTGGATTATTACGCAGGAATGAGAGTATAGTCCATAGCCATATCGGTCTAGAAAATCGCAACTTTTCATTTTCCATCAGTCTTAGTACACGATGCAATTATACACATCACGCATTATTTTGTCACTTATAGATGGAGCCGTTTACCTCCAGTCTTTGTGCTAAGCTAGGCTAGCAGTGGGTGCGTCAGACTCTTATCTAACTCTGGGGGATACGGTGACTAAGCTAAAGTCCAAAAAGTCGGCATGTTCCTTTAAAGTAAAATGTACCCATCGTCAAATAGGCTCCTATAATAAACAAATTACATAAAAGAATAAAAAAAAAAAAAAAAAAATGTGAAAACAGTAAAAGTCCAAATACCAGCCTTTTCAGAAAAGAATGAAAGTGCTTTTCTTCTGTAAAAGTGCAGTGTTTAAATGTGCAACTGTGCTGAAGAACATCACACAATACAAACAATAATAATTCAAATTAATGACAAGTCTGAAATGTAAACAGATTCTGTATTTATTCATATTCTCGTGGTGCAAACAGTGTCAGAAATAGTGTAAACAGCAAAAGTAATAATCCCAACCATGTCTTCATATTACAAAAAAATTGCAACTAATGATTTAATGATAGAACTTAAGTCATTTGAACTAAAACCTAAAGTAATCATGTGTGAATGCTTATTTGTAATTTTAACTGAACTTAGGAATGGTGGTGGTGCTTAAGATATTGTGGGTCATTCAAGTCAACATTCAGTGTTTCTGTAAAAAACCAACAATAATACTGATAAGTTAATAATACTTAGGATTGATGAGCTGCTGGGTTCATGAATATTAATCATGTTGTCTGCGTTCGCTCGAACTGATTTGCTGAAATTGAAACAGGGTCAGTAATAGGTGAGTGCCAGCCAATGAGATTGCAGTTTGCGCACACTATAGTTTAGTGTGCATCAAATACACTGTTCATTCATTGAGATGAACTGAAATAGCGCACTTTACAGATCACTTGACAAAGAGCGAATCTCTCAAGTGCTCAGTCCAAGTGCTCAGCGTGTGAAAATATATCTGTGTGTAGAGTTTCCAGATTGTAGAGGTAGCTCCTCGTTTAGCGATAAACTCCTCCACAGCTTCCACCATAGTTGTGTAAGGGTGGATCGCCTACAGTGGTTCAGGCTTCAGGGTTGCCGAACGATTAAAGAAACGTTATCAGCAATTGTAAATTGCTGAAACGTTATCAACTGTAAATTTCTCGTCCCACCCACTGCAACTTATACCAACGACGGAAATAAGCGCAGTTACAATAGCTAAACATGTGGGAGAGCGTGGCTATAATGTGACTATATTGTATTGCAATAGGTAACACTTCAAAATCAATACCAAATCAAAACTAGTTAGCACTTCATTTGTAATTGAAAGAATTTAATGACAAAATCTAGTTATGGTTACACTTAAAATAGTTGCCAAATAGATGTATGAGATGATAAAAACTTATACTATCAATCGTACCCAGCATGAATGTTACCTGAGGGATAGAAAGATAGAGAAAGAAACAAAGAGAAGAAGACAGCAAAGAAAAGAAGAGCCAAAGAGCACGCCCCGAGAAGAAAGAGAGAGCCAGAGAAAAAATATCAAATATCTTTGATTATTTTCAATCCTACAGTTGTTTTCGCTCTGCACATGAGCTGCGAATGGGTCGCGTCATCAGCTAGGCTTTATCGTTATTATCGCGGGAAGACTAATTCTTATCGTGGGAAGAATTTTTACCGGTATATCGCAAGCGATAAGATATCTCCCATCCCTGGTACGTAATTGAAATAAATGACTTTCTGAAACATTTCACTGTACAGCTATATCTATAACAAATCAAACATCTTTGACTAGACAAGTATTCATTTTGGTTTTCATTTGTTCAATCCCGTCGTGGAGACTCTCTATTCATTCCAGTGAAATCACAAAATAAAATGCACACAAACATGTCCCTGCTGTTTATATACAATCACTGATGAACACATTTGGTTTTAATGAGGAAAAAAAAACCTATACGATGGCATATTCGAACCCAGAACCTCTGACATGCTTAACAAAAGTTCTACCACCAGACCATTAGTACACACTAGCTTCTGTATACATAATCACTGTCTTGAAGAATTTGCACTATATAATGAGTTTGATATATGGATGAAACTATTACATAAAAAAAAAAAAAAATATATATATATATATATATATATATATATATATATATATATATATATATATATATATATATATATTTATATTTTTTTTAAAGAAGATTTAAGCAGGCCTTCAAAAAAATGTATAAAAAAACTCGTAAATTCGGCCTTAGATCAGATATTATGTTAATGGTAAAAAAGATCAAGCATGTGTAAAAGTGCTTGAACCTGCTTCTTAATTGATTCCATAAAATATTATATTTTATTGTGAAAGATGCTGGTTTCTTAACCTGAGACAGATGAGAAAGTTGCTTACTAAATTAGTTGCTAATTAGCTGTAATAAGTCTCTGTGCTAGTAGTATCTACACTGTAAAAAAATATTGTTGGTTTAACTTAAAAAGTAAGTAACCTGGTTGCCTTAAAATGTTGAGTTCATTGAAATAAAAAAATTAGTTAATACAATGAAGGAAATGGGTTTAAAAATAGAAAATCAAAATATTATTGTATCTGAACCACATAAACAATAAAAAAATTTTTGTGATAAATCATGAATTTGGCATGTTTCACTGCATTATAACAAATAAAACACAATTACACAATATGCTTACAACATCTTTTAATACTATTTGAATAAAGGGTGATGTCAATTCTCAAAAATGTTCATTGTATTAACTCAAATGTTTAAGTTCAGTGAACTCAAAATAATTTTAAGGCAACCAGGTAACTTACTTTTTAAATATTTTTATTTTTTTATTTATTTTTTTACAGTGTAGTCATCTACAATGAACTGTAAAGTTATTGTATCAGGGAATGCAATCAGTCTCAAACTACATTAGTTTTTAAAGGGATACATCCCAACATACTGTTGTTTTCAAGTAGCTCTAGTCCATACAGCAACATTCATATTCACCATGTCCAAAAAGAACACTGTAAAAATTGAGGCTATCGGTTACAAAACATTTTTTTAAGTTAAGAAATGTAAAGTTTAAGTAAGCAGAACCTGCAGATTTGTACTCATACATTTTAATTGCTCTTAACTTCAAATATTTGAGTATGCTAATTCATACATAAAAAAAAAAAAAAATCTACTTAAATATTTATAGTAGAGGAAATTTGGCTAGCTTTAACTAGCTAATTCAATAATTGTTACCTTGCTAATTGATAACACAATGCTTTTATTGCAGTAGCATAGCATAACACTTTCTGAATGAGTACAGCAATATAAAACATTTAACATATATCTGTTCTCAAACTAAACTCATGCTCCACTCGTCACCATGATGATAAGCCTACAAAAAAAAAAAAAAAAAAAAACATAACAGAAACTCTTCTAAACTAACATAGCAAAACATTAAACACTACTAAATCTCCCACTTAACATTAATCTTGCACAAAAATATTATATAACACTTAATTTTAGCATTTACTCTAACTTCAGGTATCATGGCAAAGCATGCTGGGAAATAGAAATCCCAGCCCAGTTTCAGTTAAATTTAAGTTCATAAAACTTAAAACAATGAAACAATTCAGATTACTTAAATGTGTCAACTCAAAATAAAAATAAATTTATAAATATTCATTCAAGTTAATTTGATTAAACTAATTCATTTAATTTGAGTTGGCTCTACTTAAACCAAATTAATTTGTTTGAGCTTTAGGGTTTACAGTGTCATAAAAGTAGTCCAATAACTTGTGGGCCAATAAAAGGTTGATGCATGAATGCATGAAGCACCACTCACACAAAAGTCACAAAAGGCAGCTTTCTGTTGGACGATGCACCAAATTTGCATGGCCAGTTTGACCACGAACTAAATCTGAGCTTGAGCTTCTCAGTTAGAAGTTAGAGTCATTGGGCCGCATGGTCTGAGGCGCATGGCACAGGTGCACAAATCCATTTTTGCTAGTTTAACAACGTAAAAAAAAATGGTCTGCGTGCCAGGCACATGGTTCAAAAGAGTTGCACCTAGTCTCTTAATGAGTAATGAGTGTGTTTTTGGCGTAACGTGCAGTAAACCAATCAGACTCTCATCTCCCATTCCCTTTAATAGCCAGTTGCGCTTGCACCATGGCAGATTCGCTATTTACATGGCGGAATTTGTGAACGTAAAGACTAAGCGCTTCTCGAGAGAAATCATTTAATTTTTAATATTGAAAAATGTTTGTGTGCTGCTTCGAGTGTGTGTAATAAGCTGAGTGTGCGCGCGTTGTGCACCCGTCTATAGGCGCATATTACTAATGTGCCCTTTAAATAACACAAAAAATACTGCGCTGTTGACTTTAGACCAGGTTTTTGTTGGTCAATGGCGCAGTCATTTCCAGTTGCCTCAAAATAGCATTGCGCCAACAATGTGCCTGAACACACTTCGTTTTCAGACCAGCACGCCCATGGGAGAACGGCTGTGTGTGAGTGCATTTTCTATTTAAACAACGTGGATGTGAAAATGTTAACTGCGTTGGTTTGAAACTAGCACTTGAAAAAACACTTGTGTCACGCGAGCCTGGTGTCGGATTGCGCCCGGTGTATGATAGGGCCCATTGAGTCAGATTTGTGAATCAAATCAACTGATTCATTATATATAATTCATATAATAAATGCATCAAAATCAAAGGACATGTTCATAAATTGGGGGACCTTGCTCTCAAGTTTTAAGAAATCTTTTTTTGCATCTATGGTGACACACTCTAAAAAACACTGGGTTAAAACAACTCAATTTGGGTTGTTTTCAACCCAAGGGCTGGGTAAATATTGGGGCTGGGTAAAAAAAAATACACATGTTGGGTGATTTTTACCCAGCAAATTGGGTTGTTTATTTAACCCAGCATAATGGGATTTCATTTTTACTATGATAATAGCTTTTTTTTTTTTTTTTTTACTTCATACATAAATTAATGTCTAATATGCGACACAACCATTGGCTTGCATGATAATTCCTTTATTTTCTATAATATTTTACAGTATAGCATATTTTATATAGTTTTTAATACATATTGCCAACATTCAAGCTTGTTTAACAAATATTAGAAGTAAAACATTTAGAAGTAATGAAAGTGTAATCGACCAGTCTCTGTTGTCCTGTTTCCACCGTAATGGCTCTGGATCTTGTGCCGGAGTTTGTATCAGAGGCGATTCTAGGATTTTCATTTTAGGTGATGGTATGGAAAAAAATGGTAACACTTTAGTTTAGGGTCCAATTCTCACTATTAACTAGTAGTTTAATAGATATTGACGGTTTATTATTACTTATAAAGCAAATATTAATGCCTTATTCTGCATGACCATATTGTACATCCCTTAATCATACCCAGGAATGTAGGCAGGTTCAGGCTCCCCTGAGAAAATTCAGATTTCTATGATCCACATATGTGCATTTTAAGATGTTCTGAAGGCGAAAAAATACATAACAATAGCTTGAAAACAATGTCAGTGGGCAGATATGACTGATATAGTTTTTCTGTTTTCTTCAGTAAACATAGTTAACTGATATTTATATGTTTCATGAATCATTTTCATAGACGCGTTAATTTACTGAAGGCTAGCAGGAAAGCTAGGAAACTGATATTTATATGTTTTATGAATAATTTTTGTAGACGCGTTAATTTACTGAAGGCTAGCAGGAAAGCTAGGTAACTAAGTTAAGTTTATTAAATTAATTCACAATATGCACACATTCATTATTAAGCTTATGCCCAATACAGGCTGAAAAAAGCTGAGCTTTTTAATTTACTGAAGGCTACAAATGGAATTATATTAATTTACAATATGTACACATATATTATTAATCTTATGACTAATCTGAAGAAAACTGCTTTAATATTTCTTGTTTGTTAATTAGCCTACATTATGAATCACATTAGATAGGCCTATTTTCAAATCAAAATGGCGAAATTAGACAAAAGTTTATTCATTTGCCTGAATATTTTTCAATCATTTGTTTAACATTTCTGACTTAAAGAAGCTGTAGCTGTCAAATATGAAATGTTTAGTTTAGATGCTTGCATATCTCACACTTGACGTCGAGTCGCCCTGCTAAACTTCACACTGAGCCTCAGCAGCTTCTGTGTGAACATAAAGCCCGCCTACTCTGATTTGATTGGTTTTCTGAAATATTTTGACATTGACGAGCGGTGACAGACCAATGAGGATTAGATGAACACACACACGCCTCTGCTTCTGACGTGCACTCTGCTCGGCGCCGCTGCGGCTTGAAGAACACGCTGATTAAAATATGGGACAAAGCTGAAGCCTCCCGCAAGTTTCATATGTTTTAAAGGGGAATTAATCACATATTTTTTAGGGGGGCTGGGCAGAAGTTTAGGGGTTGAAGCCCCCTTAAAAAGGGCCTAGTGACGTCCATGGCTTGTATCATGTTCAGCAGTCTAACTTTACCACCACCGCCCTGCGTTTCTCTCTTAGCCAAACCATAACCTGTCCATAAACAATCAGTGTACAGTTCTAAGGACATATTTTAACATCCTAAGTATTTATATTCTGTATCTTTTTGAATAAAATCATAACATTTTATGCAAGGCATCATGCATTTCCATCACACGAAAAGACCGACCCGTCACTCGTGTGGGTGACTCGCATTGTGCCGCTGTATGTTGCTTTGCATAAAATTAAATGATATTCAGAACAATAACGAATTTATAGATAAAATAAAATGTACACAAACCTGTATTTTACCAAAGACATGCACCAATTTGATGGAGCTGCACTGCTCTCTCCTGAAGCGGTCGCAAAAAAAAAAAAAACAACAGCAAAAAAAACCCCAAAAAAAACATGATAAATAACTCAACCCCTGGATTATGTCTGACCCAGGAGCTAGGTAACGCAATTACTGAAAAAAATTATCTAAAAGGCTCACTCCAGGATTTGGGTAGAGAAAATAACCCAAGATTTTTTAGAGAGCATGAAGAACCTTTAACATCCATAGGACCTTTCCATTGCACAAAAGGTTAGTAGAAAAAGGTGTCTTGATTATTAAAATTTGAAGAAAAATATGAACTGTTCATTAAAAGCGTTTTTTTTTGTAGAACCTAAAATGGTTGTTTTATGGCATCGCTGCACAAAAACTGATGGATGTATACATGTACGGATTTTGTGTGCAATTATTAGTTAATGAGATCCATTGTGAGAAAGTATAATGACCAGAATACGCAGTCCCAAAGCTGTTCACCCAAGATGAACTGAAGTTGCGCTGTTGTTCGGAGGTGGTCGGCAGACGCTGGTGCGAAACTCTCTGTTCCAACATGCGGCCTCGACACAGATAAATTACCTCGTGGATATATTGTGCATCTCAAAGTAAGCCAGTGGGCGAGACAGGCTGTCGTGCAGGTTGCTTTGCACACGGTCTGTGGCTACTAGACTGCTTTTACAGTTCAGAGAATAAATTTACCTGCTGAGAAACCAGTGGAGATCAATAAACCTGCAGCACGCACAATATCAGCCTGTGCTTGAAGCTTAAGCCCAATTGAGAATGTCCTTGGCATGAAACATTCTGCTAGCACTCCAGCACCTTTCTTTTCATTTACCGTGGTGATGACTCCAAACAACTCAACTTCTTTCTTTTTTCCCTCAGCCATTAGATGCCTTGTTGTACATCTTGCTATATTTACACTGACACACGACTGTGAGTAACTACTTTGTCAATAGCATCAAAAAAGACAGCCGTTGTGCTTATATTTACAAATATACAATGATGCATATTGTCTGAAAGTTGAAAAGATGGCTTTTCTGTCTGTTGCATTAACTGCAAAACAAATCAATCTTTTTAATGAATGCACTGTGGTGTATTGGCATTCATTTACAGAATATGAATAGACTGAACCACAGTTCTGTCTACACAAACTAATACCAGAAATTTATATAGAGAAGTTAATAGTTCATAGCTTTTGAAAGTCTGTGTGTTCTCAAGTGTTCAAAATGCAAGGCACACTATCGTTGATGGGGACTGTCATAAAAAGAGCTCCGCTGAATAACAAATAGCTACAGAAGCGTTTATAAATGTCATGCTTATCTCTTATTCTGACCACGCTGCGCTTTCATCTTGATTTTTTTCTTGAGTTTCTAAGGGAGGCTATGACTTTTCCCTCTTCCAAAGTGTTGGACGACTAACAAAGCAAACAGATCAAAGATGGGTTTTGTGTACTTGCAGCTGCACTATTTGATTTTATATAATTTACTCACCTCATGTCATCCCAATCCCATATTATTTTCTTTTATTTTCGTGAAACATAAAAGGAGATCTTAGACAGAATATTCTGTTTTCCATATTAGAAAAAATATTGACAAAACGGGCTATGTGTAAGTAACAGACAGATACAAACTGATACAACCACCCTAATTTCATAATGTAAAAGCCTGTTTTTGAAAGAAGTCTCTTCTGCTCACCAAGGCTGTAATTATTTGATCCAAAATACAGCAAAACAGTATTATTGTGAAATATTTTTACAATTTAAAATAACTTTTTTTCTATTTGAATATATTTTAAAATAGTCTTCAGTGTCACATGATCCTTCAGAAATCATTCTGATATGATGATTTGCTGCTCAAAAACATTTATGATTATTTTCAATGTTGAAAGCAGTTATGCAGTTTTTTTTTTTTGTAAGGATTCTGGTTTTGTATCGGTAATAAAAATAAAAATAAAAAAAAAGATTTGGGGAGGGGATCTTAACATTTTTTTTTTCAGCAAGTATGCATTATATTGATCAAGTGACAGTATAGACATTTATAATATTGCAAAAGCTTCACAATATTACAGCTTTTTTGTATTTTCAATAACATAAATGCAGCCTGGGATGATAATAATTTAATTATATTAATACATGTATATGTATAATTTAATGTAATGTATAATAAATGTGTTCATGTTTATATATATATATATGCACACACTTACTATGCTCATTAAATGGACTCAAACTTTTGATGACAGCACAAAATTTAATTAGTCAAAGTAGTTGTTCTACAAGACTAAGTTAATAAGAGCCGGCCAAAGGTCACGACCTTCAGTGCAACGAGCCACGAGTGATGCAACACTTGGGAACTCAGGCCAGGCATAGGAACTGTCCTCATTAACAGCTACATTTTACTGTCTCTGTTCTTGAATCCCTGGAGAGGCCAATTAGCTACAGATTTTTGCGGGGCTTGGTGCATTGTGCACATTAGAAATTACAGCGAATCTGATTGGTTTACTGGGCCATAGCTGGTACACCTCAAGTATTTGCAGCATGACCCAAACAGCATGGCTCATAAGATATCAAGCTATGATTTATTTCCTGAAAATGTCAGATTGTTTTATTTTTTATACATTTGACAGACAATTTTAGCCCAAGTGACTTGAAGTGCATTCAAGGGATTCATTTTATCAAGTCATGACCTTGGTGTCAGAAATGCTCGATCAATTGAGCTACTGAGAAAGATGTAATCATTGGTGCTGAAATAGGACGGTATTGACATGTTTCTCATTTAGTTGCTGCAGCTCATAACATATATTAAATTATGTTGTTTTCGAAAGGTTATCAAAACTTTTGACATTTACAGTGAAGATAAGAGAGTCTCAATTTGGTGAATTGAAATCCAGTGAAATGAAATTTGAGGCAGTTTTTGAAAATAATTCATTATATTCATTATTTTGCTGTAGAGAACAAAAAAAAAGCAGTTATAGCAGAATATCTAGGCTTTTCTTCTGTACACAAAGAAAATGAATAAGTGATTTAAGAACCAAGCCATGTGATATCTTTGTGTGTGTATATCAAAAAACCAAACTGTGTGTGTGTGTGTGTACGGGTTTATGAGGACACAATTGTGTATAATGACATGGGTATTACAACATAAACATGGTTTATGAGGACACTTCTTTGTGTCCTCATAAACCAAATGGCTTAATCTAAAAATGCAGGAAGTTTTCTGTGATTGGTAGGTTTAGGGGTAGGTGCAGTGTAAGGGGATAGTAAATTACACCATGAGTTTTGGTCGAGTTTTGTCATGTAACAGCTTGGATATGCTGATCATTGGATATGCTGGTGCAGATAGACCAGAACTAACCAGGATAAAGCAACCTGGACGAACACAGAAATTCACTCTTATTAAAGCTAGTCTTTTCAGTTGAGCTGATTATAAATATCGTTAATTATTACTGTAATGTTTGGTGGTAATGACGTATTGATATATCTTTTGCAGTCTTTTATATCTTGCTAAATGGTCAGGTTGTCTTTAATCCTTCCTATCTTGAATATGAGATTAAAGCCTTTGTTGGTATCCAGCATCTCAGCTCAGGTTGTGTCATGTTAACTGCATTGAGAAGTGGAGGAAAGTAAGGAGGAAAGCCCCAGTGATTTGTGGAATTGAGTTGTGGGTGAAGAGGGTGAGAGTGAGCTTAGCCTAGCTTGACCTCTGAGCTGTTGTTTATCAGATCAGTCCCAGGCTGCACTGCTTCGATGGACTGAATGGTACCTACACTTAAAGCATTGTCAAGGTAGATACTTTGAAACGGTCAAGCTACAAGCTACTTCAGATGTAGAATACTTAGGCTGTAGTCATGCTAAACTTTAAAAGTATTTATCTACACTAAAAGTTGCTAATAAAAAAGTGACTTTATTTTAGGGGGAAATGGATTGCAGCAGGATTGAGTCACAGATATGTCCTATTTTTGCACTTATGGTCCCATATTTCCAAAGTAATTATTTTTGGTTAAACGTCTAGAATAAGGTCTGTGGTGAACATATTTTCACAATTTAATTAATGGCATAAAATGCATCAGTAATACCCTATTCATGGGTGTTTTTTTTAAGCTTTTACGCGTCTTGAAAAAGGCTAGCAAGATAACACCACTACAGGGACGTCACCACACCGAACAAGTGAACTCCTTTACCTGCTAGTCTGCTTTTACAGTCCTGATGTGTTTATAATTGTGCTCTCAAAATATGAGGGAAACTCAACCTCTTATTTAACCTCATATATAACCTCATAAAACCTACACAAATGCATAAAATTCAAAAAAAAAAAAAAAAAACTTATGATACATAACTGTTTTAATATATCAAATGTGTTTAATTTGATAACTTCATGACTGTTAAAAAGTATGCATGTGGACAGTATTAAGCATGGATGTGCTACATTTGCCGCCATGTTAGCATTGTCATGTGAGCTATAGAATGAGTTGCATTGTTTCCCTGCCATTAATGACTCCTCCCCCATGGTCTAGGAAAAGTAAGGTGTCCATTGGATGTGAACTTGAGAATCATGGGAGAAGTAGTAGGTAATCTGGGTACTTTTTTTTTGCCTTTATTGTTTTATGAATACTGTGAATTCAGACATACCACTCATTTCAGATACTGCCTTTCATCTACTATATAGTAAGGAGATAGGGTTGGTATCTGAGAGAAATTCTCGGTTCCTTCCACAATACTATATTATGACCTCCAAATGCTTTTTCCACGGTCTGTTTGGCTTTTCTGGCATACTCACCTGGAACGGCATTGCATTTGCAATGCGGAGCGCATGGGTACGAGTCCCGTGAAACAATATTCATTACAAAAGAGCTCAAGGACTTGTAGAAGCAAGCAAAATGATATGGTTGCTTCAGAAAGGATATTTTTCTATCTCATTTGCTTTTGTTTACATTGTTGTGTATGTCTAGGATTTAGGCCGCGTGTCCACCAAAGCATTTTTAACCAGCTGAAAACGCTAGGCGCGTTGCTGAAAACGCCTCGCTGTGGGCGCTTGAGAGCGTTTTGGCAGTTTTTTTCAGTTAAACACACTTTGCTTGTTATGATACGGAATATCCGCGGAAGTGTTACTAGTATCTCATTTCACAGATAGTTTGTTTCTGTATTGATTCTGTATAAAATTGCCGATACAATGTAAAGTATTTGCTCTGGCTCGTTTTAAATTATTTTGTTCCGTTATTACGCTGCTTGTTTTCATCCGTTGACGTTGTAGTACAAGCAGAATGTGGCAGTTGGTCAGTGTTGTATTTGTCCCGCCTCTCCTCCACTGTGATTGGACGGCTGGGTGAAAAGTGACAGTGATGAGCGCTGCGTTTTACCCAAAGTTTAACATTCTTCAACTCTCGGCGACCAGTAAAAAACGGCGAACGTTCAGCGCTTGAGCGTGAAATACTCGCTCAGGGCCTCGTTACGCTCATGGCGTTCTAAAAACGCGGCGCTCCCATTGAAAACAATTGAATTCGCAAGCCAGCTGCATGAAAAAACGCTTTGGTGGACATGCGGCCTTAGTGTAGGTGGTACGTTATTTTCAATCATGATAAAGCATTAATCTTTTAGCACCATTTACCAGACATTTCGATAACTATTTATTTTGATGGTCTCTTTTGACTATAAGTAACTTTGCAGCTGGTCTGCTTAATATCTGCTAACTCTTTATTCTAATGGTCCTCCTACAGACATTCTACTATAAGACTATAATTAACTTTGCAAGTACATGTCAACTTATTCTAACCCTAACCCTTCCAATCTACTAATTCTCTACTAACATTCTAATGAGACATAGACATGTAGGTGCAACAGTTCTTATAGTCAACAGAATGTGTTAAAGGGACCATCAAAATAAAGTGAAACCGACATTTCAATTCAGAACTGCCATGATACGTAACAACCAAACATTGCCAGATTCACTTTCATCTGTTTCGGAACTGCCTTTTAGTACCAAGGCGCAATTTAATAACATTTTGCAGAAATGTTGCCACAATTAGCCTGGGTTGATTCTAAAATAGGATCTAAATTAATTTGATGGTATAAATTATTCAAATCATAGTGATAAACAGATTCTTATGATGAACACTTTTTTCACCCTAAACAGCTTGTTAGTTTGAAAACAGCTGACCTATACTGTAACACTACTAAAAGAGTGGTGTTATCTCCCGATGCCGCTAATCTCAAAATGACGGCTACTGTACAGGACTTGACATTAACGCTTGGCCGCTTGAGATAAGTGGGACAAGTGGATCTTATGAAGAAAAAAAATAAAAAGTGACAGAGAATTTTACTTCCCCGACCGGACAAGTAGCCTGATTAAAACATCAGTAACAAAAATAACTAGGGAATCACCAAAACATGAGAATGATTCTGCATTAATTTAGTGCAAGTGGCAATTGATTGTGAATAATAATATAATATATAATGTACTGACGGTAACAAGGTTGCATGGTTGAGGCTCGCGCAACCTCATGAGGAGGAATGGAAACAAATGAGCGTAGCTCAAAGAAACTCATTAATACAGTGGTAAAAATTCTAAATGTTTTTGTATTTATAACATAAAATACAGCAACATCGCACGACCAAGAGTGCTGAATACCTTCATGACTGAAAATGTGACACTGATTTCATATGACAGCTCAATAAACAAGTAATTAATATTAAGTCACTCACATTTTAGACGCAATATTGACTGTTTTTGTTCTATTACAGCAGCGAAAATAGATCCAAGATCACAGAAGAAACATAGCATATCTCACAGCAACTCTCAGCCATGCTTCATTACTGAATGATTCAGCATTTTGAAAGAATCGGTTGAGTCAATGACCCATTCATAAACAACTGCCTCATTCTTTGATTGAATGAATGACTCACTCATTAAAACGGTCACCTGCCACCAGCTACTGGCAGTTTATTTTCATGTGTAAAAATATTATTCTTTCCAACATTTCTTATTTGTGCATTCAAAAATATTTAAAACAATCTCATAACATTATTTAAAGGGTCAAAAACCCTAAACCAAATTTTCAATGTTTCAATGTTACCATTCATTCATTTTGATTGTAGGAGAAAACTAGTTCATTTTAAACCTTTTTGCTCTATATTCAACTTCTGGGTTTAAGTTAATCTTTGCATCTGTGACGGTTTCTCATACTATAGTACGGCGATGACTCATCGGTGTCTCATAATTATTCATGAGTCTGCGTGTCCTTATCCTATGATAACACAGCAGCACGTGTTGATTGACAGGAGCTTCAAAGAGAGAAAAGTGAGATGCATTAATGGATCATGTTGAGTTTCTGCGTCGCATAATTTCTCTTCAGTAGATCCTGAGTCTTCGAAACAAACGCGTTTCATCCACACTGTGAGTGTAACTGCTCTTTACAGCCCATTAACCGATCAAACGGCTCATAAAACACTGCAAAATAAGTCTCAAACATTATCAATGATGCAACAGCGTGTTCGTATATATTTTCTATGCAGAGAACATGCGAATGACTGTGCATTTATTTGTGCAATAAATGATAGCTGGCACAGGAAATGTACTTCATTTATTTGTGTTATTTACAGTGAGCTTACAAAACCATGTGTATATGAAAAGGAATTGAGGTGTTAGTATTATATACTGACTGTATGGTTTCTGGGATTATATAATAAGTCTAGCTTGGTTGAGTTATTATTTGGTTTGATATAGATAGACGGAAACGAAGAAATTAAATGTAAATGCGTATGAACGTATGCATCTGTGTCTAGGTGTATACATGTGTTTATGTGAGTGTAGGTACTGTAAATAGATATATGGTGTATGTGTATGTAAATGTTTAAAGCATCTACTTGTTTTATATTTAATTAAGGGATAAAAATAGAGAACGGGGTAGGACCAGAAAAGTTGGATTTGAACTTCTTCCTACTCCTTTTGAACATGGGAAATTTTTGATTTTGAATTACTTCAAATAATTTTGGAAGCTTGTAATCAGAAGTCCATGTTCTTATTTGTTAATTTATTTTATTTTATATATATATATATATATATATATATATATATATATATATATATATATATATATATATATATATATATATATATACAAACCCGATTCCAAAAAAGTTGGGACACTGTAGAAATTGTGAATAAAAACAGAATGCAATGATGTGGAAGCTTCAAATTTCAATATTTTATTCAGAATACAACATAGATGACATATCAAATGTTTAAACTGAGAAAGTGTATCATTTTAAGGGAAAAATAAGTTGATTTTAAATTTCATGGCATCAACACATCTCAATAAAGTTGGGACAAGGCCATGTTTCCCACTGTGTGGCATCCCCTCTTCTTTTTAGAACAGTCTGCAAACGTCTGGGGACTGAGGAGACAAGTTGCTCAAGTTCAGGAATAGGAATGTTGTCCCATTCTTGTCTAATACAGGCTTCTAGTTGCTCAACTGTCTTAGGTCTTCTTTTTCGCATCTTCCTCTTTATGATGCGCCAAATGTTTTCTATGGGTGAAAGATCTGGACTGCAGGCTGGCCATTTCAGTACCCAGATCCTTCTTCTACGCAGCCATGATGTTGTAATTGATGCAGTATGTGGTCTGGCATTGTCATGTTGGAAAGTGCAAGGTCTTCCCTGAAAGAGACGACGTCTGGAAGGGAGCATATGTTGTTCTAGAACTTGGATATACCTTTCAGCATTGATGGTGCCTTTCCAGATGTGTAAGCTGCCCATGCCACACGCACTCATGCAACCCCATACCATCAGAGATGCAGGCTTCTGAACTGAGCGCTGAGAACAACTTGGGTTGTCCTTGTCCTCTTTAGTCCGGATGACATGGCGTCCCAGTTTTCCAAAAAGAACTTCAAATTTTGATTGGTCTGACCACAGAACAGTTTTCCACTTTGCCACAGTCCATTTTAAATGAGCCTTGGCCCAGAGAAAACGGCTGCGCTTCTGGATCATGTTTAGATATGGCTTCTTTTTGACCTATAGAGTTTTAGCCGCAACGGCGAATGGCACGATGGATTGTGTTCACTGACAATGTTTTCTGGAAGTATTCCTGAGCCCATGTTGTGATTTCCATTACAGTAGCATTCCTGTATGTGATGCAGTGCCGTCTAAGGGCCCAAGATCACGGGCATCTAGTATGGTTTTCCGGCCTTGACCCTTACGCACAGAGATTGTTCCAGATTCTCTGAATCTTTGGATGATATTATGCACTGTAGATGATGATAACTTCAAACTCTTTGCAGTTTTTCTCTGAGAAACTCCTTTCTGATATTGCTCCACTATTTTTGGCATAGCATTGGGGGAATGGTGATCCTCTGCCCACCTTGACTTCTGAGAGACACTGCCACTCTGAGAGGCTCTTTTTATACCCAATCATGTTGCCAATTGACCTAATTAGTTGCAAATTATATATATATATATATATATATATATATATATATATATATATATATATATATATATAATAAAAAAAAAAAAAAAATTCTGTATGTTTACTTACATGTTCAAATAAAATTTCACTAACTATATTGTGTTACGTAATGAGATTTTTTTTCAGCGTGCATTTTTTGGGAAGCTTTGACAGAGTGAGATAAAACTGAATCAGAAGCCGTTGCTGTGTTGTCAGTCAGTCTCCCCTCGTCACCTCCACTCCGCCGCTAAACCACGCCCACTTTTATAAAAAACTGTGGTGAGAACTGACAGCTGCTGAAACGGGGGGTTTATGACCCTTAATTGCAGTTGTAATTTTTCAGTTACTAAGCAAAAGGAGTTTAAATCCCTACATTAAAATGATATTAAATAAAAACAAAAACACAAAAAACACAAATTCATTGTTACCAGATAACAGGAATGTTCTCGCAGGAACACACACACACACACACACACACACACACACACACACACACACACACACACACACACACACACACACACACACACACACACACACACTATGGACACAGTGCCTGTTACTGTCATTTCTTTATCCTATAAAAACGTCTTTCATTTATATTCAGTCACACGCTGTTATCCCTTTACAGTTACTACTCTCATAAAATACTTGAATTACATGTTGACTTTTAAACCTATATTTAGCGTCCAACAGCAGATATTTCAGCTAAATTAGTGTTTTTGCGCTGAATATTAATTGTCTCCCTCTCGACCGTAGACTCGACTCCGTTCTGTCTGTTTCACGCGAGCAAATGTTTTACTCAGAAAAGTGAATGATTAGGACATCACATGAAAAGGCTTAATGTCGAGCCCTGCTGTATATCACTGAAAGACTTCTCAGGAATGAGTCTTCTCTAGGTGACTGAGCTCATGTGACCTTTTTAAGGTTTTATAAATGTTGACTGAGAATGACACTATGCCAATTATTTTCTTTTTTAATGAGGGCATGCTTCTGTTTTCTTGTTTGTTTATTTGCGAGCAACTTGTATAAACATGCAATTAGTGCTACAAGGCATTTTTGTGCTGTTTTGATATTGTAATTCAATGCGCAACTGCTAATATGACAGTCTGCCAGACTGACTTTAGATAGCCTTTAGATAGCAACCAGTCTTTTCATACTTTATTTTATTTATTCCAGCAGTGTATGCCGAGCGCTGTGCACTTTGGGATGAATGTCCCAACGATGGTGTAATTAAATTTCACTCATTAACACTTAGATCATTACAAGCACACTAACCCTCAGCCACCGTCAGGCAAGCTATAAGCAGTGCCTGCGGTCTCTCTCCTGGAGCACAGGAATAAAAGCCTCTTAATGTGTAATTCTGAATGTGTTGCATTGAGTCTGACTGAGCTGAAAGAGCCACAGACTGTGTTTAGTCGTACCTTGCAATCTCATCAGAAAGACGCATGCATGAAAGCTGGTGACTCACCTGTGTGTCCGGTGTTGCTGTGTTATTGCATTATGATTCCCCCCGCCCCCCAAATATTTATTATTTTCTAATCAATGGACAGGAAGTGAGCATGAACAGGGTGACAAGCTTTGAGATTATACAGCTTTCAAGTTGCGGCCTACATTTTCATCTCATAGTACAAATTGGAAATAGTATGCTATACACAATATGTTGACACGCTTCAGAGAAAGAAGGGAAGCAAATGAGACTGCGCACAATCCAGAAACAAGGGACATGAATGTGGATGAGTGTATTAGAGGAAGATTACTCTGAGAGACACGAACAAACGTAGCCAATCACGCTGTCCCTCTGTACGAGCACATGTTCTACTCGGACCGTGGAGGAAATGGCAAAGGTGAAAGCTTAACGGTGGAGATTATGCAGAGCCGGTTCAACAATGTGCCAGTGGAGCTTTGTGAAAAATTATTTGAGGGATTTGACAAAGAAAAAGGCGGCTGTCGTGTCACTTGGGCTGGTTTTTAGATGCCAGACGTGCGCTCGCGTTTGGTGGCGGCTGGTTTCTGGGTGCTTTGATCTATTACGGGCTCCACTATAATAATGAATGGCGTGTATTTCCATCATTGGATTAGATGCAGAGCTCGCCCTTACGTCCCTGTCCCTCTACATCACTCTCTGTCAAAGAGCAGACGTGGCAGATTAAAATATTGCCAGTGCTGTTGCAACCAAATGTGAGCAGTGGACAAAATGTGTAATGGCTTCAGCATTATTAATGGATAAGTATCACTGAAAAAGCTTTGCCTACTCAAATGCATAATTCATTTCTGCACCAGCATGAAGATGGACAGTAATTAGCTGTCCACTGCCTTGTTGAAGTAAAGGTTGTACTACACTTCCGTCTTAAAAGGGCGAGTGTTGGACAGACCCACCAACTTTGTTTTAGCGGCGGCTGTAATTTTTGGTCGTGGATGGTGTTGAAGTTCACCAAAAAATTAGCATTCTGTCATTTACTCACCCTCATGTCGTTCCGGTCTCAAATGACTGTATTTCTTCTGTGAGGAGAGTTTTCAGTTACACTTTATTTTAAGGTGTCTGTGTTACAGTGTAATTAAGGTTACACTTTATTTTAAGGTGTCATTGTTACAGTGTAATTATTTTTAAGTGTGTTCTGTGTAATATTAATTAACAACATGTACTTACTAGAGGGTTAGGGTAGGATTAGCTGGAGACAAAAACTACTGGAGCAGTAATTCATGACTCCAAGAGTTCTAAAGCCATACAATTTATGTGACAAAATAGTCAAATTGTTCATTGAAAATGTCTTCTGCCCTAGCTCACCTGCTGCATTTATAATATACACAAATTGTGTCTATAAAGCCAGAAACAAAATGCACACAACTCAAAAAAGAGGTGATCTACATTTATTGCATCTAAGATTAACTTTATGAAGCATAAAGGACATTTGAGAGTGAGGACGGAAGACAAGATCATCAGTGAATAATGACATAAATTTTCAGTTTGTACTTCACAAAAAATGACATGAGCAGATGATGAAAGAACTGTCATTTTTGCTTGAACTATCCCTTTAAAGGAGCACAGACTGAAGCTCTGTGATTAAAGAGTGCCTGTGTTTTGTACATCCGTGTTCGGATTCCTTTTATCCTTCTCCCTGAGGTGAGAAATAAGCCCAATGACTTTGTTCTTAAAGTGTGAGAGAAAGATTTCATGGGAGATATATTTTACTGAAGCATGGCAATCAGCAAACTAATTAAACAAGGCATTAAATGAGGGCATTAAGGTAATAGCATTTAAGCTGAAGAGAAAAGGTCATATTTTTCTTACACTGCATCCAGGATTAGTGACAGAAATGAGATAAAACAAATACATGACAATAAAAAAACATGTGGATTACCATATAAAGCTGTGCAGTTATGACTGGTGTTCCCTTTCAGTCGGTCACGTTCGACGTACGTCGGACGTCACCGACGAATTGGGATCACTTCAGGGAGCCCCTATCAGCTTCGAGATTTAGAGAACAGGCCAATGAGAATTGGCGTGCGAGATTTGCATCTCGCGCTCCGCCCCGCAGTGCGGGTATAAACGGAAGCGAAAAACAGCGCACCTTTGTCATTCACTTCGGGGCCGAACACGGTGTTGATGAAGAAGACTGTTCCTGCTTCAGCAGAGAGAAAAAGAGAACGACAGAAGAAGCTTCTTTGAGTGCTGAGTGGGATGGCACGATCAGCGGCGGCCGCGAGCTCCCTGATACAGTGATAAACTGCTGTTTTCACAGCACTGTTTGGTCTGTTGGTTCGGTGTGGGCATTCCCAATGGTGAGTGCATACACAGGCTGCACTACTCTCCTGTGTTTTGCCGCGGTCGTTCCCTGGGTGCTTCAGCACATTTAAAAGAGCACATTTTCTTCTAAAAGAGCAGCGCGGGTGTGACACTGCGTCTTTTTCAAGACGTCATTCCACCCGTGTGTTTCTGGATGCGGTTGTTTCCTGTCCTTATTGACGGCCACGAGCCCTCTCGCATAACTATGTTGAGATTGTGTTCGTGGGTGGTCCATGTGCTCTCAGGAGAACGGGATCACGGGATGACAGCGCAGGTTGTCACGGCAACCCAGTGCGCGTCACTCGGCACTCTAGATGCGCGGTCGAGACTATGGAACCTCAAACGGGGTTGAGTCCCTTCGCTTATACCCCAATCTAGTGTCTTGTCTGGTGCACCAGAAAAGGGGCTACTTTGGCTGATAAGTCTGGGTGATCTGAGGATTACAGTGGGGCTTCCCTGCCGAGCACATCTCCGTGGGCCCCCCACTCTTCTAGCGCATCGCAGCATGCTGAGACTGTGTTTGTGGGTGTTTCATGTTCTCTCATGAGAGCATGACCACGTTGGCGCGTTGTTCATCTTACCCTTTTCATAAGTGTTTTCGTGTTCAGCGCGCCGTGTGCCATCTCACGGCCACGCTCACTATCTCGCATGCCTGCTGGTAGCTTACAAATGGGACTGCTGGTCCTAAAAAATAAAATTAAATAAATAAAAAAAAGAAAATAATAATTAAAGGGACCTAGCGTTTCATTTGGGGCTCTAGCAGAGGACAGATGTCAATCGCTGCATTGGAGAGAGGGCTGTTATGTGTTGAAAATGAAGATGAGGCTGAGATTCCCACTATAATAGTGGATGTTTCATGCTGAATCAGATTCATACTTGACAGTCATGCTTCCCCGGGTGGCTGGGGCATAGCGCAACGCATAAATCGCCTTGCCCGCCCCCTTGCCTTTTTCCCGGATGTGCATTGGAAAGCTTTAGCAGTGTGGAACCGCTTGGCACCAGAAAATGGAACGCCAAAGGGGCCATAGCCTGTATAAAGTTTTCCTCTCTCTCACTACCCTCATCAGGTGGGGTGGCAGTGCCACTGGCAGGCTGCCTCCACCCAGCACTCTTCGTGCATAAGGGTAGTTCTGAGTTGAGGTTGAGCTGCGCACAGTGGCTTTTATATTTAAAGTCACAGCACTGGCCCTCGGCCAGGCGATGTCCAGAAACACCATCGGCGACCCCCTCAGTCTGCTCGTCGCCATGGGCACCCGGATTTGGTTAAGAGCTGCTCTTCCCCGGAGGAGGGCCGGGTGGAGAATCATTGGTAAATTCTGTTCCGCCACTGGTGTCAAATACAACCAGTGGTACCCAAATTCTAAGGAGCAGTTCCAATACCTCTGGGTGCCAGGAGAGTGTGCTCGGCGGTGTTCGACGCTTCCATGCCTCGTCACCCTCAGGCACCTCTCCTATCGCCAGCAGGGGGTGCCGGCTGTGTCTGGGACGCACACAAGTGGCCTCCCCACACTCGTGCACCCCCTCAGCGGAAGCAGGTAAGTGTTGCACAGCACACTCAGACCCCACCTTGGGCCACTCCCATGCCGTCCGTGTCGGGTCTCTGCATGCTGCTGCGCTGCCCCGCTGCGGGCATGTCTGTGGTGCCGTTGGTCCCGCTTGCACGGTTCTTGGGAGTCTGCCTAGCGCTCCAGCCCGTCTTGCTGGCTCATCCGTACCATCAGACTCGGCTATGCGATTCAGTTCGCCCGGCGTCCCCCCAAGTTCAGGGGCATCCACTTCACCTCCATGTCGAAGGAGAATGCCCCTGTGCTTCAGGCGGAGATCGCGGTCCTACTGGCGAAGGATGCGATAGAGCCGGTCCCTCCAGCCGATATGAAGACCGGGTTCTACAGCCCGTACTTCATTGTGCCCAAGAAAAGCAGCGGGTTACGGCCAATCTTGGTTCTGTGACTTCTGAACCAGTCCCCAGGCTGCTGTTCAGGATGTTAACGCAGAAACGCATCATCAGGTGCGTCCGTCCCCAAGATTGGTTTGCAGCAATCGACCTGAAGGACGTGTACTTTCATGTCTCGATTCTCCCTCGACACAAACCGTTATTACGCTTTGCATTCGACGGACAAGCATGTCAGTACAAAGTCCTACCCTTCGGGCTGGTCATCGCCCTGTGTCTTCACGGAAGTCGCGGAGGCGGCCATTGCTCCCGTGTGGGAGCGTGGTGTTCGTATTCTCAACTACCTCGATGACTGGCTGATTTTTGTCCAGTCGTGAGAGCGGTTGTGCAAACACAGGGACATGGTGCTCCGCCACCTTTGCCAGTTGGGCCTTCAGGTCGACTGGGAGAAGAGCAAACTCTGCCCCTCGCAGAGGATCTCTTTTCTCAGGATGGAGATAGACTCGGTCGCCCGGACAGCGCGCCTCACAGAGGAGCGCATCCAGTCGGTGTTGAACTGCGTGAATTCGTTCAAACGCAGGATAGCGGTACCACTGAAACCTTTTCAGAGGCTCCTGGGGCATATGACATCCGCAGCCGCAGTAACGCCGCTGGGATTGCTTCATATGAGACCACTTCAACGCTGGCTCCACGACCGGGTCTCGAGAAGGGCGTGGCGCAGCGGAACTCTCCGTGTCCAAGTGACGCCGAGATGCCGCCAACCTTCAGCCCGTGGTCGGACCCTTCATTTCTACGGGCAGAAGTGCCTCTAGAACAAGTGTCCAGGCATGCTGTTGTCTCCACGGATGCCTCATCCACCGGCTGGGGTGCCACGTACAACGGGCTTGCAGTATCGGGTCTGTGGACGGGGCCCCAACTGCAGTGGCATATCAATTGCCTGGAGTTGTTAGCAGTTCGTCTTGCACTCAGCCGCTTCAACGCCGCTCAGAGGCAAGCACGTTCTGGTCCATATGGACAGCACTGCGGCCGTTGCCTACATCAACAAACAGGGTGGTCTACGCTCCCGTCGCATGTCACAACTCGCCCGCCATCTCCTCCTATGGAGTCAGAAGCATCTGAGGTAGCTTCGTGCCATTCATATTCCGGGCCTGCTCAATCGTGCAGCCGACGAGCTCTCACGACAGCCAGTGCTCCCGGGAGAGTGGAGACTCCATCCCCAGGTGGTCCAGCTGATCTGGAGTCGCTTCGGGGCCGCGCAGGTAGATCTGTTTGCCGCCCCGGACTCCACCCACTGCCAGCTGTTCTATTCCCTGACCGAGGACCTCGGTTCGGATGCGCTTGGCACACAGCTGGCCCCGGGGCCTACACAAATATGCGTTTCCCCCAGTGAGCCTTCTTGCACAAACACTGTGCAAGGTCAGGAGGACGAGGAGCAGGTCCTGTTGGTCGCTCTCCGTACTGGCCCAACAGGACTTGGTTTTCGGAACTAGTGCTCCTCGCGACAGCACCTCCTTGGCCCATTCCTCTGAGGAAGGACCTCCTGACTCAGAGACGGGCACCCTCTGGCACCCGCGTCCGGACCTCTGGAAACTCCATGTCTGGTCCCTGGACGGGACGCGGAGGTTCTAGGCGGTCTGCCATAAGCTGTTGTAGACACCATTACTTCCGCTAGAGCGCCCTTTACAAGGCACCTCTACGTGTTGAAGTGGAACCTGTTCGTCGAATGGTGCTCTTCTCGCCGAGAAGACCCCCGAAGGTGTTCGGTCAGTTCTGTGCTTTCCTTCCTACAAGATGGGTTGGAGCGAAGGCTGTCTCCTTCCACCCTCAAAGTCTATGTGGCCGCCATCGCCGCCAATCATGACTTCGTAGGCGGAAAGAAAATAAAAATTCTTCGGGAAGCACGATCTGATCGTCAGGTTCCTGAGGGGGGCGAGGAGACTGAATCCGCCTCGCCCTCCCTCTATACCCTCTTGGGACCTGTCTCTGGTGCTGACCGCACTGCAGAGGCCTCCCCTTGAGCCTTTGCAGTCAGCTGAGTTAAAAATTCTGTCTCTGAAGACAGTACTCCTGACTGTATTGGCCTCCATCAAGAGGGTAGGGGACCTGCAGGCATTTTCGGTCGACGAATCGTGCCTGGAATTCGGGCCTGGTAACTCTCACGTAATCCTGAGACCCCGGCCTGGATATGTGCCCAAGGTTCCCACCACTCCTTCCGGGACCAGGTGGTGAGCCTGCAAGCGCTGCCTTTGGAGGAGGCAGACCCAGCCCTAGCTTTTCTCTGTCCCGTCCGCGCTTTGCAGACTTACGTGGACAGAACGCAAAGCTTCAGGACCTCAGAGCAGCTCTTCGTCTGTTATGGAGGACAGCAGAAGGGAAAGGCTGTCTCCAAGCAGAGGATGGCCCACTGGATAGTGGATGCCATCGTCTTGGCGTATGAACCCAGGACGTGCCCTGCCCGCTCTGGTTAAGAGCCCACTCCACCAGTGGTGTAGCTTCTTCCTGGGCGCTGGCTCGTGGCGCCTCGCTGGCAGATATTTGTAGAGCTGCGGGCTGGGCGACACCCAACACGTTCGCTAGGTTCTATAGCCTACGTTTAGAGCCGGTATCTTCCTGTGTGCTCACTTCCCATAGTCAGTAACACCGAAGTGCCCGTTCTAAAGTGTCGGCTTGCTGCGCCACTCCCTTCCCCATGGAACGGATACGTGCGCTTATATGCTCCAGTCGAGTTCCCCAGCATGGCGAACCCTGTCGAGTCCTCCGCAACCCTCGGCAGTCGGACGTGGCGGAGCGTCTGACGCCAGGCCTAACGCTCGTATGCATTGGTGGAACTTGTGTTAGGCTGGGTTCCATATGTTGTGACCCACACGGCGGTCCCATATGTGTATTCCCCACGGTAAGTCTCCCTTCGGCGAGCTCGTGTCTTTCCCTCGGCAGAGCGAGCTCCCTCCGGGCATGATGTGGCTTCCGCAGCGGCCCCCCGGGGCACGCTTTCCCAGCGTTATCCAATAGTTGGCTGAGTGGGTCTTGCGGAACAGCAGCTGACTCTCCCTGCGTGAATTTCCCCGCCCGGAACAGCCGGGGTCTGAGGGGCTTTCCCAGGGCGCTGGAAGTGGTAGCAACTGTGGCGTGTTCCAAAGGGATCCCAATTCGTCGGTGACGTCCGACGTACATTGAACGTGACCGACAGAAAGGGAACGTCTCGGTTACGTATGGTAACCCTCGTTCCCTGAAGGAGGGAACGGAGACGTCGTCCCGTCGCCACAATTGCTGTACCATCACTGCAGACCGAGTCAATAGTTCGGCTCCTCAGTGAAAAACAAAGGTGCGCTGCATTTCGCTTCCGTTTATACCCGCACTGCGGGGCGGAGCACGAGATGCAAATCTCGCACGCCAATTCTAATTGGCCTGTTCTCTAAATCTCGAAGCTGATAGGGGCTCCCTGAAGTGATCCCAATTCGTCGGTGGCGTCCGGCGTCGTCGAACGTGACCGACTGAAAGGGAACGTCTCGGTTACGTATGGTAACCCTCGTTCCCTGAAGGAGGGAACGGAGACGTACGTCCCAATTCGTCGGTGATGTCCGACGTACGTCTCCGTTCCCTCCTTCAGGGAACGAGGGTTACCATACGTGATCGAGACGTTTTAAATGGGGGCGGGGCGATATTAGGAAGATATTAATCCTTCATATCTCCAAAAAGTCTTTAGTTTTATCATATTTATAAAAGACAGATACGCTGTACCGAGTCTTTCCGAATAAAACCGAGCGGCTGGAGGCGTACCGTGTGGGCGGAGCTAAAGAGTCAACGTTCATGTTGTTCACTTGATATGCACTTACACGCCGATAGCCAACAACAACACAGACATTTGAAGCAGTTTTACTCACTGCCTGCGGTTACAACGCATGACCCAGAACCTTTATCATTGGGACCGCTTCATCTTTCAGCATTAGACGATCTGCAAATCCAGAGTTGAACTGGGCCTTGATTATAAAATAATCATCGCCGAAATGCAGGGAACAAACAAAAACACTTGCGCAACTCCATTGCTGCTCCGTAAAAACAAACTCCATCCACTGTCCCCTTAACGCTGGGTTCTTTGGGAAGCTGTACAGGGAACAACCAAAAACACACTTCTTTGGTGACATTGTTGATTTTGTGAAGTCCTGTGCAGCGCAGCCGGCTTCCCTAAAGCCGAGCAAAGCACGTTGATGGCCGTGCATTTGCTCTCTCGCTCTGGTCGACATGTGCACGCGCGCCCTTCCGGGAGAAGTGCCCGTTGAAAATTCCACCCTTGTTGACGTCACGCAGACCCATACACGAAAAAAACTTTCTGAGACTTTTTGGCACAGAAATACTCCATCAAACATCTAACTTATTTTTTGAAACTTTGACCATGTTTAGCATGGGAATCCAAGTCTTTAACGGTGTAAAAAAAAACTCAGCATTATACACCCCCTTTAAACATAAAGACTCTTTAATATGAAATGCACTCTATACTGCTATATTTTAATTCCAGGTTAAAGCTTGACAGAAATAGGCTGTGTTTAGAATAATTTTACTGCATAACATAGCACTGCATTCTGCCTACTGCCTACTGCATTCTGCCTACTATATATGTGGGGGGGAAATAAAATAATGTATGGAAACTTGTTTCTGCCATGTAATAAAAATAAAAATATTGTGACTATATCTTACAATTCAGACTATAGGCTAACTTTCAGTTGCAAGTTTTTAGCTGACAATTCTGAGGAAGAGTTTATATCTTGCAATTTGTTCTCATAATACACAATAAAGTTGTGAGATATAAATTTGCAGTAAATTGTTAGATGAATTGTGAGATGAAAATATCGTAATTTCCTTTTTGTTTTGTTCCGTGGCGGAAATAATCTTCCATAATATTGTCTTGCGACAGTGTGGTTACATGACCTCACTAAATTAGCATATTTAATTCAGTGTGTGCCATCCAGTTATTGATGAAATACATACTTCATACTGTATATTACGCAAAGTTAATAAAAGTTATTTCTAAATGTTTGACAGTCTGATTTAATAATGAGTGAAGAAGGTGGTATTGAAGTTGAGACATTGCAGTTGATATGTAGCTATGTAACAATAAGAGTGTGGCGCTAGCAATGCCAAGGTCATGGGTTTGATTCCCAGGGAAAGCAAGAACTGACAAAAATGTAAAAATGTGTACCTTGAATGCAATGTAAGTCGCTTTGGATAAAAGCGTCTGCCAAATGCATAAATGTAAATGTAAAATGTAATATGGACTGATATAGGCAAACATAGAAAATACTATTATTATTATTATTATTATTATTATTATTATTATTATTATGGTTGCACTTTACAATACAATGTACCTACAGTGTACTTACCTAAGAAAGTACTGGGTTACATACATGGGTGAAGGTTAGGTTTAGGTGTAGGTTCAGTGTTAGTACCTAGTTATTGCCCAGTTTTTGCAATTACTAAGTACATAGTATGTTCATAGGAACAGGACTTTAAAATAAAGCACTATTATTATATTATATGATGGCAGTCAGAAAATAGAAATGTACCATCACTTTGTCAGCAGCTGTATTGTGGAATACAGTATTCCATGCAGTATGCTTTGCTTGCATACTTGTGCACTTAAACACTTGTATACACATTTTGACTTATTGTCATAGGTCATTCTGTTATTCCATGTACAAAGAAATCTTCTGCATACGTTAACATACAGCAGCGATAGTATGAGTAATACGCTACAAAACAAAAAAATAGTTCTAGTTGTGAGTAAAGATTATTTTAGTATATTTTACAAGAAAATTATATTTATCTTTCAAATTAGTATTATTATTTTACAATTTATTCAGTGTGTTACTTGATGTTTCTTTGTATTTATTTGTGAAATTTACAAGGGAAAATTGTTGAAAATTGTTGATGTCTTTCTCTTGCTTAAACTGAACATTGTGGCTGTTTTTCACCGGTGTGATTGCATTGTTATTATGGCACCTTCAATTTTGTTTTAACAAAACAAATACGTCTCGCCTGGCAGGTAATGTGCCATTTTGTCACAAATGCACTAAGTGCTTTTCAGTCTCTCCACATCTGTAGTAGACGGTGAACATGATTTCAGCAAGTGCAACATGTTCCTGGATCAATGTCTTTGTTGATCCTGGAACAACATTCCAAATAACCAGTCAGATTTGAGGCAGTGTTCGAACTATACCGTGGCCTTTGACTTTATGCAAGCAGTATATAGGATAAATCACTATACAGTGGTTAATAACATCCCTATTATACTTTATCGACACAAATTGATAGGTCAAATAGTCTATAAACAAAGCATCCGGCTGTCTTTGAGTTCACATGAACAACAATTAAAGTTACTTGTCAGGCTACAGAAGAATACCATAATTCCTCCGTTCAATTAGGCTTAAGACATCGATAGTCACACAGACCTATAACAACCCAGCTACAACACATCATTGGGAATAACATGCCTTACTTTAACACAGAATCAACCACATAGCTTCCTTTGCTGTTCGTCCAGAAATCCAAGAAGTGGATGTTCGTTTATATTTTTTCTAGGAATCTTTGCATTAACATGTACTAAACATGAGTGGAATTTGCAAATCATGTTTTCAGGGGAGCCCAAGTCTTATTAAGGGGAGCCAAGCTCCCCCGTAGTTCGCAACCTGATTTGAGGGACACGTTTACAGTTTATGTCAAGTTTAGGCTTACAACCTGCAGGGTTACTCACCTATTCCCCTCTTATTCTATATGTTATGTGTAGGGTTAGGTTTAGGGGTAGGTCAGGGCTACATCTTCAGACAGACAGGATCAACTAAATATTTATTTGGCAAAATCATGCCTTACGTGGCATCCATTCACTGCATCTGTGTGACATAGAGAGCAATGTAAAAGGCTTTCGATTGAGTGTTGTGAACACCAGGTGGAGAGATTAATTTGTTAAAATTTGTTTTTGTTTTTTTATTTTTATTTTTTATTAAATTGACTGATTCAACCTAGTCAGATAAATTCTGTTTTTTTCAAATCATACATTTAGCAGATGTTTTTTAATCTCAAGTGACTTGCAAATTGGATTTTTTTTTTAAATTATTATTATTGCTCAGCATGGCTGCATTTATTTATTAAAAATTCAGAATAATCATACATTAATATTATGGAATTTAAAATAAATACATTTCTGTTTTTACATATGACAATGGAATTTTTTTATGTGATGATTAATCAGTCACGTGATCCTTCATAAATCATTAATATACCGATTTTCTACTTAAGAATCATTTCTTATTATTAACAGTTTTTATTAATAATTTTTGCTGCTTAATATTTTGTGAAATACTTTTTTCCAGCATTCTTTGAAGACTAGAAAGTTCAAAAGAACAGAAATAGTACAGGTTACATTGGCTTTGGCAAAACAAAAAAGGCTTTTTCTCTTTTGTAACATTATGGATGTCTTTACTGTCATTTCTGATTGTTCAATTTGAATGTGTCCTCACTGACCCCAAACCTTTGAATGGTGTATATATTAGCACTTGACAGTCTTTAATAACTTATTTCTTGCAAGAGTCTCGGCTGTTTGTTGCAGTTCCAGTTGATTTAGATGTCTAACAGGGTTCATATGGGTCACATCATCTCTTTAAGACATCAACTGTTGCCTTAACTGTATTACACGTTGACGGCTTATCTTACATAAACGTTGTAAGATTGTGCATGTGAACATACTCATTCAGTCCCTCCAGTTTTTGACGATTCCACGATCGCTGAATACAACGCAAAATCCACAAAATGCTTTTTTTGCTATCCTGCATTATTTGTCGTTTCATCACAAAAAAAATATATTTTAAATCACAAAAACTAAATAATATTATCTAATTGAACTCTCTCTAATTTATTTAAAGCTGTAATGCACTGTGTTCATGAGGATACAGACGTTGTGGTGCATGCGCAGTATGTGGAAGCATCTTTCTCACCTGCCGTCTCACATGACCGGGCGAACTGATTACTCAAGATGGATGAATGACCAAATAAAAGTATGATATGCCCGATAACACACACAAAAAAAAGAGTTAATAAAAGCACTGTATACCACAAAATCAATTCGCTACTGACACACGGCCCGATGTCAGACTGGCTGAGGATTCTGTGTCAGCGCTCGCGAGTATACAGAAATGTGTTCTAGTTATAGGCTTATTGCCCTTGAACAATCAAAATCAAATGCACACGATTATGCCTAAATGTCCATCTTGCCGGTTATGTCTTGAGTGAATAAGATCGGGACGTGTGACAGTATTGGGTCCGTGCATTACTGTAGGTCTTTAAAGCAAAGCAACCTGATATAGCCTATACCCATCAAACAACAACTGGAAAAAACAAACAGTAGCTACTTAAACGTAAAGCACTGTTTGTATCGGTATCTTTAGGTTGTATTTATTTGTCCTCCTATCATTTGTTTATTAGTTCTTATTTTATTACTGACTGTTTATTTGATTCATTCATTATTTGAGAACTTTTTACTTATATTAATTGCTTATTGCTGTGGTTTACTTTTCCCAGTCATATTTCCCACCCTAAGTGATCGTGTTATTACAGCTACATAGTACACCACTGGACTAGCCTTTTTAGTAAGATACCAAAATAAACAAGATTTGTGCATTTAGTTTGTTCTGTTGTCGTGTATGACTTTTGTGTATAAAATATGGTACATAATATGGTAAATGTGGTATCCTAATTATTAAAAAAAACCTTGCAAAATGTTTTGCAAATTTCTGGAAATTACCACTACAAAATCAGTCATTTTGATTGCAAAAAAAATCACAAAAAAAATATCTCATTAGGTGTTTTTTTAAAGTTTATTAAAAGGTAAAGAGAGACTTTTTCTCTGGTGATTGCTAAACGATCATAGCTTGTAATTTTGGTCAAAGGCTTTATGAAAAGTACCGGCAAATCAGAAAATGATATATCAAAGCTATAGAGTACAACGCTCATTTACTGCATATTAGTCACAGATGTGGCGGTAATGACATTGCTCTTTGATGTGAGTCAATGGACATTTTTACAGTACAGTGAGCCAACATTAACCGTCTTAATGTACCCACACTGCTGTTCAGTGTCTTTAATTGAACAATGTATAGTTTGTTAACATTGCCATTTTGCAGCTGTCTTTGTTTTTTAATGTTTTTAATATCCGTGTAGAATATTGCCTGTGACAGATGTGGCAGCGCTCATGCAAAGCCCCGCAGCTTGAAGCTGGGAGTGCTGGGTGACCTTTCAGTCAAACCCTCACGCCATGTTTACCCTGTAACATATCTACACATAAACACACACATAATTACCAGCCCTCGGATACAGTACCTCCTCCCTCTCGCGGTTCACTCTGCCTCAGTCTAAAGTATTCTCTTGTTCTTCCCCTAAGTGTAACAAATGTAAAACACATAGCTTGGGGAGATCTGCGCACACATACAGATTTATGCACCTTTCCTCTAGTCAACATTGCCTGTATTGATCAGTAGCGCTCAGGGAGAGATGTACAACACAGGAAGTGTTTCTGGCCTCTTACCTTCACTCTCAACAATAAACCCTCTGTCCTCATCCCTGAGTATGAGCGCAAACATAGACATAGCATGCCGGTGCTGTTCAGCACAGCAAACATTTGTGTAGTTACAGCAAATTGCAGGCATTCTCATTTTGTGAATTTATTGAAACGTCCTTATAATGTGATGTATTGGGCTTTGGTTTCAAGTTAAAGCGTAATGACTATGGAAGATTGTCTGGCTATCACCAGACCAAGCTCAATCTTTTAAGATTGAACATTGGTCTGGGGAATCTGCTGTGTATTTTCTACTGCACAAGAGGTGTGATCAACGGGCATAATTTAAATCACTCAATTTGGATGACGTCTATCCGTCATTGTGTTAAACCCGCCAATAGCGCGCCAGGTGGATAAGCCAGTCTGTGATTGGTTCCTGCAAAAGTGTAACAGAAGCAGTAGAAATGAATGTACAGGTTTCCAGACTGAGTTGCAGGGCGAAATCAAATCGCCGGCAGATCAGGCTGGGTTTATGCGAGTGACTCTGAATCAGGTTATTATTTTTAACTAACACTAAAGCTATTTAAATCATTGCTTTTCATTTAAATCAAGCTGAAATTAAATTATAAATATGTTAAAAACTTAAATTGCAGGCATTCTCATTTATGAATTTATTATATATATATCCACTATAATGTGATGTATTGGGCTTTGGTTTTTCAAGTTAAATCAACCAATCACATGCAGTAATGACTATGGAAAAGATTGTCTGGCATGCTATCACAATCTGCTCAGTTACCAAGCTCAATCTTTTGAAAGATTGAACATTGGTCTGTGGGAATCTGCTGATGTTACCCAGAGGAGAATGGGCCGACTTCTACTGCAACACTGAGATAACCACTGATCACCGGGCATAATTTAAATCACTCAATTTGGATGGCGTCTATCAGAATTGTGTTAAACCATCGCTACAAATAAAAGCGCCAGGTGGATAAGCCTGGAGTTGCCTGTGATTGGTTCCTGCAAAAGTGTAACAGAAGCAGTAGAAATGAATGTACAGGTTTCCAGACTGAGTTGCAGATGTTTTCGAGTGCCAATTGGGCATCAAATCCACGGCCTACCTGAGTATTGTTTCTGAGATCAGGCTGGGTTTATGTCTCTGATGACTCTGAATCAGGGTTATTATTTTTAACTAACACTAAAAATGCTATTTAAATCATTGCTTTTCATTTCCATCAAAAGATGCTATCCTAAATATGCTGAAATTTCTAATTAAGAATGCTTTCAGCACCTTGTTGAATCAATGCCACGTAGAGAATTAAGGCAGTTCTGAAAACTTAAACTATATTAGTATGGTGTTCTAATATCTATCTATCTATCTATATATATATATATATATATATATATATATATATATATATATATATATATATATATATATATATATCTATATATATCTATATCTATATATATATATATATATATATATATATATATATATATATATATATATATATATATATATTGAAGATGCACTGTCCTGCATGAGATAAGCCTTGTGTTATGTTGGTGAATTTACTGATAATAATAATAATCCTTTGTTAGCATGAGAGCATGGAACCATACGACTGAATCGTTAATAAAAATTATAAATCAGTGTATAGTGGATTATGAGCTGGAAAAGCAAATGCATGACTTATAAGTAATTATGAAAATAATATAAATGTAACTATAACTGTTCCTATAATGTATAGGTCTCAATGAGTCTTTATAAATGTGTTTACAGAATAGTAATATTTCTAAATAAGTATAAATGGGGCTATATTTCATTATAAGCATGGGCATCATAGAAAGTGTTACCACATATTCTTTATCTTATTGTACAATATATATTTTTATTTACATAAGTCTTAGAAATAATGGACAACAATATCAGTATACATATATAATCATATAAGATTTATATATTTATTGTATAAAATATAATATACTTTAAATATATTACATATAAAACATTTTTATTTATATCCGTTTTAGAATATATAGTTTATTGTAGTTCTATCTATCTGTCTGTCTGTCTGTCTAGTTTATTTTCTTTAATGTTTTATTTTAATTTAAAATACAATAGAATGCAATAAATAAATAAATAAATAATCATCATCATGCAGTCTTTTATTATCAATATACTGAAAATGTCGTACTTTTTAAATGAGTAGCTAATATAAATGAAAACAATGGTATTTAATGTAAAAGATTTTTGTCAGTTTATAACATTTTTCACTGTCTTACATTGTGAAAATTGCACATTATATACCACTTGTTAAATTTCTCAGTTAATTACTGGAGCATGTTACTGGAAAATAATAGTTAATTATAGCCCACAGCAAAGCAATTGTGAACTGACAAAAAATGTGAGAAAGGCTTGATGAATTCAGTTTTTCTTCTGCTTTTCCGGCATATATTTTACGCCAAATCACTGTCTGTTGCAGTGTATAGCAGAGCTCTTCAAGATGTCATGCTTCTTTGTTGAATGAAATATGTTTTGTGTACATCAAAGAGTGACGTAGATACGCAGGAGAAAAACAGAGGCTCATCATTGTTCAAAAGCTATACGTTTGCATGCTGTCGTACATTTCTTTCTGAGTGCATATAAGTGGCATGTGATTAAAAAAAACATTCAAAAGGACAAAAACAAGTGGAAGAGAGCCTTTGCATCACATGATGCTTTATATGTCTGGTTAGTAGTGTGGCTTGCACACAAGTCAGTATGGCAGCAAGAATCAAATGTATCCTCCTCTCAATTCTAATGGCTAAATGTGAGAGTTGAAGGTTTGTGTGAAAATGTCAGAATTTCTCTGAGCTGAGCCTCTTATGAGAAGCTTTGTCTAGAGCACTTGTTTAAAGTACAGCAAGCTGTCATCCTCCAGGAAGGTTCTTAACAGAGAACATCTGTGAGGCGCAGCACTTCACTATCAATGACACACGTGTATCAGAGTACTGCGGCTTTAACCCGGTTCAAATCTAAAGGAAGATTGAAGATCATCTAGCGGCATATGAAAGGAAAATACTTTGACAGCTGGCAGCTTGATGTGGTAAAATTAACTGATAGATTTTTATATGAAAATAATTTGAGATGTGCCAATACCGATAGCCGATTATTCAGAATGATATCTGCTTAAGGAAAGATTTATCTTCATGTCAAATTTATTCAAACATACAATGAATCAAAAATAAATAAGCTTCTCTCTAGTTTTTTTTTCTCAACCAATGTGTCAAAATCTGAAGCATGGTCAAGTGCCTTCCGCGCACAATGAAGACGCTAAAGGTACCCCTAGGCGTCATTTTTCGATGCACAGGTGCTCCATTCATTTCAGTGAGAAACCTTTGGCATCATACACAGACGCGTTCGGCATAGGAACGTTATCGTCATGATGAAATTATACTGGGTTATGATTTTGCCATTATGACATGTTGGAGTGTGATTCTCAATTTAATCAGCCAGCATAATTTTATTTATGTAACCGAACCCCATCCCATCACTAAACCTACCCATTTGTGTATTATATGATATAAAATACAGGATATAACAGGCAGGTACGAATGCATGCACAATTTATTCAAAAAGTACAAATATTCCAAGTGTTCCAAGGCCAAACATTGATTTGTGAAAATCCCCGAAAGCGATCAGCGTCTCCATCCGCTGAAGATCATGCACACATCAAATTTCAAAAATTGCCGCCTGTTATGTCAGATTTCATAGTGATATTGCATTGGTTCTCGTATGTCTCGTGACCGATTGCGTCATTACGTCAGCTTTGATTGTAAAATGTCATTGGCTCTTGTGTGTCTTGTGACCGATTGCGTCGTGCTAAAGAGTCGGGTGTATCTAAGCAGCAACCTCCCCCAGTTTCTGCTGAAGCCAATACGGAAGTAACTTAAACTGCAATTCATCGACTGGCCGCTAGGGACAGGCTCCAGAAGGGAGCAGAATCTCATTAAGCACCATGTTAAAATGCCCAACTTTACAGCAGAAAAGCTTTTTTGGAAAGCTTGCAATACATCGTGTGATGTACAATGTATTTGTATGTATTCGTATATGAATGTATTTTTGGAACAGCAAATCAGCATATTAGAATGATTTATGAAAGATCATGGGACAGAAGACTAGAGTAAAATTCAGCTTTGCCATCACTGAAATAAATAAAATGTTATGTCATAAATACAGGGGATAAAAAGTCAAAATCATGACTTTTCATCTCATAATTGTGATTTGCCAAAATAAAAATGTTGGGGCTTTCATAGATTTGTGCCTCTAATGTTTAAAAAATTATAAATAAGTAAGTGTGTGGAAAGTGTCATCTGCTGTTTTGTATCAGCATTTACAATAATTTCACTTCTGGCAATAAAATGCTTTGCTACTGTATGTTTTTCACTTTACAACACTGCTATCAAAACAAATATTGATGTTTTATGAAAAACATATCTAATGCGATTTGAAACTGAGAGGCATGAGCTATTGTGATGGAGCTTTCTAACATAAGACATGCCATGCTATATTAAGTTTAAATGGTCCAAATACAAAATCTCAAGATTATATTGAATGCGGCCTGCAGACTAAATATCATTAAGAAGTTGTGGCATCTGTTGCTGTCTAAAAAAATATGAAGCTTATGTTGTATAACGCTGTAAGCCTCTTCATGTCTCGACAGCAGCACTAGAATGAAAGTATCATACTGCATGATGCTTGTTTTATGTGTAATGGAGTTCAAAAGGCAATGATGATGGGTAAAGATTGTTTTTCACTTCTGCATTTTTGTCAATTTTTATTTGATATGTTTTATTGTGTTCTGTGCAATAGATTTCAAGAGGGAAATACATTCATGTACTGTATATCATCTGAAAGCAGTGTAATATCAGTGAGGCAAAAGTTGATTGGCTCATTTGCTAACATGAACTAATTGTGAGCAATATTTTTTTCAACACTTTGTTCATGTTAGTCCTCCTTAACTAATGTTAGCAAAGACATCTTTTAGGGGCCGTTTACACAACGCCGTTTTCAACTAAAAATGTAAAATTATGCATTTTGATCGTTCATTCACACGACAATGACGTTTTGGGGGCCTGAAAACGCAAACATTTGAAAATAGCTTTCAAAGTAAACGTTTTTGAGAACGATACTGTTAACGTCTTCGTCACATGAATTTGTGAAATGGTGATGTACATACGTATTACGTATGGCCTGCCAGCATAAAGGCCTGTTCACACCAGGACGATTATCACACACGCTTATCGCCAGCATTTTTCCGAGACGTTTTTCGGCGCGTCTTTGTGTTCACACCCAAGTGATTTTCGCTGGCGATACGTCGAGTGAACGTGCAAATTCAGTAGATGGCGCTCCCAGTACACAAGGTGGTGCTGCGCCACTTTACGCTTCTGACACGCTCTTGTCACACAGAAGAAGAAGAGAGACAGTATTTACGTGCTTGCCAAAACCATTAACACACTTTTTGCTAACTGGCAAGCAGCATTAGCTCATCTCCTCCTTTGTCTACTTACTTCCTCTTCATCGTATCAATGTGTGCTCGGTAAGACCATTTTGTGCTTGAGCACCACCAAGTCGTGTTTTACTGTAACTTCAGCAGCTCCAGGCACAGTGAACAAAAGCGCAGATCTCATTGCTCGGCCAGTTTTTAACACTTTTACATCTGCCGTTTTGCGCGTTGGTGTGCACACTCACATTAGCGCCCTTTGTTTAGTCATGAGGCATTAAACACATGCGAAAATACAGTGTGAACAGGCCTTAAAGGGATAGTTTACCCAAAAATGAACATTAGCCCATGATTTACTCACCCTCAAGTCATCCTAGGAGTATATGACATTCATAGAGTTATATTAAAAAAGTCCTGGCCAATCCAAGCTTTATAATGGCAGTGATTGTTGTTCTGTTTTTGAAGTCCATAAAAGTGCATCTGTCCGTCAAATAACATGCTCCACACGGCTCCGGGTAAAGGCCTTCTGAAGCAAATCGATACGTTTGTGTAAGAAAAATATCCATATACTTTAAAACTTTATAAAGTTCCAGCCGATCGCCTTCTGTATTCAACTAATGGAAAAAGTGTTGAAAATACCTCTCACAGTTCAAAATGCTTACGCTACGTCTGACGAGCGTAACTGGTAGCGTAAGCGTTTTGAACTGTGAGAGGCATTTTCAACACTTTTTCCATTAGTTGGAACTTTACTTTATAAAGTTTTAAATATGGATATTTTTCTTACACAAAAACGCATCGATTCGCTTCAGAAAGCCTTTATTAACCCCCCTATTTTTATGGACTTCAAAAACAGAACAACAATCACTGCAATTATAAAGCTTGGATTGGCCAGGACTTTTTTAAAAACTCTGATTTTATTCGTCTGAAAAAAAGAATGCCATAAACACCTAGGATGACTTGAGGGTGAGTAAATTATAGGCTAATTTTCATTTTTGGGTGAAGACAGCGTTTTTAGTCGTTTTCGCGGATATGCGTGAACGGGGATTGTTTTGACAACGTTGTCGTCTTTATGTGAAAAATGCAAAAGAAAACCTTTTTTTTTTCCCTTAAATTTAATTTATTAGTAAATATTGAAATTGCTGTGTAAGTATTTGTTCATTCTTAGTCTATTTTAACTAAAACTAATGCTGTTAACTAATGTTCACAAATAAAACCGTAAGATGAGCCACGGCTGCTGGATCTAAGCATTAGAGCTGAGGATAATCTGAGGGATACGAGTACCATATGCTGAGCATGAAGTAGTAAAAAAAAGTTCTCAAAAGCTCTCAGAAAAAAATGGAGATGAGTAGTGAAGAGTCAAGAAGAGATGTTTGATATGCTGCCGGCCATATATGTTTGCTTAAACAGCTTTAAGCTAATGCAGATAGTGGTAATGGATTTTGCGAGTGTTAGGACTAAACTATCAATTCGTAAAGCCTAGAAAAACCCAATGTTTGAAAAGCAAAATGAAAAAAGACCTGACAAGGGCCTTTCAGCATACTTCTCATGCACAAAAGTGTGCTAACATGGTACGGCGATGGCATCAGATGATAATACCATAATCACTCAGGAAAAAAAGGTCTTTGCGAAATACATTTTGACTTTATTAATGTTGTCACAGTGGAGTAAGTTGTTACAATGGAACCTACAATAAATAACCTATTATTTTTAAGAACAATTTAATATTGTTTTAGATTATTTTAGTTGAATTATAACAAGAAATTATTTAAAATAAAATAATCGTATATCACTTACACTACCAGTCGAATGTTTGGAATTTTTTGTATTATTATTTATTTAATTTTTATAGCAAAAAAAAAAAAAAAAAATGATATATATATATATATATATATAAGAAGAAGAAGAAGAAGGCCTTTATTAACTTGGGCGTGATGGATAGCGTTTTATGATGGATAGATGCACGTTTATGTGCTTCAAAAACAGAGCAACATTCACTGCCATTATAAAGCTT
Source organism: Paracanthobrama guichenoti (assembly GCA_018749465.1). Classification (NCBI taxonomy): domain Eukaryota; kingdom Metazoa; phylum Chordata; class Actinopteri; order Cypriniformes; family Gobionidae; genus Paracanthobrama; species Paracanthobrama guichenoti. Next base: position 42,921,841 of record CM031947.1, read on the forward strand.
GGAAGATCCAGGACATTTTTAATATAACTCCGACTGTATTCGTCTGAAAGAAGAATGTCATATACACCTAGGATGACTCGAGGTGAGTAAATCATAGGCTAATTTTAATTTTTGGGTGAACTAACCCTTTAATAAAAGTATTACTTTCTTTTTGGGAATACAATGCATTTTAATAGCTATATTATTTTAAATTATAATATTATTTCACAACATTACTGTTTTCACTGTATTTTTAATCAAATTAGTACAGCATTGGTGAGCATAAGAGACTTCTATCAAAAATATAAAAATAAAAACGTAATTATTCCAGACTTTTCACTGGTAGTGTGAAATAAATGAATAAACCATATACATTTATAACATTGAAAATTACTAGCCCCAACTTTACATATTTGTGAAAAATACCTTTCCACATAATTTATGTAATTGTTAACATGCTGAGAATGTTTGTGTGTGACAACTAACCTGGTTGCCCCTTATAGTGCTGATTGATTACCATATGAATTCTGTATATGTGTAATTAGTCCAAGGTACAGAGGATAACAGTGTTACCATAGTACCATGTTCAACAACACATGGTAGTATCATTGTACTTTAATGCATAAACCACTTCTGTGATGTAGTTTCCATCATTATTAGGAGTGGGTGGCAGCTCAGTCATCTGGACATCAACAGTTTTAACCTCACTGGGCAGGTAGCCAGGATCATAAAGAGGCTCTTGCACCAGGAGGTCCATTACTGACCTGTGCCACCCCACAGCATAAAACTCTGTTGGCCTTCAGCCATGTGTATATGCATCCTAATCTCTTTGTTTTTTTCTGTGTATTGAAGTTCAGTATGGAATTGCTTTAATTGCACAAGAAAGAGTTTCGGAAACAGACCAGGAGTAGTGAGCTGAGGTTAGGTCACTTGTACGATTTTAACAACAAACTGAAATGCAAGATACGTTTGCTAGTTTTACGGTTGGCAGACATAATTGCAGGTTGCCATGCAACTGAATTTATCCTCAGCTAAGAATTAGAACTCTGTCAGTGCAGATGAAGGTTGTGATAAGAAAGGATCATCTTTGCATATGAATAAAGTAAAAGCAAGCCATCTACATTGCTCTGCATCAATTAAGGTAGCACAACATATTGCCGCACCATAAAGGTGTGCAGTCATGCCCGCGGCTTGATATTAACTTTTTTGGGGGGGATTTCCAAAGTTATAGCCACAATTTTGACATTGATACCATAAGGATATTTTTATATTTTTAATATTATCTCAATATTATATAATTTGGCAGCAGGTATATTAGGCTGCTGTCACTTTAAGACCTGATGCACAGATCCATTATACTGATACACATGCGTTTACTTTCTGAACTGTTTACGCTCACTTAAAACATAACTGACTGTGTTTAAGTGAATACTCACTAAGACCGGCATTTTGACATTATTTTGTGTGTATATGAATGTTTAAAGGGGTCATATAATGGTACATGCACTTTTACAAGTTGATTGTACGGAAATGTGTGTTGGCAGTGCCTGTACACAACCATCCTATAATGATAAAAATCAATCCAATGTTGTTGTTGTTTTTTTTTAATCTCCTTATATGTTTTCCCCTGTCTCAAATCGAGCCGTCTGTCCGTGTGACGTCACACGGTTGGACTCCCCTACCACGATTGTTAATTGACAGCAGCGTTTCAACACAGACCCGCCCTGAGCGAGCTGCCATCATAGTCCGCCATTGTTGATACGCTGGAGTGGAATGGCGTCTAAGCGATTGTGGTGTTCTGTTCTTGGGTGTAATAACGAACACAGCATTAATTTTGATGTTCCTAAATCCGAACTGCTGAAGACGCAGTGGCTGAGTTTTGTTTTCGAAGGGAATATTGCCCCCGATCAACGTCAATGCTTTCATGTTTGAGCGAATCATTTCTCACCAGACTTCTTTATAAACGAGGGTCAGTATAAAGCAGGTTTTGCTAAGAAGCTGCTCCTGAAAAAAGGATTGGTACCAACTATTCGTGTTCCTGCTGCACCTCCTGAAGAAGTGAGTGTAACGTTTTATTAACCTTTATATTAATCTTTGCAAATCGCTTGCACGCTTCACGATGAATGCGGCTAAAGTTTACAGGGTAAGTCACATTACGGCATGCTTTCTATGTATGACGTTCTTAATATAATTCATAATCCCACATTTATAATGAACAACGCATTATGGCACTGAACATAAATCTACATTACAGCAAATTCTTAGTGTCCTTCAACTACTGCTAGAAACATTCCTGTGGTGACCTAATGTCAGTGCTTCAGCCCTGACAGTTGTACCTAACACTGCATAGATAACGTTACGCATCACTGACAAGACTACATTTACTGAAAAAAAGTTTTTCATGACCATTAGCTGTAACGTCAATCTGTCAATGAACTAACGTATACATCAGTAAACACATAGCATTCATATCTCACTACGCTACCCTGCCAGTACATACAAAGATAGATCAAAGTGACATTACGTTAACCAACCATTCAGAAACTGTTCGAGCCTTTATTGTCAACTTCGTTGGGGCCGTCATCTTGTTCCGGTTCCGACTCCAGTTCAAACTGATACGGTTGCACAGATGTGTCCTCAGAGACTCCCGTTGCCATTCTTTCTCCAAAATATACCCTCAACTGTTGTCAAGGCAACACTCTACGTGTGTTGTGTCAAAACACCCCACAGAACAGAGGGGCGGGGAGAGCAAAGCTCATTATCATTTAAAGACACATGCACTGAAATGGCTTGCTGAAAACAGAGCTGTTTTTGACCAGGTCAAATCAGTGTTTTCTTACAATACTAATGAGAATTTTTAATTAAAGTATATTACAAACTTTTCATTTAGACACTAAAGAATCACAGACCCACTTGTACAAAAATGGCATTATATGACCCCTTTAAGCAGCGAAAAAAACTCAATTTAGTTTTCAGAGACGGCTTTATCTGCTTGCACTTTGGGTGTGAGCACAAAATCTGCGGGAATGAGTACAATTATGCACAATATGCACAATCCCATGCCGAAATTCAAGCCCTGTAACACCAACCATATGCATCCAAAGCAAATGAAACGAGCGAATGAAGAGAGGCGGGATTATGTCAACTCACTGTCGGAGAGATGAGAAAGCGAGTATCATATATCTATTATGAGTATTGGAAGCATTTCAGATATTGAAATGTATTTTTATCTATCGGAAAATCTGTATTTTTAACAACACTACATTGCATTTAGTTTATTATTTCAGATACATTTTTAAAAGACATCAATCAATTGATATATACATCAATTGAAATATATATATATATATATATATATATAAAAATTCAACCAGCCAAAGTGGCTAGTAGGAGTGACTGCATTGCTGCGTTAAATCCACCCACATTTGGAAGGTTGGCGAGTGTTATGCTGCCTTCATGTGCTATAAGAATTATTGTAAATATGAGTTTCCTTGGTAAAAATTGCACATAACTGCCCTCTGGTGTCGTGTTTACCACTGGGAAGATCTGAAATAATTTTGATACCCAAATTCCCGAGATGGGTGTGCCATAAACTTTCAACATGGTGGCCAGGAGAACTACTGCTGTGACAGGTATGATTTATTCATTTTTTCCTCAAAACTGCTTGATTGTTTTGTCTTGTCATTAATATAGTGCATATTTTTCATTTGAAGCGTATTGTATGTTTTATACACAGCGAAAATAGCCTGCATTTGACCGAAATGACAGAATCGACAAGTGCATGATAGTGCATGTGACACTACATATAATGTTGGTTTTAATAAGATTTCATTTTCCCAATAAATAGGCAAGCATAAACCTGGTATCCTCCATGATTCATGTTCAAATTTCTGACAACAAAGCACTTGAATGCATCAAGCTCGTAATCACGACTTCTGCACTGAAAAGGCTGAAAAAAAGGGTGTTGGGTTTATATGATTTAATTGTGTACATCGGTCCTACATGAATCAATAAAGTTAAACATAATTTGTTCATGTAACTTCAACATCATGGAATGAATACATTTTAAGTTACCCAATTAAGTAGTCTCAACGTGAATTTGATATGGCTCCCTGCCATGGTTCAGGCATTTAATTAAATAAATTCATTCATCCACTTCAATTTCGTATATTTTAATGTTACACAACTGAATTATAATACTGCACTAGCTAGTTGACAAACTTTTAGCTAGCAATAGCACACATTAGCATCTTAAATGTTAAGCATTAAAAGCTCCTCCAGCAAAGCCGTAATGACATTAGTTGTTTTAGTCCTAAGCAAATGCTCCACTCTTCTCCACAATGGTAACCCACTGTAATTTAAATTCTTCTAATAAGTCCAACATAATTGAATATTAAACACTATTAACTCTTAAAGACCTAGAACATTTTGGGGCGCCTGACTTGCTTCTACTTTTCTTTGTTTTTCCTCACCCATTCTAGCAGTTAGCATCAACCATATATCATTTTAAGTTTCAAGTTTCCATTTATCTCATTTAGTCCCAGTTTTACATGTATTTAGTTTGAGAATTAAATTAATAGAATTTTTAGAAAAACGGAAGCAAAAATGTGGTGTTTTTACTGTGAGCTCAAACAGAACTTCATGAAGTTTGGAGTTTTTCCTTTAGAAAATTAGACTTGGTTGTTTTTGGACTAATGATCAGCAGTCGTTTCTGTTTGGCTCAGGGGAACAACCCACATGCGTTTCCTTGACAAATCATTGCTGCTTTTAATGATTTTAATGACACATCCATGCTCACTACAGAGCCTGTGAATGATCAATTGCTGATATTCTCCTCTTTACGGTGCATTTTACAGCATACAGATTGGATTAGCAGTTTACAAGTTATTAAACATTTTAGAACGATAGTTAGCCACAGGCGGCTGTCTCTGTCTTTAAGGGTTAAACACAATCAAGTTTCTCCCCTTTCTTATCTTGCTCAAAAATACATAAAACAAGACTTTTACATATAAAATAACAACATTTACTCTCTCTTGATTTAGCCATATGCAAAGCATGCTGGGAACTAACAAGCCCCGCCCAGTTTCAGTTAATGCAACACAAATTATTAATGTAATCTCAACACAAACAGATTAAGTAAACTTCAATTTGACTTATATTTAAGTGGATTGAACACAATCAAATTAAATTAGGACAAAATGTATAGCAATTGTGTTGCTTTAGCTCATTTTAATTAAGCAGTTTGAACAAGCAGTAAAATTATTATTATTTAATTTTTTTTCAGTGTGAAGAGGGAATTATGAAATTTCCGATAGCACAAGATGGCAGCATTAATGTCAAGCCCTGGTCATGACGTCTTGTTCCATAAGATGAGCTTGATTTGTATCTGCTGGTAAAACATCTAGGGTCGGTGCATTTCTTTTTCTCTTTTATTATCCTTTTGTTTTGTTTATTTGATTGTTAGTTAGTTAGTGCCATTTTTATCACAAGGATATGACTATAATCTATAGTCTGTACAAAGAGGAGCCATGTGTTCCTAATTAGTCATAAGCAGAGTCTGCTGATGCACTTAATTGTAGATCATTCTTTAAGGGAAATACTCAGAGAGTGTGCAACAACTGTACGCTTGGTTGCACTGGAAACAACAACTCATCCATTCTAGATCTACTACTTAGGACTGCAAAAACTTTAGAATTGTTGTAGTCGGTCAGGAATATTTTACACAATCTTATGAAAAACATTAATACAGGTAACACTTTGCACTAAGGTTAAGTTTGCTTACATAGTTAATGCATAAAAAGGACCTATTATGCTTTATTTGCAACTTCTGTTAGTGTGTAATGTTGCTGTTTGAGCATGAAAAAGTCACTCCAAAGGGGGTTCATCTCTATATCAGTAAGCACTGTTTCTGAACTCCCTGAAATGATTGAACGTGATGATGATTCTTCTGGGAACGTACATGTCACAATATTCCTCAGTTAAATAATTCCCACCCAAGGCATACACCCAAAAACCGGGGAAGCCTGCTTGAGTTGCATTAGTAGTGTGTTGTCATCATGTCCTAGAGACGCTGACATTTTCAAAACAAGCTCAAAGCGTTTGACCAATCACAACAAACTAATCCAGCTGACCAATCAGAGCACATTGAGCTTTTTGGAAGCCGAATTCTAGTTTTTTTTTTTTTAAACAAAGCTGTTTTTTCATTTTTCAACTTTCAATACTAAATCGAAAAATGAACGAATGCAACGTACATGGTCCGTATCAGTAGCGCATCAGTATAGATTTAAATGTAAATATGCAGCAGGCATAACGTCTCGGTTACGTATGGTAACCCTCGTTCCCTGAAGGAGGGAACGGAGACGTACGTCGGACGTCACCGACGAATGGGGATCACTTCAGGGAGCCCCTATCAGCTTCGAGATATAGAGAACAGGCCAATGAGAATTGGCGTGCGAGATTTGCATCTCGTGCTCCGCCCCGCGTCGCGGATATAAAGCGGAAGTGAAATGCACGCACGTTTGTTTTTCACTGAGGAGCCGAACCGTGACTCGGCCTGCAGTGATGGTACAGCAATTGTGGCGACGGGATGTACGTCTCCGTTCCCTCCTTCAGGGAACGAGGGTTACCATACGTAACCGAGACGTTCCCTTTCAGTCGGTCACGTTTGACGTACCTCCGAAGGCAGCGTTTGCAGGCTCACCACCTGGTCCCGAAAGGGAGTGGTGGGAACCTTGGGCACATAACTAGGCCAGGGTCTCAGGATTACGTGAGAGTTACCAGGCCCGAATTCCAGGCACGATTCGTCGACCGAAAATGCCTGCAGGTCCCCTACCCTCTTGATGGAGGCCAATGCAGTCAGGACTACTGTCTTCAGAGACAGAATTTTTAACTCAGCTGACTGCAAAGGCTCAAAGGGAGGCCTCTGCAGTGCGGTCAGCACCAGAGACAGGTCCCAAGAGGGTATAGAGGGAGGGCGAGGCAGATTTAGTCTCCTCGCCCCCCTCAGGAACCTGACGATCAGATCGTGCTTCCCTAAGGACTTTCCGCCTACGAGGTCATGATTGGCGGCGATGGCGGCCACATAAACTTTGAGGGTGGAGGGAGACAGCCTTCGCTCCAACCCGTCTTGTAGGAAGGAAAGCACGGAACTGACCGAACACCTTCGGGGGTCTTCTCGGCGAGAAGAGCACCATTCGACGAACAGGTTCCACTTCAACGCGTAGAGGTGCCTTGTAGAGGGCACTCTAGCGGAAGTAATGGTGTCTACCGCAGCTTGTGGCAGACTGCCTAGAACCTCCGCGTCCCGTCCAGGGACCAGACATGGAGTTTCCAGAGGTCCAGACGCGGGTGCCAGAGGGTGCCCCGTCTCTGAGTCAGGAGGTCCTTCCTCAGAGGAATGGGCCAAGGAGGTGCTGTCGCGAGGAGCACTAGTTCTGGAAACCAAGTCCTGTTGGGCCAGTACGGAGCGACCAACAGGACTTGCTCCTCGTCCTCCCTGACCTTGCACAGTGTTTGTGCAAGAAGGCTCACTGGGGGAAACGCATATTTGCGTAGGCAGTGGGTGGAGTCTGGGGCGGCAAACAGATCTACCTGCGCGGCCCCAAAGCGACTCCAGATCAGCTGGACCACCTGGGGATGGAGTCTCCACTCTCCCGGGAGCACTGGCTGTCGTGAGAGCTCGTCGGCCACACGATTGAGCAGGCCCGGAATATGAATGGCACGAAATGACCTCAGATGCTTCTGACTCCATAGGAGGAGATGGCGGGGCGAGTTGTGACATGCGACGGGAGCGTAGACCACCCTGTTTGTTGATGTACGCAATGGCCGCAGTGCTGTCCGTACGGACCAGAGCGTGCTTGCCTCTGAGCGGTCGTTTTGAAGCGGCTGAATGCAAGACGAACTTGCGTCTCCCGAAGAGCAATCTCCTCCATCCCTGGGTGGCCCGTCTCAGGGTCTCTTACGATGGCTTGGCAGCGACCTGAGCGGGCTGGACGTCCTGGGCAGGATGTATTTTATGGCCTCCGTCTGCTTCTGGGCGGCCGAGAACTGTTGGGCAAAGCTCTCGACCGTGTCGCCGAACAACCCGACCGGGGAGATGGGAGAGTCCAGGAACCGATTTTTATCGGTCTCCCTCATGTCGGCCAGGTTGAGCCAGAGATGTCGCTCCTGGACCACTAGAGTGGACATCGCCTAACCAATGGAACGGGCGGTGACTTTTGTCACTTTTGCCAGGGCTACCCTCGTGCATATCCATGAGTGCCTGGGCCTGATGCACCTGAAGCAGCACCATGGCATGCAAGGCGGACGCAGCCTGGCCACAAGACCTGTAAGCCTTTGCAGTCAGACTGGAGGAGAACTTTCAGGCCTTGGACGGGAGACGTGGGTCACCGCGCCAGTTGGAGGCGGTCGCCGGACACAGTTGCATCGCGATGGCCCGCTCCATTGGCGGGATCCCCACGTACCCCCTGGCTTGCCCGCCGTCAAGGGTAGTGAGGAGGGAGGAGCCACCGGGTCGGTTCCTGGCACTAAAGGGTGTTGACCACGACCTGGTGACCTCCTCATGCACCTCCGGGAAGCGCAACCCGCCCTCAGAGGGAGGCAGTGCAGCCGAATCTTCATCCTCCGAGGACTGGAACTCCCCCTCCGATGCAGCGATCGACATCCGCTCATCCGCTGGAGCTCCGAAGGACACCGAAGGGCCAGCGGGTTCCCCCGGAAGCTCAACCGGAAGCGGCGCTTGTGAGGGAAAGGTATGCTCTGCGGAGGTATGCTCGGTGGGTTTGCCCTAAACGTAATCCTCAGGTCACCCTGGCCATTCACCGAAGTAGATCTATTCTGGGGAATAGAGCTAGATCGAGGCATGGGTAGGGGGACTCCACCTTCACGAATGTAGGCGAGTCTCGACCTAAGCGCCACGATAGTCATGTTCCCACAGTGAGAACACGAACTATCCACAAAGGCTGCCTCAGCGTGCTGTATGCCCAGGCACGTGATACAGCAATTGTGGCCGTCAGGGAACGACCGCATCCAGTAGCGCACAGGTGGAATGACATCTTGAAAAAGACGCAGTGTCACACCCGTGTAGCTCTTTTTGTGAGGAAATGCTCTTTTTTTTTTGTGCTGAAGCACTCAGGGGAGGACCGCGGCAACACACCGGGAAATAGTGCAGCCCGTGTGTGTGCACTCACAACTCTCTTTTTTTGCTGTGAGAACAGCAGTTGTTTTTAATGCAGCAGTGGGTGCGGTCGCGCTGATTGTGCCGTCTCGCCAACACACGCGTCTTCCTCTCTCTCTCTGGTCTCGTTCTCTCTCTCTCTCTCTCTCTCTTTCTAACTCTCTCTCTGCGTTTGAAGCAGCTCTTCATCAACGCCGTTCGGCTCCGAAGTGAATGACAAATGTGCGTGCATTTCACTTACGCTTTATACCCGCGATGCGGGGCGGAGCGCGAGATGCAAATCTCGCACGGCAATTCTCATTGGCCTGTTCTCTATATCTCGAAGCTGATAGGGGCTCCCTGAAGTGATCCCAATTCATCGGTGACGTCCGATGTACGTCGAACGTGACCGACTGAAAGGGAACTTTTATTTCAGACAGTACACAGAGTTTTGAGCAAGGGATGAAGCTGAAACCAAATTAATTAATGCTATTGCAAAATAAAGCCACAGAACTGTTGTGCGGCTGACTCACTGGACAGTGCTGTTCATGAATGAACCTGATTCTTTGAACGAATCGGTTGAGTGAATGATTCAATGCCCTGTAGACATCCACTTGCTTCATTCCTGAATCAGTGTTTTGAACAAATCGGTTGAATGAATAACTCACTGACTGACTATTATACTTACTGACCTACTGGGGTCTTAATACTATCATAATCTAAGTAGGCCTATCGTTTCATTTTTTCATTAATTTCGTATTTCAAAAGGCTATTCAAAATATTATATTTAAATCTTTAATCTCATAATATTATGTAATTTTAATTACTGTGTAAATCCTCCGAGCATTAAAACAGTTTACAAATAGGTCTAAATGCCACTTCAGAATTCAGATGCAGCTTCTATTTGATACTGATTTAATTTGTAACAGCCTATTGTCTTATTATTCTAATTGAATTTTTCATAAAAGACGACAAATATATTTAAAAAAGATTTGAATAATTGCCCTCATAAAGGTAAAAATTTGTATAAGCTATTATCTAATAGAACAACAACCAAAACAACAGATGCGCTGTGATAATAAACTGACATTGATACAAAATAATGTCATTTATATATTTTCATATCTATCATAAGCTTCATCCCTTGTCCAAAACTCAGTGTGCTGTCTAAAATAATAGACATAATATAACTGCACTGCTGCATATTTAAATGAGCCGTGTTCTCATTTTTCAACTTTCAATATTAAATCGAAAAACGAATGAAGACGGACCGTAAAAGGGCATAATAGGTCATTTTCGGTTTTAATTTAATTTATAACATTTTCAAATGTTAAAGGTATTTTTGTAGTTAGAAATCAATATTAACCTAGCTATTGCATTAACTAATGCTGACTCTATTGTAAAGTGTTATCTAAATATGCAATCACATATAAATGCCTGGCATGAATGCTCCATTTATCAAAAATATAAACAGTATCTAATTTCATAACTCAAATCCTTTTCTTTCTTTCTTTTTCTTAAAAAAAATCAAATAAAACAAGAAACAACGTGGAAAACGGCATCTTTGCAACAGAAGCCAAAACAAAAGTTCAAAGTTCATGTTCATTTCTGTGCTTAAGTGTTTGTTGTTGTTTTATTTACAACAGCTGCATATTGCCTTCATTGCCTTATATTTGTTTGGCTTTCTTAAAAACCAAAAAAAAAAAAAAAAAAAAAAAAAAGCAACATGGAGTAGCTTGAAAACTGCATCTTTGCAAATGAAAGCCAAAAAATAAAATAAAAAAATCGGTCAAAGTTTATGTGCATTGTTGTGCTTAATCCATTATTTATTTATATTTACAACAGCTGTATTTAGTAAATTCCTCCAGATTTCCAGTAAAAGCACCTGTTTAAAATGGTTGCCTTTATGTGGCTTGCTTTAGTGACAAATCATATTTCACATAAGCTTATGAGTCAATCAAGCATTGAAGCCTAAGCTACGAGAGTGTACTTTTAATCTACTGATCACAAATGCTTCTGTCATCGCAGCTGCTTCTATTGTCATGAGCTGACAATTAAACCTTTGGAAATGCAGAGTTTTCCTGGCAAAATTGGACAGTCACAAATAAATAAGCCTGATCTGCTTATCAAAAAAACATGGGCAGCAAAAATCATTCTTTCTTATGACTAAAATGTGTCTCTTCTGAGGCATGGCGCTTGATTTCAAAGAAAAACCCTGAATGTGCAGGTGCTGATAGAAAAGGGATGGGAGGAGAGGACAGAATAAAACAATGCATCAAAACGAAGCATAATGAAGTTAAGCAAAAAAAATCATAGCATCACAGTAATGCTCACTTTTGGTTTCCGTTTCTATCAGTCTGTTTAGTCACCTGTTTTTCTGTGTTCCTTCGTTCCTTCTCCATCCTTTTCCCGCCGCTAATCAGTTACCATGTGTGTTTAATGCTGCGTTCCAGGCAGGTTTTTGAGCCCGTAAGTTAAGATTTCACGCCAAACTGCCTGAGCGTAAGGAATTGTGGTAGCTAGATGTAAACAAAGCATGGCGGACCGTATGGTGCTTATGCTCATTTACAATAATTTCTATCGCCAAAGGTGCTTACTCCTCGCTTATTTGAGGGAAACGTAAGAGAAAAAATGGTGCATAAGGCAAGAGAAGCTGTAGCGACGTCAGAGCGTGTAACCGGGAGTACATCGATCTAGTACGAGTTCACGGGTGAGAAGTCACGGGTTTGACTGCCATTCCAGTGCACTTTCACGGGTAGAAGGTTGGAAAAACACGGGTTACGGGTTGCCTGGAACCTGGAACAGTTCCAGAACTTTATGGTTCCGGTATTGTTTGTTGGCTTATATTTAATAAAGACTGTCTTTATTTAATCCTTCTTCTTCATCCTTGGACTTGGAAAATCTTCCTGTACCTTTTTTATGCAAAAATGACAAAAAAGCGTTGAATAATGATGCAAAATGGGTTGTAAATGGCATTTCATGCTGACTTTAATGACACGTTATAGCTAATCTTTCCACTCACCAACATAACACTTGAGTTTAACATATCAAAATTGTCACTAAAATTATTTTTTATTTTATTTTAGTGTTATCTAAAGATTCAAGCAAATATCAATGCCTTATGGCATGAATGTTAGATTTATAAAAAAAATGTTTTATATATATACACTCACCTAAAGGATTATTAGGAACACCTGTTATATTTCTCATTAATGCAATTATCTAATCAACCAATCACATGGCAGTTGATTCAATGCGTTTAGGGGTGTGGCCCTGGTCAAGACAATCTCCTGAACTCCAAACTGAATGTCAGAATGGGGAAGAAAGGTGATTTAAGCAATTTTGAGCGTGGCATAGTTGTTGGTGCCAGACGGGCCGGTCTGAGTATTTCACAATCTGCTCAGTTACTGGGATTTTCACTTTCTAGGGTTTACAAAGAATGGTTGAAAAGGGAAAAACATCCAATCACCTGTGGTGAAAATGCCTTGTTGATGCTAGAGGTCAGAGGAGAATGGGCCGACTGATTCAAGCTGATAGAAGAGCAACTTTGACTGAAATAACCACTCATTACAACCGAGGTATGCAGCAAAGCATTTGTGAAGCCACAACATACAACCTTTAATGGGCTACAACAGCAGAAGACCCCACCGGGTACCACTCATCTCCACTACAAATAGGAAAAAGAGGCTACAACTTGCAGGAGCTCACCAAAATTGGACAGTTGAAGACTGGAAAAATGTTGCCTGGTCTGATGAGTCTCGATTTCTGTTGAGACATTCAGATGGTAGTCAGAATTTGGCGTAAACAGAATGAGAACATGGATCCATCATGCTTTGTTACCACTGTGCAGGCTGCTGGTGGTGGTGTAATGGTGTGGGGATGTTTTCTTGGCAAACGTTAGGTTAGTAAACTGGGCATTTCCATGGCCTACCTGAGCATTGTTTCTGACCATGTCCATCCCTTATACCACCATGTACCCATTCTCTGATGGCACATCCAGCAGGATAATACAATGTCACAAAGCTTGAGTTTAAAATTGGTTTCTTGAACATGACAATGAGTTCACTGTACTAAATTATTTTCTCAACCCAATATCTTTATGTGGTGGAATGGGAGCCGTGCCCTGGATGTACAACAAATTCCATCAACTGCAAATGCTATCCTAAATATGCCAACATTTCTAAAGAATACTTTCAGCATTGAATCAATGCCACGTTTAAGGCAGTTCTGAAGGCGAAAGGGGTCAAACACAGTATTAGTATGGTGTTCCTAATAATCCTTTAGGTAGTGTATATATATATATATATATATATATATATATATATATATATATATTAACAACTAATTTCACACACTCAAATTACTCTTTTTTCTTAAAAAACAAACAAGCATCAAAAACAACGGCATCTTTTGCAACCAAACAAAAAGTTCAAGTTCATTTTTGTGCTCAAGTGTTTGTTGTTGTTTTGTTTACAGCAGCTGCATTCTTAACAAAATCATCCAGACTTTCATACATTATCTATTTATTTATTTATTTATTTATTTATTTTAAAATTAATTAATTAATTTAAGTCTGTTTATTTTTTTATTTATTTATTTTTTTTTTTGGGTCAATTTATTTAATGTTGCTGACAATGAGCAATACATGTATTACTGTATTTATTCATCTTTGTCAATTTTATAAATGTTTAATGTTTGTTAATGTATTAAATAAAATACAGTTGTTCATTGTTTGTTCATGTTAGCTCACAGTGCAATAACTAACATTAACAAAACAACTTGATTTTAATAATGTTTTAGTAAAAATAGCATTAGTTGAAAATAGCATTATTAATAAAGTGTTGTTCATTAATTATTTTTAACTAAAGTGGTTAACTAATGAAACCTTGTTGTCAAGTGTTACCAATTTTATTTTAGTTACTGAGTTATTTTAAAATAAAGCTTTATATATATATATATATATATATATATATATATATATATATATATATATATATATATATATATATATATATATATAATTAATTTAATGAATGTATTTATTTTATTATTTTATTTTAATTAATTGCTTTATTTTATTTTAATTATCTGTTTATTTCATGTTGTACACATTAGGTCTTTCATGCAACAAAAGTAATGGAGAAGAGAACTCAGCCGGGCCTGTCATTGTGGTCATTGATTTTGCATAGCTGTGTTTCACAGCAAGCCATCTCTGAAACTGTAGTTCTGTGGCAGCGCTAGGCCGCTGGGACTCTTAACAGGATTGCTGTCTCTGAAAAAGTTGAGAAGCGAGACGCAACTCCTGCCAACATGCACACAAACAAATGACACACACATCCACAGACACTTAAGAGACTAGCACACACTCGCAAGACTACACCCAGAGGTACACGCATCGCAGTGTCATAAAACCCAGTGTGAAAAGCAGCATCATATTCAAGGTTTACAACATCTCCTGCCTGCAGGCGTTACTTTTCGCAGGTACCAGCAAGAAAAATATTTCAATAATAACACTGACAGAGAGGAAGACACACATCCACACAACATTATCACATTATTAAAAGCATTGAAACATAAAGTGTATGTGATTAGACAAACTATTTTAAGGAGCATGAGTTGCGCATGACTGTATCCATGCAGACATGCACACTTAGACATAACAGCAGCAGCCAACTGCATCCTCCATTCCGTATGGAGCTAAAACACACCATGATGCCTGTGCTTTGTTATGAAAAAAGAAGGCTTCCTCTGCCATCTTTTTTTCTTTTTTGCACATTAATTAATGCATGTTTATGTGCAGTAGAACACCTGTTCTCAATGTAGACTTAACTGCTGGGATATGTAAATCATATCATATGGTTTCCTTCAGTATAGTACATGTTCTCAAAGATGCTTAGAGATTGTTAAATTACTTGGTAACCGTGCAGCTTTGAACAACGCTTTTCAACATTTTCTACTTATATTAATTCAGATTGCAAGTCTGCATCCAACTTCAACTCAATAGTTGAGTTCCAAATGGTGCATTAGTTAGGATGAAATGGCAGCTTATATGTCTTATGTAATCACAAAGCCCTCAGTCAGAACCGTCTTGTTTAATGTAGCAGGTGCTGTTTTAGAAACCGTCCCTTGAAGAGTCTCAAACTCTGTCATGGCTCGATGTCATAATGAAACACTTGAGAAAGTTGGAAGGTCTTTGCATGCCTACGCATTCACCGTGGAAACTAAAAGCCCTACAGTTACTGCTGCCGAGTGTGTTTGGCAGAGTTCATTAGCGGTACCTGAAGTGGCCCCAGCCAGCGCAAGAAGAGCTTCCTCTCACCCGCGCTCTCCCACACATGTCGACCCTTAATCTCCTCAGTCTCTTCACTGTCAGTGTACGCAAACGCCTGCTGTTACTCCCTTTCCTCTGTGTTTCAAGAATGTCGACCAAAGAGGTGATTTTATATTTATATATATATATATATATATATATATATATATATATATATATATATATATATATATATATATATATATATATATATATATATATAGAACTAATTATAAGTTTACATGGCCAAAAACACGAGCCGTGAAAGGTGGAAACACTGATGTCTCACTGCTGTTTGTGTCCCGCCTTCTAAGTAAAAGAACTAATCGCTGATTGGTAAAGTCATTGTGTCACTGCTGTTGCCGTTAGAAGCTCCGGTCCCAAAGAAACCTGACACTCGCGCTTAGGACTGCACATGCACATTGGCTTGTCTAGCCTGAAAAATAAGCTTTTTTTTCAAGAAACAAAATAAATGGGACTTGGTCTTGGGTGCCTAAAATAGCTGCCTGGAGGCGTTTCAATTATGGCCGCCAAGTGAAGACTTTCCTTGAAAGGGACTTTGGTCTCAAAATGAGCCATTCAGGAACATGCTCCAATCTGACGTCACATTGGGACAGTCACATTCCCATGGCTGGCATGGAATCTGCCCTATTTGCTTAAGTCCTCCCCTTAGTGAGCGTTACACAGTCCGCCATGTTTATCTCCTCGCCGTAGCATTAACAGCAGCATTCAAGTAGGAAATGTAGCCTTATATGTAGTTATTTTGTTTTTCTTTTGTTGTTTAATTCATATTAACAACATATACAGCAGTAGGTACTGTATATTACACTGCTGTCATTTTATTACAGAGATCTAATATGCATGTCTCACATGTCACTTTCCCTTTCGCATGCGATTTATCTCCGTTTACATACACAGACATAAACGACTGTGTTTGTGAACTTTGTGTTTTTGACAGTTTAAGTGCAATAACACGTGGAAGAGAGCTTAGTTTAATACTCACAGGATGCGCCGTCTGACAGACAGCTTTCTGTGCGTGTGCTTCAGATTTGCATGCTCAGAAAACCATATATCGAAGTAATATAATAGTCTTAAAATGCATGCACATAATAAACTTTCATGATGATGAACAACTGCAATGTTACGTGACCGTGACCGCGATAGAGATCCAAACAGATGTTTCAGTTTTTAGCAGAGTATCTGATGCAGGAACTGTACAGGCTCCGCCCTCTTCTGGAAAGCGGGGTGGCGAGCAGCAGCTCATTTGCATTTAAAGATACATGTACGAAAACAGCATGTTTTTCCTTCCACTCAAAAATGGGCATTTACAACATGGTATAATAAATGATCTGTGGGGTATTTTGAGCTGAAACTTCAGACACATTCTGGGGACAACTGAGACTTAAAAAAGGTCTTGTAAAAAGGGGCATAATAGGTCCCCTTTAAAGTAGTCCTTTGGCCATATTTAGAGAACAGAATGTCATTGAAACTTGGAGGTGGGCTGTTTTTGACTTGGACCTGTAAGCAACCACCTAGAACGCCTTAGCAACCACCCAACCTAGCAATGGTGTTACGTTACATTAAAAACCATTCAGAACACCTTAGCAATATCGACAACTACCCACAACACCCCAGCGTGATATGGGCCATTCACAGCAAAATCTTGTTTGTCATGCTATGCTTTTTATTTATCCATCAGTGTTATATCCAAAATAAGCTCAATGCAAAAACAAGCCTCTACCTACATTTTTGCAGAACTCCAAACATATACATTTTACCATAGTGTATGATTTGTAAACTAATGCATTTTGATGTTTGCATCACATAACCAGCTCTATATGTGTGGCTTTTCTGATGTAGTAAACTTGCTCGGTAGCTCACCTGGTACAGCGTTGCACTTGTGATCGTATATCCAGTGAAACACAAGTTGCAATAAAAGTGCTCAAAGAAGCAAATTAAATGACATGGTTGCTTCAGCAAAGTACACTTGCTTTTGTTAACACTATCAAATAAATACACAAAAGTAAATACTAAAAGCCACTTTAAGAGGCGGTCTGGGCCGCCTTACAGTCAAAACTAAAGTCGTGGTTGTTGAAACCACATAGTAAATTTTACAAAACTAACAATGCTAAAAAATAAACATGTGAGAGCATGTTATAGTCTATATGTCATGTTATAGCTCAACACTGCAGTGCATCTTCAGAGTATTCTTCAAAAGCCAACAGAAACTACCGCAAATTAAACCGAAAGTAAAGTCATAGGTGCTCAACATAGTCATCTTCATTAAAAGTAAAGAAACTGAATGATCTCACCAGTGCTGTTGCTGTGCTCACTCATATTGCAGTCTTTGATATTGAAATTAGCTGATGATCAATAAAATGCAGTTCATGTCTGTTGTTTTCGGTGACGTGAACTCCATTAAATCTGCATATAGTGTGGGAATTGAAGATCGGATTTATATCCGTTTTGCTGACATACA
Organism: Paracanthobrama guichenoti; assembly: GCA_018749465.1. NCBI lineage: Eukaryota > Metazoa > Chordata > Actinopteri > Cypriniformes > Gobionidae > Paracanthobrama > Paracanthobrama guichenoti. The sequence continues at coordinate 42,939,763 of CM031947.1, forward strand.
TTTATGTGAACACCAGCCTGCATCAAATGATTAGTAACGTTGGATATAAATTGGCAAGTCAGTAAAAATAGTAGTAGTCCCTTGATGAGCCAACTTCCCCAAGTAATCCCTTCTCAGGGGTGTGGCGAGGTTGACGAGCGAGAGACGTGGGAGGAGCGAGCGAGACCGGTGCGTGAGTCTCTCATGAGGGAGCTCGGAGGCATATAAGGACGAGCGACACCAGTGAAGGACGAGAGGGGACCAGGCCTGGACGTTGTGTTTTGTTTCTGTTTTATTATGTGTGTGCGTGGCAGCTGTCCGCGAGGGGCTGCCCGCGTTCCTTTCGTTTTGTTTGTTTTATTGATTAAAGTCTTAAAATGTTCGCCAGTTCCCACCTCCTTCTTCCCATATCTACGAACTGTGTTACGGGGGGTTGGGAAACATTGCTCAGAGCTTGATTATTCTATCGACTTTCCCCCAATGAAAACGTTTCCCCAACAAGAACGCACAAATGGGTCCTGAAAGAGCCAGGCTGGCTCAAGCATGCTTGCGATCTATGCACACTTCATGTAGTCTGTTGAGTTCAATGTTGTGGAGCATGAACAGCCATTTGGTTTTATCCTCCCAGGCTTGATTGTCTCTCATGTTCATAAACGCTGCCACCTGTTATGTGCTCTAAACACCTGTGTTAATCAGAAAAAGAGGAAATTGATTCGCAGCCATACCAGCCTGCTGTGCTGAGGTTCTGTTCTCCTGCTGGAAGACCCTAATAGCAATGCTCAGCATACTGGATATTAACTTAATGTTCCTAAGCCCCTCTATTTTACTGCAACAGCTAATATCAGTAAATGTACAGGGTGAAGTCACCATTTTGTTTCGTTTACTACCGCACATGTCAAGAAGCATCTGTTCGTTTTGGTGATTATAGAGGTTTTCTTTTCTTTCCCCTCAGCGTCCTGTTGTGTTTCTTTGTTTGGTTTCTTTGTACTTTCTGTGTAAGATGCATTCAGTTGGACATCTCTGTCTGACCTCTCCTGTGTCTTTCTGCCGCACATTTTGTTTTCTACACCATTAGAATGCCTGTTTTGTTCTCTCTTTCTTTCTGCAGCCAGATTAGTGTTTTAAAAACAAAAAACTAACAAAAGAAAAAGGATGATTTTTTTCCTGGGAAAGGTCTAGTCTACCAAGCAACATTGTCTATCCTCATGGATGAATGCCTTTAATAGCTTTTTAGTATGTGTAATTGATGTTCATCAATATTTTTATAGTGTTAACATCCATTTTGCACCTACACTCTTGCAACAGCTGTTCTTATCGAGAATTGTTTCCACTGTATAGTGATAGTGTTACATTATAGGTTCTTCAGGTCAGTTTTCTAAAGTAATTTGCTAATGCAAATAATAAAATGTAACTAATCACGTAATTGTTATAACAGCTATAGAAATAAGCTTTTAAAACAAGGAAAATATACCCATATCTTTTGATGGTAATACTAATGGTTTTCTGTTCAGTCAAACTTTTCAGTATTTTGCCACAAATGCATCTGTCAACATGGACTACAAGCTACTTATTGTAAGTTCATCATTGAAAAAAAAACATGAATAAAAGTGCAGATGGAATGAAAAAGCATGAAAAAAAGCAAGCAGCATAGTTCAACTTAAAAATGTACACCTTACAATTCTCCACACATTCCATATAACATAAAGGTGAGCAAACGGCAACAGAATAATTTTTTTTGATGAACTGTCCCTTTAAAGGTGCTGTATGTACATTTTTCACTTTACTAAAGCATAAAAAGACCACAATATGCTTGGAGATATGTATAAAACATGCTAAATTCACCTACTTGTTTCTCTGAAAAGCAATGCTACAGTCAGTTATTCTACTTTGAAATGTTCGTTCCGTGTCGGAATGTCTGTTTTTATTATGGTCTGTGCGATGTCACATGTTGCCAGTTTATCCAATAGTATTTCGACACCCCAGGTTGCCAGTTGGCGGAAAACACATTGTATTGCTGCCATGGAAGCCAGCGAACAAACCGGGTCAGAGATCGCAGATTCTACCCGACCTAAAAATCCTCAGCATCCATCTAAAAATCTCTATGAACGAGAGCATATTAAAACACGGATAAATCAACTCATCAACTTACCTCATTGTCAATTGCGCTCGTTCCTGTTGCGTGTCCTCTAGCTGGCATCCCGCATGAGCGTCGACTTTGAGGAGCAGGGGGTGGGGGAAACAACGCAATTCTTCTCTAACAATTCTTATTATTATCAATATGAAATCAGTTTTGATGCTTAATATTTTTGTGGAAAAATTTATCAATTTTTTCAGGATCCTTTGATGAACAAAGTTCAAAAGAACAGCATTTATTTGGAATAGAAATATTTTGGGATATTATAAATGTCTTTCTGTCATTTTTGCGCCATCTTTGCTGAATTATAGTATTAGTATTAATTCCTAAAAAAAAAAAAAAAAAAACACCCCCAAATTTTTGTGTTTCTGATGCATCCAGCTGTAAAAACTAATTTTGTCCCTAACTGGAACCTGTATTTTTTAAGAGCACAGATGTGCACACTATGTCACACTTGGGATATTTGTAAAGAGCTGCTTGTGAACTCAATACCATGCAGTATGAAGCTACAGCTCTTTCTAATGACTCCAATGACCCTTAGACCTTTATAGACTTTTACTTTTCTCATTACTTTTATGATTAGCTCATCTCAAAATGTCTCCTTTCAAATGAAAGGGTTGAATTTGTTCTGACATGGCCCTTTATTGTAAGAAGAATGGCCAAGCTTTTATTCATCTTAACGCCCAATAATATTTAATCTTGACCTTGGATAGTGGAAATTAGCTCTGCCGTTGTGGTGAGCCACATTTGATGATATGAAAATGTTCTTGTGTAATAACAGACGTTATCATCAAAATGTAAATCAACCAATAAAGTTTTCAGTGTCACTCAGTGTCTGCGGTACAGTCAGTGCTGTTGGCACCAGCGTCAGCGTACCTATTCATGCATAGCTAAACTAATGAAGGATTAAACCTACTTTGGCTCAGAACGCCTAATTCTGCCAGATGAGCTGTTTAATGTGGGCTGCTTTGAGGGCAAACAAGTCCCCTGGTCTGGCCCCCTGAATTTGCATAATTCCTTGGACATCTTAGTCCTAGTTATTGGTGTGCTCTGTTTATACATCAGTAGATTAGAGGTCATTTACATGTATATTTATGAAATGATAAGATAATGCGTTATGACAGTCTTGGCAGTATTAGTGTGTTGAATGTAAACACACATACAGCCAAAGCTGATTAAAGTGACAAAAGGGAAACTGGTCAACACTGATGAAAAAAGGGAAAAGCATGCGAAAAGCTTTTCATTTGGCAGGCGTGGGAAACAACTGATCATTTTCCTTCTCATATTTGTTTTAAAATGCAGCCATTATTTTGGCAAAATTTGTGTGATTGTGTGAAAAACTTCAAAACATTATCTAGGTCATATTTGACCTTAAAGTCAATACAATTTAATTATTTTTTTTTTTTTTTTGGTTGAATTTACTCACCCTCAAGCCATCCTAGGTGTATATGACATTTTTTCAGACGAATACAATCAGAGTTTATATATATTATATATATATATATATATAATAAAGGTAATAAAGGTCTTCTGAAGCGAATCGGTGAGTTTTTGTAAGAAAAATATCCATATTTAAAACTTTATAAAATAAAACATCTAGCTTCCAGTGGACCGGCTTCCATATTCAACTTACAAAAAAAGCATAACTGGTAACAGGACATTTTTTGCCTTTTACAATACTCCGACTGTATTCATCTGAAAAAAGAATGTCACATACACCTAGAATGGCTTGAGGGTAATTAAATTATGGGATAATTTTTGGGTGAACTATCCCCTTGTCATTTTGCTTCTCAAGTAAATGTATATTGATTGAATTTATAAATTTTTTTTTTTTTCAATAGAAAACAAGATAAAAATATTAGGCAATGTAGCAGTGTAGCATTTTATTTAAGTTAGCATCTGTGCTTTTTTTCATATTTTTAGAAAATATTCTCATGAAACCTAACTGAAATACATCACTTTGACATTGGATGATTTCATGGTAGCTAAATGTGGGTTAATTGCTGATGATTGCAACGTGGGGCTCTCACTGTTCGCCTAGATAATTTTACCCCCTAGAGCTGCAGACGCGGAGGCTAAAGTGGGTCTCCTTACGCTATCCGCTGAGGGGCCAGCGGTTGTCAGAGAGCTCCACACAAAGGCTCTCAAGGGAGGAAGTGACGGCCCCTCCCATCCATCTCTCCCTCTCTCACATCCACTTTGTGAACCGCCGTAATGAGCAGTTAAATGTAGCCTAGGATGCTGAGAATCACTTAGGAGGATTCCCTTAATGCATGTCTCCAGACAGCCCACAATTAAAATTTAAAAATGAATTTAAGCTCCTGCATAATTTACGCAGACCCCAAACTGCTAATGGGGTCGACAGCTGACAAAGAGGGGTGGGTTCGGCTGTTCGACTTTTTTGTCTTTGTGTACGAGCTGCTGCCCAATCTAGGGCTGGAAGACACTGGCACTCTAACTCAGCAGGGAGGTGGATCAGATGCATTTTGAGATTTGCATAGGAGGGGTTGTTTGTTTATTTTGTGGTAGTTGATTGTCTGAGACTTTTGTTTTCTCTGCTTGTGAGTTACCTGAAGTCATGCATGTAATTCATAGCAACTGTGCTTAAAATGGCATCTGCATAATTGCAATGTTAACATTTTTAATCACGGATGAGCACGGTAACTCAGCTAAGCCGTGCAGTAAATTACAGTACATGACTGCAGTTAGTTCCTGGGCTTTATGCATGTAGGTCATTGTCCTTTTGAATAGCTAATTAAAATTATTACATGCAAATATACTCTTCTGTTCCATTATGTCTAGAGCTGCGTAGGTGTTGTACGCGTGTAGTTATAGCATGCATTTGTGTGTGTATGCTAATGGGTCACACATATTACAAAGATCTCTGAAATACTAGATTCTGATTGGTCAGTTACAGAATTCTGATTTTTTTTTAAAGCCAACCCAAGCTCATTGGAAAAATTTGCCTCTACCTAAATTTTTGTAAATCTCCAAAAATGTACCTACTGTAACAAGGACTCAGATAGGCTGGGATCCATATGCAGTTTATTAAAAGTACACAAACTCACAGTACAAGTAGGCGTGGCTTGGTAGACCAGGGAGAACAGAAATATCAGCGGCAGAGCAGAAAACATGGTGATAACAGGCAATGGGTCAGGGCAGGCAGCAAACAGTTGTGAAACAATTTCCAGGCAAAGGCACAGGGTCGTCAACGATAGTCCAAGGCAGGCGCAGGCGCAGGCGCAAGGCGCAGGCAGAAGAATAACAGGGGAAAATAACGCTCAGAAATGAGTGTGTGTATGTGTGTGTGTGTGTGTGTGTTCAGGGTATAAATAGGCAGAGTGATGATGATCAGGTGTGCAGTAATCAGTCCCAGAGTGAAGGTGCATGGGAAATGGAGTCCGAATGAAAGTCGGTACTCTGGTGAGTGAGACCTCTGGTGGCCGACGGTGGGATCTTCACCGGTGTTTGTGACAGAGCTGACTTTCTTGCATGGTAGTCGCAGACATAGATCCTGGGTAAACAACCACACCCACTGCCATGGTGTGTAGTTCAGATGGGGACGACTATGACAATCAGCCTGTTCCTTGACCCTGTTTATTGCTCGTTGGACATGTGTTTGGTTCCAGATGGAACTCTGATGGTCATTTACTGCAGGAACTTCGGATGGTTCCCTGGACCATGGAAACAATGGAGGTTGGAAGCCCAGTATACACTGGAAGGGAGTCAATTTGGTGGATGGTTTGAGAATGGAGTTCTGTGCATACTCTCGCCCAGGGAAGAAAGAGACTCCAGTCCGTTTGATTCTGCTGGCAGTACATCCTGAGGAACTTGGATATTTCTTGATTTAAGCGCTCGGTTTGTCTATTAGACTGTGGATGTTAACCAGAGGTGAGGCTTATGTGAGGCTCACATTTAATAATCAGAAGAAAGCTGACCATACCCTCGATGTGAACTGAGATCCTCGATCAGAGACAATGTCCTCCGGTAGCCCATAATATCGGAATACGTAGTGAAACCTTTTGAAGGCTGTGGGAAGCTTAGAGAAATTAGTCAACATCCTTTAGAGAATCGATCAATCACAGTTAATATGGTGGTGTTACCTTGTGATACTGGCAGATCAGTGACGAAGTCAATGGCTATGTGGGACCATGGCCGTTGTGGAATGGGTAGTGGTTGTAGCAGTCTTTGCGTCTTTGCTGCCGCACATGTGTGTGAAGTCTGTGATGTCAGCCTGTAATGTGTCCAACCAGAATTGGTTTCTTATCAGCCAAGTTGTGGTTGTGATTCCCGGGTGACCGGAGCTTGTGGCAGAATGAACCCAGCGGATCACCTTCTCCCTGAGCTCTGGCGGAATAAATGTACAGTCGGCTGGGCATTCTGCAGGAGGTGGATTCTGTGCGTGTGTCTGTGTAATCTCGACCATAAAGTCCCATTGGACCGGGGCCAGAATTAGGGTGGGAGAAATAATGGCGTCTTGCTGAGAGTTCTGAGGGGTGGGATCGTATTGCCGTGATAACGGGTCAGCTTTGATGTTCTTTGACCCATGGAATGTACATGATAGTGAAGTTAAAACGAGTGAAGAATAATGCCCATCTGGCCTGTCTGGGGTTCAGTCTCTTGGCTGAGCGTAGATAGTCCAGATTATGATGATCGGTCAGCACCAACAACAGATGTCTTCCAGCCAATGCTGCCTCTCCTCGAATACTGCCTTCATCGCCAGTAGTTCGAAGCGCCCACTTCCACCACAAAAGGCAAGTGTGGGTCAGGATGGTGCAGAATGGGAGTGGACGTGAATCAACTCTTCAGGTTACTGAATGCTTGGAGGGCGTCCACGGACCACTGGAGTTTGCTGCTTCCTCCCCTTGTCATTACTGTGAGTAGTGCAGCGACTGAACTGAAATGTCTGATTAATCTTCTGTAGAAGTTAGCAAACCCCAGGAATCTCTGAAGCTCCTTAATTTTTTGCGGGTTGAGGCCAATTTAAGACTGCCCACACCATGGCCACTCCTTCGGGGCTGATGAGGTATCCAAGAAATGATACTGATGACTGGTGAAACTCACATTTTTCAGCCTTGGCATATAGCTGGTGATCTATCAGACATAGCATAGTGCGGACCTGCTGGATATGTTCCTCTATGGTGTTTGAGTAGATGAGAATGTCGTCCAACCATTGGTTTAGCATGTCTCTGAAGATGTCATTGATGAAGGATTAAAACATGGAAGGACTATTGGACAGCCCGAAGGGCATCACAAGATATTCATAGTGCCCGTTGTTCGTGGAGAATATCGTCTTCCATTCATCCCCCTCCCGGATGCGAATTAGGTTATAGGCAGAACGGAGGTTGAGTTTTGTGAAAAACTTGGCAGTTCGTAATTGTTCCAGAGCAGCCGGGACCAGAGGCAGCAGGTATCTGAACTTGACCATGATGTCGTTTAGGCCACGATAGTCAATGCAAGGACCTCCGTCTTTCTTTCCCACGAAGAAGAAACCGGCTGCAGCAGGTGAGGTGGACGGTCGAATAAAGCCCTTAGCCAGCTCCTCCTTGATGTAATCCTTCATAGCTTGGTCTTCTGGCTCAGAGAGTGGGAAGATGCGTCCTCTAGGTGAAGTGATGCCTCGAGGAAGTCTATAGCACAGTCATTGTTACGATGTGGTTTGGGCTGCACGATTAATTGAAATCGAACCGCAATCGCGTTTTTGCTTGTGTGCGATTATGAAAGCGCAAAGGCTGCGATTTAAAAATAATACTTCTCTCCAAAATAATTTATATGACAATCTGTTTTTCTTCGATGTACAGGAGTTTTTTTCCGCCCACAGTGGACGCATAAAAGACTCATATTTCATATTAAAGACATAGACTTTAAGAAATTGATATCACAGATAAAAAGCTGATTTTTTTTACAATAAATCCTTAGACCTTTCTAATGATTTTTAGTCATAGGCTGTCTGCATATTAACAGGTAACCCAGCAGTTTTTTGTAAAATAAGTTTTCTGTAAATTATTATTATTATTATTATTATTATTACTATTATTATTATATTGTTATATTTATTTTAAAATACTCTATTTTTAATAATAAAATGTTAAATAGTTTTCATTTTGTTAAATATTTTTATTTACCAATAATAAATAATAATAATAATCATCATAATAATTATTATTAGTCATATTAATATATAAACACAAAATGTTATATATATATATATATATATATATATATATATAAATGTTATGATATATATACACACACACACACTTTTTATTTGTAAAAATAAAAATAAAAATCGCATTTTAAATCGCATAAATCGCAATTTTACCAGAATAATCGCAATTAGATATTTTCCCAAATCGTCGTGCAGCCCTAGATGTGGTGGTAGTTGTGAAGCCTTGGACTTACTGAGTGCCTCGATGCCTACATACAAATCACTGCAATGTCCAGCTGAACTGAACACTAGTGGAACTAAAACACCAACATTTTTTATTCCTTTTCACAAATTATGATTACGGGGTAGATTATTGTTAAATAAACTGTTCCATGCACAAAATGTTATGACCTAAATGTTATGTTTTTTGTTTTTTTCTGATGTAGTAAACTTGTTCAGTAACTCTACTGGTACTTGCAATGTGGAGCAAGTCCCATGAAACACAAGTCAAGACACAAGCTTACAACAATCTAACAATCCAATCTTGAAACAAGTGTAAATGGCATAGTTGCTTTTTATAATGTGTTTGCTTTTAACACTATGGTTTAAAGGGATAGTTCACCCAAAGATGATTTTGAAAATGTATTCGCCCTCAAAAATTCAAACAATAAATGCCGTTTCGACGCTCTTTAATGTGACGTGACAGATCACTGTAACGATGGAGCACAAGAGAACACGATCATCTCTTCCTCTTTAATGCTAGTTACAGAATAAACATGAATGAACATCTGAAGGTATGTTGAAAAATACAGTACAACTTATTGAAACGTATCTCATGTAATCGCTCAAACAGAATTCAACTGCGGAAAGACGTCAATAAAACAGCTTGTAAACAATGTCATGTAGCATTACATTTACCTCAGGCAAGTTATTGAGTGTCCCCAGCTTGTATATATTAACTCAATACAGTATATGCACAATATTAGCTTATATATTCATTATATTTTACTTGTCTTGATTATTTAATGTATATGTTTAATGTTTGTTTAAACAAATCTTTCATGAAAGCAAGTTACGATGGCCACTGTGTAAATTAATTTATATAGGGCTGTCACCGTTAACGCATTAGCGCATGCAATTAATTAAAATTCCTTAAAGGTGCACTATGTAACTTTTCCGTCCACTAGAGGTCGCCTATTCAAAACAAAGGCGTAGTTTGAGCGCAGAATCTTGGGACATGTGGTCTTCACCTCACAGAATTCCGGTTCATTGGTTAAAATAGCAATTTTCTCATGATTTACAAATAGTTGGACACATTTGGGATATTGTAAATACTGAACTAGTGGCCTAGTGGTTTTTGGATATTTTACTGAATTGTTTTTACATAGTGCACCTTTAACGCGTTAAAAATAATTTAACACAATTAACGCAAATAAATTACAGAAGTACGTGAAGCTGTGTCATTAATGTAATTTTCGTCATGCAGTTAGATGATGTTAGAAGTCAGGAGTTCATCACAATCACACTGAGCATCTACAGCACCTGTAACCCTGGTAGGAGGAAATATCCATTCTACCTCTTTAACCCGATTCTGCTTCTCTGTTTGTAATCAGGCCATTTAAAGCCGTTAAACTCTGTGAAAGTTTTCAGTGATCCAGTAATCGAAATCATTCAAACAGTCCAAAACAGCACTAATGTAAAGAAGGCCAGGCTGATTACATCACACATATCAGAGAGAATAGAGACTCACATTGCATTTTTAGTGAATTATTCATTCCGTTCTTTTCTTTAAAAACACGAGCTCTGTCGTATTCTGCGATTGTTTCTGAAGAGCGCAATTTTGGTGATGTGCAGTAAGCGCGTGAGAGTCTGTTATATTGATGCACAAAGAACAAACCGTGTATGTGCGCGCTCTAGATCACTGACCGCATGCTGCATTCATATACAGACACTCAGTACATACGCGTTGTTTCCACACACACTCAGGAAGGATAATGTTTGATTTGTCATGTGTACGCAGTCTCGTTGTTGCTCTGTACACATAGTATACACTGAATTCTGTAGGGTTTTTTTTTTTCATGGGTGCTTATGTGTGCATAAATTTATTATATAATAGAATTATATGAACTCCTTATATTTGGTTATTTGGTGTCCTTTTGGAGTCTCCTTGAAGCTTGCAGAAAATACAGCTTTGGGAAAATCACCCTTCAATCTGATTGTTTACTTTACTGAATATAGCAAATGAGCTCAAACAATAGGAGCGTGGCGCTAGCAACGCCAAGGTCATGGGTTCGAGTCCCAGGGAAAGCAAGAACAGACAAAAATGTGTACCTTGAATGCAATGTAAGTCGCTTTGGATAAAAGCATCTGCCAAATGCATAAATGTAAATGTATATATATATATATATATATATATATATATATATATATATATATATATATATATATATATATATATTATAACAAATTGGAATAAAAACTTAATCTTATATGCAATTTACATATTTGTATGCAACTTTTATGTGTGTTGATTATTATATCTAAAAATAAATAACAAGTGAATTTAATAGTTTGAGCTCTGTTGTTAATTGTAACCTTTAATATAATGTGAAGGGCTCCTATTGTTTACAGCATTAGCAGAGATACATTTTTTTATCCTTAAGAAAATGTTAATTATACTTGAATTTATTTAAAGACAGAGACACAATTGGTTCAGTAAACCACTGTTTAATAATAAAAAAAAAAAAGTTTTCTCCCTCCTGCTGTACCAAACCCATACCGAACCATCATTTTTGTGTACCGTTACACCCCTAGTAGGTGGTCATTTTTTTTATTTTCAAATGCAAGAGAGCATTAACCTTTTAGTGTCCCTCACCAGACATTTGATTTCAGAACTGCTGTGATATATAGCAACCAATGTAATAAATCATAATCAGTATCTAAAACTGAGCAAATGTTTATGGCTCCTCACTGGACATTTCACTTTGAAAGTAATTTTCAACATAATTTTGCAGAAATGTCTCCACAGGCACCTTTTTCCAGTGTGCTTGGGTTATATTTATTATCACATAATGCTATTTCAACTCAAATCAATATTTAATGTCTATTTATTTGTTTATTTGGCATCTAATACATGCGATAATGTATAATTGGCTGGTCATTATTGCAAAATAAACTCATTCAGAGTGATTCAAGACCCATCGGGGTCCTGATCACCCTGTCTGGGTTTATTTTGCAGTAATGGCTGGGTGACTGTACATTAACTCTTGCTCATTCAGTCATAAATATAAGGTCAGATATGTAACTGCATCTCCTACTGCATATGCATGAAGCAATGCAGGTCAGAGTTTATTGTATAGTTTTTGTACAACAAGATAATAAATAGAAAATAGATAAATAGAAAAGTCAAAGGTTTTTGTGTTTATGTGTTTTACACATTCGCCTTGGGCAAATGTGGCTCTGTTGAAAAACCTTTCTGAGGACTTCCTGCACAGGCACACATGCACACAAATAGTTTTGGTTGCACTTTATTTCAGAAGTCCACTCTAGACATTTTTACAAACTATAAAAACTGCATGTTATGTACTCTCATTAGAATATTTGTATACTGTTAGGTTAGGGTTAGTAGAGTAAGTTGACATTTACTTGCAAAGTTACTTATAGTCAGTAGAATGTTGTGGGGCCAGCAAAGTAAAGTGTTAATAGATATTAAACAGAGAGTCTACGAATACTCTAATGACTGCTAGATGACATGTAGTTGCAAAGTTACTTATAGTCAGTAGAAGATCTAAAGTGGACTATCGAAATAAAGTGTTACCATAGTTTTCTACTAGGAAGACTCAACTCACAAACTGTGAGCCTTAAGCAATTCCGTAAGCGCATTGATTTTGAATGACAACTTATAAACCTTATAAAGACCTACATGTTTTATAAATCCCAGTGTGAAATATTAAATGCTTACGAAACAAAGGCTGCTGTAAAAGTTTACCTAGCAATTCACTGCAGTTTCCAGCTGAAAAAAAAAAATCCTTTTCACACCAATTTTGATTACAGAGGTGGATTATCGATTAACTCTTTCCCCGCCAGCATTTTTTTTTTTTAAAGTTGCCAGCCACCGCCAGCATTTTTTAAAAATAATTTTCACAAAAATGTCATGGCCCCCATAATATTTTGTTGTTTTATTCTAGCTTCATGCATTCTTTTTTTGTTGTTGTTGTTGTTTATCAACACTTGAATATGAGCAAGTTTAATAAAAAATAAATAAATAAACTTTTTGAGCACAAAGCTGAGAAAATAGCATTTTTGTCAAGACTACGTCTGGATCTGATTCAGAACGATGATCAGAACACAGATTAAGTCCATCAACACCCCTAATGTTTGCACAGTCCTATAGCTCGTCCTGGGCCGATATTTCATTCGTTAACATTAGGCAGTTTTGATTTATATGCTGTTTAATGTTGATGATCGCATTTTTTTTTACATTTACATATGATATTGCTTGTTTCTGCAACTTCTTTCATGTGTTTTAATCAGGAGATTTAGCACTCTTTCAGAAGACGTGTAATAGTGCCCTACTGTATAACAGTGAAAACACAGAAAATTCTGTGCTTGGCGGCAAATTGTTTTCTCGCAAATGGAAAATTCTGTGTTTGGCGGCGAATTGTTTTCTCACAAATGGAAAATTCTGTGTTAATAAGAGTTAATAAAGCCTTATTTTAGCATGGTTCCTTGCCTAATACTATGTTATGAGCTCAAAAAAACTTTATACCAAAGTGCATGATTTGTAAACTATACATTTTGACATGTGCATCACATAATCAGCTCCATATGTATTGCTTTTTTGAAGTAATACACTTTCTCGGTAGCTTACCTGTTACAGCATTGCTTTTGTGATGTGGAACATTCAGGGGTTGAAACAAGCTAAAATGTAATAATTGCTTCAACAAATGTGTTTTAATCTCAAGTTTGCTTTTGTTAACCCTGTTAGGTTTAGTGTAGGTGGTATGTTATTTTCAAATGTGTTAGACGTTACTGCCACGCACCAGACCACACTCACCATTTAGTTTCTGAACTGCCGTGATTTGTGTAATGTAATGAAACAAATGTCAAATTCATGTTCATCTGTTTTGTGTTTTTACTGCCACTTACTGGACATTTCACATTGAAAGTGCTGCGAAACAATGCAAGAAGCAATGTAATATAAATTTTAGGGCAGGGTATTGACACAAATTTCACAATTCGATTCGATTTTGATTCACAAGCTTGCAATTCGATTAGATTTCGATTCAATATTGATTATTTTGGATATATATCAGGTACAAAATCAGGTACATGGGAGTCAGTTGTAGCCTACTAGGCTTCATTAGTCTATAATATTGAAGGTAAAAATGAAAACATTTAAATGATGGCTGTCATAAAAACTTTACTGATTTATTCATACATGCATTGAATAACATAAAAATACAATACAGAATATGTAATATGGTGCATATATTTATCAAAATGCTCCACTTTAGATTCTAGCTGACTAATGAGTTTGTGATATGGTTTATCTGAGGTAAATGTGAAGTTACTGTGTTACTGATGTCTTTCCGCGGTTGAAACACGGATTGCGTGATTCCATGTGGCATGATACGGATTTCGGTAAGTTGTACTCTATCTTTTAACACACTTTCAGAGGCTCATTCATGTTTATTTTGTGCTGTAACTGGTATTAAGGCGGAGGAGAAGATCAGTTCATCTGCCGCTTTTCTTGAGCTGAGCTGTGCCAGAGCGATCTCCTGCCACAGCGCCAAAACGGTATTTATGTTTTTGAATTTTGTAATCAAATGGACGTAATTTGAAATCGGAGACTTTGTTTCATATCAATAGTAACAAAGCACAAAGATTATTGCGATTTATTTTGATGGGAGGCGCGCTACAATGTCCCGTTCATTCATCAACTGAAAACAGGATGACTAATCGATTCTTGGGTCGATATTGGTTCATAAAAATGAGAATCGATTAAAATCGAGAAATCAATATTTTTTACTCAGCCCTAATCATTTTACAGAAATGTATCTGTGAAGATAGTAGTGATCTTGACTTTCTTTTGGAATAGCCTTCATGTCAGGAGCATGCTTACTGTATAATGCCTTAAAATTCTTTATAGGTGGGCAGCCCACTAGGAACAGAGCTAAATTCCTAATCTCATTGCCAGCCATTGGCACTTCACTACACAGTGGCCAGTTAGCTTCCGGGGGTTTTCAGGAACACAGTGAGCCGAAACCACCGCTGTGTCAGTAGTAGAGCTCCTGCCAGCTCTCTTTGTACCATTACTCACTGTCCCCTCTTGATGATCATTGCTTGAATGGTAATGCAGTGTCGTTGCACCGTATTCTGGCTGATTTAACAAATAAGAGCTTGTGAGGGTTTCCGTGCCATGGGTATGTGGGAGATCCACAAATTGAATTTTCATCTCTCACAGCTGATGACTCCTGCCATGCAGCTGCGTTATTAGCCAGTGGTCCTCCACTTGAGATGAAGAGGATAAAGGAAAGAATGACGAAGAAGAGAAACAAATGACTCACACAGAATTCGACATTGGTCGTGATTGCTTGAGAGGACTGATGGTGGTTCCTCTGTTAGTTATTTAATCCATTACAGCTTTAGGAGATGGTTCTCCCTCTCTGCAATCGCTGAACGGCGTGGGCTGACTGAGGAGAGATTGAGCAGGAGAAAAAAGGCACAAAGAGAGTGAATGAGTCCTATTTAGAAGTCCATTATATCCTCTCTGTCACATCACTTATTTTCCCGGACCAGTGCACTTTAACCCCCTCTTTCCAGTCTTTTAAATCTACAGTGTGTCCTAATCATGTGCAATGTGACACATTCTTTTTTTTTTTTTTTTGTTCTCACTGGAAGCAAAATGGTCCTTTTTGGTTTACATTTTGAAAGCTTTTTGTGGATTTTTTCTCTTATCTCAGTTTAAATTCACCATCATAAATGATTCATCCATGCACATTCTTTCTTTTAAATGTATATACCTTAATAATCTTTAATCAAAATAACTTTCCCTCCCACCTGCAACAACATCGTGTTTTTAGGAGCGAGGGTGGGACAACCTGTGGTGTTTCTGTCTCCCTTGATAGAAATAGGGGGCAAGATGATAAATAGCATATCATTATTATGAAATAACACATTATTGTAGAATAATATATGTCAGTGCAAGTTGCTTTCAGTTAAAACCGCTCAATCGCATTTTAGTCTGGGACTAGACTTAATACTTGTTTGTGAAACCACGGGAAAGACATTTTTGAGCCAGTCACCTGAGCTATAAATGTCATGCATCAGTGATTTAGATTAATAAAGCAATCTGAAGTCAATAATTTTTAATGAGCGGCCATTTGAGGCGACATGAGTCACAGCAATCGTTGGCAATGCGGCAGATTTGAACATAGTTTAACTTTATGCAAATAAGCAGTGAAGTGTCGGAATGGCCAGCGGGAGTAAAGACAAAGAACGTCATCTTATTTGACTATAACGTAGGGCGTCATGAGAAAATGAATAGCTTGGATGTAAATTTAAGTGATTCTGAAAATGTCTGCTGAATGCATAAATGTGAATTTGTTTGTTTGATTATATGAAATGTCTGCTAGCAATTTAGCACTGACCTACAACAAGTGTATGACCTATAAGATGGTGTTTGAAGATTTTGTTAATGAAACTGATACAGATTATTTTAAATATTTATTTTGTTAATATGTAAAGTTAGGCGGTGATGGAACTTACCTAGGATTGATTGCTTGGGACCTTGTAAGGTATGCGATTGTCTGCTGAAAAGGCTTTTAAACATATTAATTGAGATGCAATTTAATTTGCCTGCACTGTAAAAATAGTAAAACTGTGTCAAAGAGGGCAAGCAGACCACACACAGAGAGTGAAGCTCATTAACTTAAATGGAGGTCATAGGGAAATATCCACCTCTTTCTGCACTGTGTTTGCTGAGGGGGGTCATAAATTTCTTGCGATTGTGAATTCAGGCCAGGCGGTACCTCCTCTGGTTCAATCACTCCACATTGACTTCACCTTGGTCCTGATCTTTATCTCACAAGTTGAAATTACAAGACATAGAATGTGAGATTTTACACTCTGTCTGTTCCAGTTACATCTGCTTGACAGGACTAATAAGAGATGACTATGAAACCTCATGTGCTGGTTGTATGTTATATGGATAACGGTCTTACTTTTAAAAGCTTCAGATAGAGGTTACCTCGTTCTGGGTAGAGTAAGTGTTAAAATGTTAAAAGCAGACACATGAGCACATTCAATCTTTATTTGCATTGGAGGAAGACAGAATCCTCAAGTGTAAAATTGAAGGCCTTTCCTTGACCTGCCAATCTACCCACACCTCTCTGCCCACATGGCCGGCCCCAGTAGATTAATCACCCAAGGACAGCTTACTGTTGCATGAAGATTTGTGTGCTTGGATCCGTAGCACTTTGACAGGCCCTTGGACCTTGGGGGTTAAAGACTTTAATTAATTTGCACCTGATGGCCATGATATCAATCAATATACTTTATATATATATATATATTTATAAAATCACGCTTCTCTATCCGGCAATCCGAGGGACGAGTCTGGGTTTGGCGGTTGCCATGAGAATTGTACTCGCCTGACTGCATTGTGCTAAGTGTAAAGTTTGGTGGAGGGGGGATTATGGTGTGGGGTTGTTTTTTAGGGGTTGGGCTTGGCCCTTTAGTTCCATTGAAAGGAACTCTTAATGCTTCAGCGTACCAAGACATTTTGGGTAAGTTCATGCTCCCAACTTTGTTGAAACAGTTTGGGGATGGCCCCTTCCTGTTCCAACATGACTGTGACCAGTGCACAAAGCAAGGTCCATAAAGACATGGAACTTGACTGGCCTGACCTCAGTCCGATAGAACACCTTTGGGATGAATTAGAGTGGAGACTGCAAGCCAGGCCTTCTCGTCCAACATCAGTGCCTCACAAATGCGCTTCTAGAAGAATGGTCAAAAATCCCCATAAACACACTCCTAAACCTTGTGGAAAGCCTTCCCAGAAGAGTTGAAGCTGTTATAGCTGCAAAGGGTGGGCCAACTCCATATTAAACCCTACAGATTAAGAAAATTTTGGCAATATAGTGTATATACATAGATGGGAAAAAAGAAATTACATTTTAAAATGAATATTAAATGAGTAAATTTTTCATTTTAAACATTTATTTTTTTATCTCTTTAAAATGTTAATCATTCCTTTAATTGCACTGTTCAAAACTTCACAAAGGAAGAGACATTTTGTGACTTCTTTTTAACTTTCATATTAAAGGGAAATATTCAAATGAAAATCTATTAAATTACAGATGAATAATATTCCAAGATGAAATCTCCATTCTCTGTGTTAAGTGTCTGAGAGTTTAAAAGGGATAATTCACTCAAAAATGTACATTCCTTCATCACTTGCTCAAGAATTCCTTTCTTCTGTATTATAATTATAATTATCTTAAATGATCTCATTTTATAAGAACCTGCTGTGATCTCATATGACACCATACGTGAATGACTACGTTTACATGTGCACCAATAATCAGAGTAAGGACTTAATCGCTGTGAGATGTTTACATGACATAAGCAAACCTCTTCACACCCGTTTACATGCATTTTATATAATTCTGAATATTCACTAGGAATTATTAGGTTATTTCTACTGCCATTATTCACATACCCCAAAGCAATGCACAAATTGATTTGTTCCCTTTCGAGGGAACTCGCACTACGTCTATCGACACTTTGGGAACGCCCTCTAGCGTAATGCGTCTGAAGCATAAATGAACTCTGTGTCCAATCCTGATTGGTGCATTGTCATGACGTAGTATGTGACAGCATACACGGAAGCTACAAAGGGGACACCGGCACATAGTACAGATATTTTTGCTCTTCAGCATGCGCTCTGTGTTGAAATTGTCTGTCTATTTGGTGTTGTTTGTCCAAAAAAGAGAGTATTTTGTGTATTTCGTATTCCCATGGTTCTGTCCCGCGTCTGTTGAGGCAGCGCGGTGGTGTAGATCATTGGGCTCACAGATGGACTTGTCAGCGGGTCTCGAGACTGCTGAGGCACTTTCTCAGTCCTCGTCTGACAGTTCAGATGTTCTCCCTCCCCGGGGTGGAGAACCCAATGCTCGAGCTGTCTGACTCTGAGGAATCAGATGTGCTCAGCATCGAGGCAGGTGACGTTAAAGCCCCAGACACGCAGCTTCATTCATAAAATAAGGGCGCTCAGATAGCTCTCGAGGGGGCTGCCTGTAGTGAGCCAATCAGGCTTGCAAGCCCTGTGGTTCTGGTTCCCGCGCCTGTTGAGGCAGCGCGGCGGCTTAGGTCATAGGGCTCGCAGATGAGTCTAACAGTTCCGATGTTCTCCCTTCCCGTGCGGAAGCCCGCGCTGCAGCTTCTTCCCCCGGGGTGGCGAACCAGATGCTTGAGCTGTCTGATTCCGAGGAATTAGACATGCACAGCATAGAGGAAGTGAAGTAGTAAAAAAAAAAAAAAAGAGCCCGCCACTTCATAATGCAAGGCTCGATCTTGCATTGCCGAGGCAGCACGTAGATTACGGGTCTGCAATGAGTGAACACACGCGATCGGTGTGCATGTGATACTGTTTGAGTGTGAGGCAGGCAGACAGCTCCTGAGGGTTCTGGCTGTGTTCATTTGATTCTGAGGAATTAAAATTAAATATTATCTGACTTTGAGAAGTTAGATATATTTATTCAGCCTATCATTCAGACCATGTTCACTTGTTGGGTGATTATGGTGGCATTTAATTCTGAGGAATTAAAGGGGATATTATCTGACTTTGAGGAGTTAGATATTATCAGTCTATCATCCAAAGCGTGTTCACTTGTCTGTATATTCATCTAAGATGGGAGCATGACATGCATGAACAGTTTCCTGAGGGGGCTTCTTTCGTGCATTGTGAGGTTTTGCTCCTCCGCTGAACCCTCAGAAAATGTTGTTCTCGCTACCAGCAATTCAGCAATTTCGTAGTGTCCGCCCAAAGTCGTTGCGGCCCTGTCGAGTTGCTAACTTAGATGAGGCTCCTGCTGGCCAGCCCCCCTCCCGGGTAGGAGCGATCGAGGTCGCCTCCTCCGTGGAGCTCTTTGGAAGTCGATGTTGTGATCCCGCCATCCATGACGCTCGGGCCACATTGATTTCCAGCGAACGCACGCTGCTCCATCCGCCTCTAGAGAGACCTGCAGTTGGGCAGCGAACACATCCGCACACACCGAAAATCTTTCTCGTCTACCCCCTGTAGGTCAGCCGCTTCAGGGGGTTGGGAATGAGACTCAGTTGACACCTGAGGGCCCTGTGACTGTAGAAAAGGGATACAGACTGCAGTTTGGTTACCATTCCCCGAAGTTTAACGGGGTGGTCTGGACTGTGGTGGTCCCAGAGCAGGTGCAGGTTATGGAAACGGGAAGTTCACTCCCTGTTGGTAAGGAGGCCATACAGTGTGTTCCTCTGCCAGACAGGGAGTCCGGGTTCTACAGCCGGTACTTCATAGTTCCCAAGAGGGATGGGGGGTTGCATCCAATATTAGTTCTGAGGCACTTGAATCATTCTCTGAGGAGATTCAGGTTCAAGATGCTCACAATTCCAGCCATCGTGAGTCAGATTTGTATGGGACTTGACTACGATGAGGGCACAATTATCCCCTGCATGTATTGAGTCCATACAGGCGATGGTCTCCAGAGCAAAATTAGGCCACAGCCTCACTGTGAAGCAGTTCCAGAGACTGCTGGGGCTCATGGCAGCAGCGCCCAACAAAATTCTGTTCGGCCTGTTATACATGAGACCCCTAAAGTGCTGGCTGAAAACCAAGGGATTTTCCCCGAGGGGAAATCCATTCCGTATGTTCAGGGTAACGCGCAGATGGCCTCGTTCCCTCATCATTTGGAAGAAACCTTGGTTTTTGTGCCATGTTGCCAGAAAACCGGTTCAACAGACGCCTCCCTCACTGGTTGGGGCACGGTCATGGAAGGCCGATTTGCGAGAGGTCTGTGGGAGACCCGGCATTCTTCCCGGCATGTAAATCACCTGGAAATGCTGGCGGTCTGCAAAGCTCTGATGAGCTTTTTCCCAGACCTCCGCAGCCACCATGTCCTGATACGATCAGACAATATGTCTGTAATTTCGTATCTGAATCTGTCAGATAATGGGTCTGAGGTCGTGCCCTCTATGCAGACTGACACAACAGATCCTCCTGTGGTCTCAGGGGAAACTGTCATCTCTCAGAGCGATGTATATCCCAGGGGATCAAAACCAGGGAGCCGACGTCCAGCGACTTCACCCCGGGGAGTGGCGACTCCGGGGAGCGGCAACCCAGAGGTGGTGAAGGCCATATGCGAGTGGTGTGGCCCAGTGGAAGTGGATCTATTCGCGTCTCGAGAGATGTCCTACTGTCCGCTGTGGTTTTCCCTCACGCATCCAGCCCCACTGGGGTTGGATGCCATGATGCAGACGTGGCTGAGGCTGCGTCTGTACGCATTTCCCCTGAACGCTCTGCTCCCGGGAGTCTTGAGAGTGGGTCTGCCGAGAGGGGATTAGCCTACTTCTAGTAGCACCCTGCTGGCCGGCCTGGGTATGGTTCTCGGACGTGGTAGTGCTGCTGACGGCCTCCTGTGGCAGGTCCCTCTGAGGAGGGATCTGCTGTCTCAGGCAGGGGGCACAATATTCCACCCCTGGCCGGAGCTGTGGGAGCTCTGGGTCTTGCCCTTGAGGGGGCGTGGTACCTAGAGGCTGGCCTGTCAGTAGGGGCTGTCGAGACCATACTCAGCTCCAGGGCTCTTTCCACCAGGAGACTGTACAGCCTGAAACGGAATGTCTTTACCACTTGGTGTAGAGATCGTGAGGTGGACACAGTTAACTGCCCAGTGGCTTCAGTGCTGGAGTTCCTCCAAGATCGTTTCTCTGCTGGTCTTACCCCGTCCGCGCTTAAGGTGTATGTGGCTGCCAATGGGGCTTTCCACTCGCCTATAGGTGATTGGGGAGGCACCATCTGGTTGTACGTTTCCTCCGTGGGGCTCGTAGGATGAGGCCTGCGACTCGCTCCAGAGTCCCAACCTGGGACCTGGCGGTGGTACTTGAAGGGATGGCTGAGGCCCCCTTTGAGCCACTGGAGTCAGCTGAGGTAAAGAACCTGACCTTGAAGGTGGCCTTTCTCCTCGCTATCACCTCTCTGAGGAGAGTGGGGGACCTTCAGGCCTTGGCAATTACGCCAACTTGCCTGGAGTTTGCCCCCGGCAGAGTTAAGACTATCTTGCATCCAAGACTGGGCTATGTGCCCAAGATGCCATCAAGTGTGGCACGGTCAGTGGTTCTTCAGGCATTCCATCCTCCGACAGAAGCGGGGAGACTTCACCTGCTCTGCCCGGTCAGAGCAATAAAGATCTACTTGGACAAGTCTTCGCAGTGGAGGAAGTCAGACCAGTTGTTGGTGTGCTTTGGCTCACCCAGGAAAGGGCTGCCTGCATCAAAACAGACAATCAGTAACAGGATTGTCCAGGCAATAGCCACGGCTTATCAGATGCACAATTTGCCTTCATCGCTACGCTAGAGGGCGTTCCCGAAGTGTTGATAGACACAGTGTCTTGTTCCCTTCTCAGGGAACAAGGGTTATAGTCATAACCCTAAACGTTCTTTGTTATCCTGCAAACAAATCCGAATGTCAAATGCCAAAATGTATTGGTTTACAAATCACGCATTTCATATAACAAACCATGGTTATAGCAAAGTATTGTACAAGGAACCATACAAAAATAAGTCTTAATTGATAATCTGCACCTGTAACCATTATTTGTCTGAAAAAGGAATAAAAATGGTTGGTGTTTTACTACCACTAGTGTTAATTTCTGCTGGAAACTGTAGTGGATTTTATGTATTGGTACGTTTTGTAAAAAAGTAGTCATTGGCACATTTTTTCTAATGAGCAGTGTGAACATTCTTACAATTTCTCTTTTTGTGTTTCACGAAAGAAGAAACATTTTAAAAGACACAAGGGTGGGTGAATGATGTCAGAATATTGTTTAATTGATATTTTAATTTACTAGTTGTACAGTCTCTTCCTTAACTCCTTAACCATTGACAAAATAAACATTGAGATTAAATGTATTTCTCTCACTCACAGAGCCAATAAAAGGGATTTCTCCACCATGTGTCATCTGTTAATTGAGCAGGTGTTAGGCAGTTAACATCCCAAAGTCCCCTCAATTGACCTCCAAGCCTGATCTTGTCACTTTGTCTTCCTCAAAAATCACGCCAGTGATAAGTGCTGCTCTATTAGCTCAGAATAAAACATGGAGCGAGAGGGTCAATTAAACAGCCCTGTTGTACAAGAACCTATTGGTCTCACATTGCAGAGACCTCATCAAAATGCCTGTCAGATGCATTAAGAACGGTTTGATCTATGTCAGATAAATTAGGCTCCTTCTTAAGCTTTCTGACAGTAAGCTGATGAGAAAAAGTCACATACCCTGTACACATAAAATATAACGAGGCCTGAGTCATAGACTTGCCTTTCAGCTGACACCTCAGAGAGGTGAGCCTGATATATCCACTCTCTCATGGAGACCTTTACCCACAAGGCCAGGGAACAAGATTGTCTGCTGAGGGGTTCCTTTACAGTGTCTTTATAAGGCGCCTCAGAGGGTAAAAATGATAAGTCTTGCCAAGGTTGGGTTGGAAGCATTTTGGACTAGTTTCTTTAAAGGCCCACTGAAGTGCCTTGAAAGCATTATTCAATGTTAACATAATTTCCCCTGAAACGGCTCCAGCTGTTAGCAGCTCCTCCCCCTTTTTAAAACAGCCAATAGCGTTTAGGTTAATATCACAGTTTGACTAGAGCATTTCTGTTTGGTAAAGTTTCCTCCTAATCTCTAACCGTTTCTCATCTTAATCTCCTCCATATCGCTTTGAAATACAGCATTCTGTGCAGAATTTAAATGGGTCCGATAAGTTTTGTTATCTGAGCCAACTCACGCATAAGATCCGCGCTGCGCTCTCGTGTCTCTAGTCAGTGACTCTGGTCTAGACTATGTGTGTGTGCTGCGGCGGTGTGCGTGAAACTAATGTGAAACCAGACTTCATTCGCCTCAACTGAAAGCATATTTACACTGTCTGAATCGTTTCCTATCGCATATATATTGCGCTATGTGCCATTCACCATGTAGAAAATAATAAACGTGTGAACAGCTGACTGATTTCAGCCGCAGCTTCAGCGTCTATTTATAGTATGGGGGAGGGACGCTTTATATTCTAGAGAGCATTTGATTGGACAGAAGATGTGATGAGAAGATGAAGTCTGCGATGATGTCATCAAAATCTGTGATCCATTTTAACGGAAGTGAGAGACTGTAAATTTTAAATGCTTATATCTCCTAAATGCGAATTTTGTCATTGTTTTGGAGCACACCAGCTTATTCCTAACCTTAAGGCTAACATAGTCATACTAAAAGCTAAAAAACTTCCATTTTGACTTCAGGAGGCCTTTAAGCCTTGAAACAAAAAGTTAAAATAGAAATTCTTAGCCCAGCGGTCGGAAACCTATGTCTGAAATTGCCCCTATACCCTTAAATAGGTGTCTGAAACCATAGTGGACTTTATCAAGTGCACTCATTCAATCCCAAAATGCACTGCAAAAACAACCGACATACTCTCAATGGCTAGAGAATACCCATAATCCACTGTGACGGTCATGCCGAATTAATTCTCCAAACCAATGTGGCTACAGTGTAATATCATACAGGTATTTTCCTTTTTAATTTTTGTTTAATTAAGGTTTATACGTGATAGTTTCCATGACAGAGTTCAAGATAAATCTTTTCTGGAGCTGCCTGTTTGCTAAGTTTCAAATGATTATTAAACAGCAAGCACAAATTATGCAAAAGTGGATGTCTGAATTCACTCACTCGTTTTCATTCACTCCATCAAGTGGACTATATTAGTGGAGTAATGTAAGGAATAGTGAATGAGGGTATAGGGACGATTTCTCGCCAGGTCTCGCACCCTTTACCAATAAATGATCTATAAACAAATAGACACATTAATAGATCAGCTTTGCAGAAAAAATATAAAAAAATAATCACAATTCAACAAAAGATTTCGTAATATATTTTTTTAACATTTTTGTAATTTTTATAAATTCACAAAACACAACTAAAACCACATGTACGCAAAAATAACTTACTTTGTATGGCTTTATAATCATGTAAAGAAGTTATATTTCATCCTACCATGATTGTTAATTACATTGTATAGTTATACTATAATTACATTGAAGTATATAATCCATATATAAAATTATATAATGAAATTATTAAATAATATAATTTAATTTCATCTTAAATACATTCAATCATATACAGATATGCGTGTATGTACAGCTGGCTACTGAGAGCTCTGTAATCTGGGTCTTTATAAAAGGTGTTTATTGTGAGATCTGGTGAGAATGGCACTCTTGGCATTGCTCGAGGATCAAGGAAAGAGCGCGTCTGCGAACAGCGGCAAGTTTGACAGTGACGAACGGCTGTAAGGAAAGCGTGTGCGGAAAGCCCGGTTTGGGGTGTTTTATGCAAATGACTAACTTTGTGCATGCGGCCGCTCATTTAGAATACTCCAAATTCACTAACACCAGAACGAGGTCAAGAACAAATTCATGTGCGTGCGAACGTTTTGTGAATCAGGCAGAGATTTTTCATGAGAAGTTCTCCTGTGTGTACAAATACGAAAGAATCCACACAATTATTAGTGAATGAGACCCAATGTGCATGTTCATTGCTGTTCGCGAGTGTCACATCAGCAATCCTAGCTCCTTAACTCAGATTCAAGCAGCTCCATAGCTTGTTTGTAATAATGGTAGGCTATATAGAAAAGTGACTGGAGTGTTGTTAAAAGTACCGACTTCAGTACCAAGTCGGTACTGAAATTTTAAAAATGTGATGTTGTGAGCACTGTTGAACGGAATCGTAAACACTCCTGATTACCCATTATGCTCACGTGCTCATCAGGTATGTCTATTATTGGCTTGAGTGATTAGCACTTCAAAAACCTCACCGAGCGCTTCCACTGATAGACGCCTGCTTGTGCTTTCAATCACATGTCATGATCACATATGGCTGAATTAAACCGGTATTTCCACTTGGTATTTTCCATCCTCTAACCAAGTGGATCACGTATTCTGAGTTGCTGTAATTGAGTGGAGGCGGGGACTAATTTGCATGTATATACTAAATGAAGCAAGGGTGCAGAGTTACATTCAAGCTATTTTAAGGCATGAAGAGGAAAAAAAAAAGTCTAAAGATGTCATTTTGGTGATCAAAGATGAGTTTTAAGCAATAAATTATTGACTACAGGGGACTTTAATGTTATACCGTTAATCTTTTCTTTCCCTACAATTGTATTATTTAGATTTCCTTATCTTTCTCCCGGTGATTTCAGCTTTAGGAGGCTTAGCTACTTAGATCTCTTTAAAAGGATTAACATGATCGCCTTATCATCTGTTGAATATTTTGAACAGAGTGGGTTACCTAGTGATACCATATGCGACTCTAGCAAACATGCCACAGGACACTGTTCATAATAATTTTATTCTAAGATGGGTTTAATCTTTATAGAATGGATCAAGTGTAGTCTCAGCATGATATGACTTTGAAACTGAACAATCCAATCAAATTAAAAGAGAGAAGAAAGGAGAACATAAAAGTAAAAGGAGAATGGAATGGATAAATGGGTAGGGATTAAATGCTGCTATGGATTCCTAGATTGACATTTCACAAGATTATTTTTATGTATTTTATTTATTCAAACTACTGTATCGACATCAGTTTGTCTTAGAATATGTCTATGTCAAAAATTGTTTACATTTGGTTAGTGACCTAGAAATAAATCAGGAGCTAAAATATTTATATGCATATATATATATATATATATATATATATATATATATAGAATACTGGACAGCTTGAAGCCTTTGGTTTAAAATTGTTGGTCTTAATTGTTGGTTTTAATCCCATTGAAGTGTCATTCTGATTGCAAGTAAATATATATATATATATATATATATATATATATATATATATATATATATATATATATATATATATATATATATATATATATATATTTTTTTTGTGACAGCAGTAAATTGCATATGAAAAATACAAAGATGTATCAAGTGCTCAAGTGGATAATTTAGATTAGATTACATTTGGCAATATTTATTGGAGGAAATTGTTTGAAAGAAAGGAGATGTTACATAGTCTGCTATTTCTGATGCTAATTTCCTTATAGAAGCCTCAGTCAATGGTTTTAAAGTAACACTTATGTTTGATACACTGCAAAAATAATTGTCTTAATCAGTTTTTGTCTGGTTGTCCGGTAGAATATCTAAATATACTTAAAAGATAATATCTATCTGTCTGTCTGTCTGTGTGTCTGTCTGTCTGTCTGTCTGAGCTTATCCACTCTGAGGGTTCAAATCTAGGTGAACCACTTGAGTAGAGCAAAATTGCTAAATTAAAGCACATATTTTTTTCATGAATTTTACCTTGGCCATTGGCCTTGGAGTGTTCAGTGTAGTTTCCACCATCTTAAACTGTTCTGGTGAGCATTAAGTCATTCTTGTAATTGATATGCAGCTTGTGCATGTCCAAAGAGGTTGTATGCAGAATACTGAACAAGGCTAACATCTGGACTCTTAAAAAGATTAATGGTGTGAACTTTACTCGTCCTGTGAGGTCACCAACAACATGCGTTAAAGGAACACACCACTATTTTTGAAAATAGGCTAATTTTCCAACTCCCCCTAGAGTTAAACAGTTTAATTTGACCATTTTCAATCCATTCAGCCGATCTCTGGTGGTCTGGTGGTAGCACTTTAGCATAGCTTAGCATAGATCATTGAATCTGATTAGACCGTTAGCATCTCGCTCAAAAAAATTACCAAAGAGTTTCGATATTTTTCCTATTTAAAACCTGACTCTTCTGTAGTTGCATTGTGTACTAAGACCGACGGAAAATGAAAAGTTGTGATTTTCTAGTCCGATATGGCTAGGGACTATACTCTCATTCCTGCGTAATAATCAAGGGACTTTGCGGTCGTTCCATGGGTGCAGCAGGTGCAGTGATATTACCAAATATAACTTCCGTCAACATAACCAACGTGACAAGCTGCTTGCGCAAGGAGCGTGCCTTGTAACCATGGAGAAGTTTGTGAGAGACGATTCAGAAGATATTTACTTTGGTGCAGATCCTGAACCAGATCTATTTGAACCGGAATACACTGAAAATGTGCTTTTGGAACGTGAAAGGCAAGAAAGTGTGGCTGAACAGACTGGGGCAGAAGGGAGGAGGAGCGCAGATTCGAACCTTTACAACACACAGAACCATGGCTAATTGCACAGGTAAATCCACTACCTAATTTGTCGGCTGCAACTCTGCAACTACATAAACTTAGTGGCAATCACGTTGGAAGTTACCTAGTTGGGGACTATTTTCAGGCACTGCGTAATATCATTGCGCTGCTGCACCCAGTTCCTTGATTATTACGCAGGAATGAGAGTATAGTTCCTAGCCATATCGGCCTAGAAAATCACAATTTTTACTTTTCCGTCGGTCTTAGTACACGATGTAACTACAGAAGTTTTAATATCGAAACTTTTTTGTCATTGTCAACAGTCTAATCAGATTCAATTATCTATGCTAAGCTATGCTAAAAGTGCTACCGGAGTGTTACCTGGAGATCGGCTGAATGGATTAGAAAATGGTAAAACGCAACTGTTTAACTCTAGGGTAGTTGGGAAAGTAGCCTATTTTCAAAAACAGTGGCGTGTTCCTTTAACAAAACTCCCCCAAAACAGCCCAGCAGTGCAGTTTGACCAGAACTCTGCTTATTCTGCAAAAGTCTGCAGCACGATTTAATGGAAAAAGCCAAGAAAAATAATTGTTCTTTATTGTTCGGTCAAATCCTGAGTGAGATGTAATTAAAAACATGCATGGCGGATACAGCTCAAGCAGCAGCGAGGGGAACCGCTTGACATGAGAGATTATACATGACTACAAATGCACAAATGCAAATGTGATTGGTCTTGATGACTATTGTCATGACACTGGTCCTGTGTGGGCGACTGATCGATGTTGTTCTTGTAATAGCAAGAGAGTCTGGGTAAGCAGCATTTTGATTGTATGTGGGTGATGCTCAGAGGCCTTTGAAAGGGAGTTTCTTATTCCATTCAGCCCAGTACTGAGTGCTGTATAATTGAATTGCCTTTTTGTTTGTGTTCCCACCTTCCCTAGCTGTGAGTCAGTAATGTTTAAGTTTCAAGTACGACAGTAGCATCTTCCACCTCTGAGGGCTTTATTAGTGTGTTGTTGTACTTTGGAGTTGGAGTTGAGTGGTGTTAAATCATTTAAGCACATCATACACTACGATATGTGTTCTAAAATTGTCTCACAGTCTCTAAGTTTGATATCCTCCGACTGGATGGAATCGTAGTTTAGCTGGGGTCATAGCTAAAAAACTGTAAAATATGCCCATTATACAGACTTCTGTGAATTTTTCGACAATTTGTGTAGACTTGTCCAGATCGCAAATCGGTGCTAGAATCTGGACAGAGGTTGTGTAGTGTATTCCAGACTTTACACTAATATAGAGACTGTTGAGCTGTTTACTCTAAACACACATTAGCATTAGCTAAAACAGCCACAAAAAGTGTTGTATGACTTGAACACAATTTTGATGCCATTATTGTCATTTTTTATTCCTGATTTGAAATATGTTATTAAAATGTAATTGTGACAAACAGTTATTTCGATTTCGTGCTTTCCCATCAGGTAGATTGTAGTTGTATCTTCATGAATGAAAATAGCCCTGGTGCTATGAATATATTTTGAACTGGCTTGCCTTAACTCTCTTCGGTCATTTTTTTACTTCATTGGAAGGGTTTTGAAACTTTTTTTTGTTCAGTATGAACGCACACACAAAACTTTATGCATTTTCAAAAAACATCACGTAATATTATTTAATAAGCTGTTTTACTCATGGGGACCAAAAATGTCCCCACAAAGACTTTTGGATACTGCCATTTTGTCCCGTAACATTGGGTTTACCAGGACCACACACACACACACACACAAAAAACCCAAAAAAAACCTAGACATGATTAGAAATGGCTAAATGGCCTTAAAAAAGTCACACTTGTAAATACAGTAAATAATCTACAGTACAATCCACAAATTAGCAATGATTCTTTGATAATGCATATATATCCAACTGTAAATATAAGGTCATTATGTCCATAACTACTCTTAAATAAGAATTAAACAGCCCTACATACTATATATATATATATATATATATAGTAAACAATTTAGAGGTACAACATATTACAGACACAATATATAAGATTTTTGGATTAAAATATCCCCTAGACCAATGGTATATATTTTGTTGACTTGTGTACTTACATTATCCCAAATGTTTCAAAGAATGTTTAAATCCAGAGAAATAAGCTATTTTAACCAGGATACAGACTGTCCATGCATCGCCTATCAGTGACATCATACCCTCGATTTCCGGTTTTATTTTGTAGAAACCATGGAAACACCAAAACGTTTTAATATATTATGCGCTTTATTAGAAAGGTGAGCAGCTGCTTGGATACATTCTATGACAGAAAACTAATCATTGCTGTGTAGCTCAACACAGTTAGTCTTATTGTTTAAATCTTGATTTACTGCGAGTACTATGTTTTATCATGCCTAATATCAATCTAGCTTACTACAGTGTGAACAAGTGTCTCATAGTAGCCGCCGAGCAAACGCACAGAGTAGCATTATAACATAACTTTCAACACACTTACATGTGTCTAATATGATAAAACAGCGTTGCGTTACCACACATACACATGACTGGAAGAAGTGGAAGCGGACGTCTTCGGCATAATAAAAGCTCTGTGAAATCAAGGGGTCATCAAGCTACACCTTTGTTTTGAATAAGCAACCTCTAGCGGCGAAAAATTACATATTGTGGCTTTAAATAATAAATATTATTGAAACAAAATATAGTACATTCATTTTCTTTCCTTAAATGTTATTTGCCTGTCGGTTTGTTAAAGAGATATTTGATTACACATTCTGATCAGAATGTAACTTATTTCACATGTGCATTCAATTCGTTTTCTGTGCAATTTTTTTTTCAAATCATATTTTCACCAATGCCAGATTTTAAAGGTCCCATGACATGACAATTTCACTTTATGAGGTTTTTTAACATTAATATGAGTTCCCCTAGCCTGTCTATGGTCCCCCAGTGGCTAGACATGGAGAGAGGTGTAAACCAAGCCCTGGGTATCCTGCTCTGCCTTTGAGGAAATGAAAGCTCAGATGGGCCAATCTGGAATCTTCCCTATATGTCATCATACGAGGAAAGGTTACCTCCCCTTTCTCTGCTTTGCCCGCCCAGAGAATTTGGAGAAAATGGATTCAGTTGATTTTTTACATTTAATTCAGTAGCAATGTCAGCACAGGCTTTACAAACAGTCTTTTACAATATGGATTCGACAGCACCGTCACAAATAGTTTGGGGTGTAACGGTAGATCCGTTTCGGTACTGGGTTTTCGGGTTCGGTGCATGTGTGTACCAAACGGTTCCGAATGCAATCTTTAACAGTTAGTCGGCTTGTTATAAGCACGGAACACACTTCAATCCGAGTTCCCACACGAACATATTAAGTATTCAGTCCGTTTTATCATGAAATTTAAAGATAAATGCTGTTTTGACTCTTTAATGTGATGTGACTGATCACTGTATAGTTCAGGCGGTGGCGCGCAAGTGAATGCGATCATCTCTTCCTAAAGAATAAACATGAATTAATATTTCTTAAGGTATGTTGAGGATACATTACAACTTACTGAAATGTATGTCGTGTAATCACTCAATCTGTGTTTCAACCACGGAAAGACAATAAAACAGCTTGTAAACAATGTCACGTAGCATCACATTTACCTCAGAAGTCATTCAGTGTCCACAGCTGTTAGTTCACTAGAGAAACAAACTATATTAGCCTATTCATTATATTCTACTGACCTTGTTAGTGATGTCTTGATTATTTAATGTATGTTTAAATAAATCTGTCATGAAAATGACAGCCACTGTGTATAAATGATTATATTTCAACAACGAATTGGAGAAAAATATATATATAATTACATTTTATGCAAGTTAATGCAAAAACTGCCTTATGTGAAGCTTATGAGTGTTGATTATATCTAAAAATAAATAGCAACTGAATTTAGGCTAATAGTTTGGGCTCTGTTATAACTTTTAATATTATAGCAATGTGTAAGCAAGGGCTCCTATAGTTTACAGCATTATCTTTAAGAAACTTTGAGTTATAATTGAGTTAATTTAAGGACAGACACAATTTTCCAGTAAATCACTGTTGAATAAAAATAAATATAAAGGAATTTTGTAAAACTGCTGTACCGAATCCATACCGAACCGTGACGTCAAAACCGAGGTACGTACTGAACCGTCAGTTTTGTGTACCGTTACACCCCTACAGATAGTAAGTAACAGTGTTCATTAATGCCTGATCTGTGATTTCTGATGTGTAGTAATTATTCAAGTTCACACAGACTTTCTTTCTAAATCGTTTAATACTGTTTATGCATCAGTGAATCAAGCCAGTGACTAAACGATCAACTTCACATTGTTTCTTGTAGTAGCATAAAACAAATCGGTTATTTATTTAAATTGTGATTAGACTACAGAGAGCGATCAAAGAACTCTCTCTTTATAATGTTCGACGCTGTCAATCACACGTTGCGAGTCTATCTGCACACTTGTCATTATAATGAATGATGCTGTTATGCTTCACGACGAATCTCTTACTGTATTCATGTCGATGTTGTGTTTGCTGTTAGTTGTGGTGAGAGCATTTTGTGAGAGAAATAGCACTGCAATGACGAGATCAAAATGGCGCCGCTGTGTTTGGTCGCCGTTCAGGTCGCTCCGCGAAGACTGTGCTTTTATTTACTATTTTACTTTCTTTTACTCTCAGTTTTTACAAACTTATCATCTGCATTGATCTACTACGACAGCAAAACTCTTTTGGACATTGGTTACCTCTACACTGGACTGTTTCAGGACACTTTCGCCGATCCTCTGTGGCCATCTGAGATCCTTCGAACGCCGGAGTTGAACAATGGACAGAGCCAGCGGCGTAGAACAAAAAGAAACACCGTGGGAAACGTGCTGGTATCCGTAACAGACTGAGGAAAAGGGCATTCAGACCTCCTCTCCCGAGCATTCTTCTAGCAAATGTTCAATCCTTGGATAATAAGATGGACGATCTTAGAGCCAGGATAAGTTTTCAACGGGACATGAGAGACTGTAATATCTATTGTTTGTCTGAAACATGGCTCACGCCCGCGGTCCCGGACACAGCTGTGACGCCGTCGAGAACTTCTCTGTTTTTCGGATGGACAGAACAGCCGAGGCGGTAAATCCAAAGGCGGTGGAGTGTGTTTCATGATCAACAAGAAATGGTGCGATCCCAGGAACATCACCATTCTCTCGCGGTCCTGCTCACCTCATCTGGAACATTTAACAATCATCTGCCGCCCATTCTATCTGCCGAGGAGTTTTCTGCGGTTGTCGCGACCGCCGTTTACATCCCACCGCAGGCAGACACAGCGCTGGCTTTATCTGGCCTTCATGATGTTGCCAGCGGCGTCATAAACCAACATCCCGGCGCGGCATTCATTGTCGCGGGCGATTTTAACAAAGCAAACCTAAAGAAAGTCCTGCCAAACTTTCACCAGCACGTCTCCTGCCCCACACGAGGAGCAAACACACTGGATCACTGCTACTCTCCGTTTAAGAACGCCTATAAAGCGCGGTCACTTCCAGCGTTTGGCAAATCGGATCATGCCGCCATTTTCCTCACTCCCGATACAAACAAAAGCTCCTCCAGGAACCCCGGTGAGGCGGGAAGTTAAGCGTTGGTCACCCCACTCAGAGACCGCGCTACAGGCAGCTCTGGGTGATGTGGATTGGGACATGTTCGGCGAGTTCAGCTGGCGTGTAAGCGAGTTCACAGATGTGGCGCTTTGCTTCATCAACACGCTTACAGAGCAAGCCACGCAAACAATAACAATAACGTCCTTCTCAAATCAGAAACCGTGGGTGGACAATTCAATCCGCGCGGCAGTGAACGCACGCACTGCTGCTTACAACGCCGGTCTCCATTCAGGGAATATGAATGAATACAGAACGTCCTGTTATGCTCTCAGACGAGCAGTTAAAGCCGCAAAACTCCGTTATAAAGACCGAGTGGAGTCTCATTTCCAACTCAACGACTCGCGGCGCATGTGGCAAGGTCTGAGGTCCATCTGCTCCTTTGGATCTAAATCCTCTGCAGAGGCAAGCGTTGATCCGTTGCTCGTGAACGAGTTAAACTCTTTCTATGCTCGCTTTGACTGTAACCGCGGCAACGCGACTCCGCCAAGTGGCGCGTTAGAGAAATTACTCAGAGCAGCAACAATCACGTGATCTCTGTCTCGGAGGATGAAGTTCGGAGAGCACTCAAGCGTGTGGGCGTCAGGAAAGCTGCTGGGCCGGATGGTATTTCAGGTCGTGTTCTGCGGTCCTGTGCTGATCAGCTCACCGGGTTGTTTACATCTATCTTTAATGAGTCCTCGCTACATCTGTGGTCCCCACCTCCTTCAAAAAATCCACCATCATCCCTGTCCCTAAGAACAGTAAACCCTCTTGCCTAAATGACTATCGTCCAGTGGCTCTCACGTCTATAGTCATGAAGGTCTTTGAGAGACTCATTAAAAACACCATTTGCGCCTTCATTCCTGACACTTTGGACCCTCTTCAGTTTGCCTATCGTCCCAATAGATCGACTGAAGATGCCATCTCTCATGTCCTCCACTCCTCCCTCACTCACATCGACAGCAAAAGTGGGAACTACGTAAGACTGCTATTTATTGACTATAGCTCAGCCTTTAACACCATAGTTCCCACCAAGCTAACCTCCAAACTCCTGGATCTCGGCCTGAATCCTTCTCTCTGCCACTGGATTGAGGACTTCCTCACTGGCAGGCCTCAGGTGGTGAGAATAGGCCAGTCCACCTCCACCTCCATCACCCTGAGTGTGGGAGCTCCACAGGGCTGTGTCCTGAGCCCCTGCTCTACTCTCTACACGCATGACTGTTCGTCCACACACAGCTCCACCTCTATCATCAAATTTGCTGATGATACTGTTGTCCTGGGCCTCATTTCCAACAACAATGAGACGGCATACTTGGACGAGGTGGAGCATCTAACATCATGGTGCCAGGACAACTGTCTCTCTCTGAATGTTGGCAAGACCAAAGAAATGATTGTGGACTTCAGGAAGAGACAGCAACGGACATACTCCCCCTCATGATCAGCGGGTCACCAGTAGAGAGAGTGAGCAGCTTCAAGTACCTGGGAGTAAACATCTCCGAGGACCTGACCTGGACTGCTCACATTCAGACACAGGTGAAAAAAAGCCAGGCAAAGACTGTACCACCTGCGCCAGCTGAGGAAATTCAGGGTTTCACCAGCTATCCTGAAAACTTTCTATTTAGGGGCGATAGAAAGTGTTTTAACTCAGTGCATCACAGCGTGGTATGGGAACAGCACCAGTCATGACCGCAAAGCCCTGCAAAGAGTCGTGCGCTTATCCGAGCGTATCTCAGGGTCAGCTCTCCCGTCTCTGCAGGACGTCTACACCAAACGCTGCAAAGGTAGAGCTACCAAGATCATCAAGGACTCTAATCACCCTGCAAACCCTCATTTCACGCTGCTACCATCTGGTAAGCGCTTCCGGCCTGATGGCCAAAACTGAGAGACTCAGGAGGAGCTTCTTCCCCAGGCCATCAGACTCCTGAACTCAGTCACTTAACATCACGTGACTTCACGTCAGGATAAACATCGATACACTGACATTGCACTGCACTTTCTGTTCTCGTTGTTACTGTGTAACAACCTGTCATAAACCTGTTTGCACATTATACTCTTTATACATTTGTTAACCACATATTTATAAGTCTACAGTTTACTCACTGCAAAGTCTACTTCAATTATTTTATTCCACTTTATCCTTATTTGTTACCTTTTTTCTCTTGACTTGATTATTTATAATTCTACAGATATAGACATATATATATATATATATAGATAGTACTTTTTTTTATATCCTATTTCTATTATAATTTCTTCCTTGTGTTTTTAACTGTGAATTTGCACTGTCCATGGAGCGGACCTGTTTACATTTCACTGCCGGTTGTATATTCTGTATATAACTGTGTATGTGACAAATAAAACTCTTGAATCTTGAGATCACTGCATTCACGTGATCAACAGACTGTCTGTCTACTCAATGCTCATCACTGCAGCCTTTCATGTGATGGGAAAAGATCTAAAAATAATGCTATAATCAACATTTTCACGATTTGGTAATCTCGACAGCTGTAATAGTAAAAATAAAATAGTAAAAGTATTCGAGAGGGGTTCCACATGTAATACACATTTCAAATGCAAAGATGTCAGCCAATCACAACAGTGGGCGTTTACACTGAAGTCTTACAGCAGACACGCCCCTTTAAAAAGAACGTTCAAGCCAAAGGGCTAAAATCAGGATAGAAAAATGCCTTTTATTTCTAAATGATGACATTTTATGATGTAAAAAGCAAACATCATAGTTCTGCAGTAAGGTATCTTGAGAAATAACTATTTCCTTTTCTCGCTGTTTCTTCTTTGTGCGATTGAGCTAAGCTAGACCTGGACCTCTACGTCTCATTACTTTATTGTGAACAAAGAGAATAGATGTGTGACAAAACAAAACAAACATTTTCACTTTGCAAGGCATCACATTCTCATAAATGTGTTCACATCCCTGGCTGGCAGAGCACAGTAACTCAATGTAAATCACTACATGCTGGCTTCTCCCTCAAGGCAATGTCATTATTTGTTAAAGCTCTTCAGCAAAGGTACAAAATGGTGTGTGCTCCATTTGCTTTACAGCAGGAACATCTTAGAGAACAGTTTCCTTAGTTTGTCCTTGCCCACCCATTCTCTAGGCTCCACACCATTGATTCTAGCATGATTGGCCTCTTGGGTGTTTAATTGCATAAATAACTGCCCATTATCAGAACTGATGTATACACATGCCCTCTGCCATTATTTGATATTTATTTTATTAATTTTAGGATTATTTGATCAATAGAAAGTTCAAAAGAACAACATTGATTTGACGTTATGTGCCAGATTGAACAGCTTGCATCAGCGCAAAGCCTCTTTTGGTGTTAAAAAAAAAGACATGTCAGGATTTACTAAAAACACGCAGTGAAAAATTAGTGCTGAAAAGACATGGGCACAGTCATTTTTGCAGTGTACCTTATTGCATATGCATTTGTAGGAGTTTCCCTTTCAGACACAATTTTTATGGGAGGGGAGTCACACAAGTTGATTTAGGTTTGCGCTATTTAATTTACTGGTATTTACACCACTATTTACCCCCCAAAAAATGCATTTCTTAACAAAAAATAAATAAATGTAACAGTAGTGTATGTATAGAAGGACCAAAAAGTTGGAGGCTACGATGTGAAATGCAGTAGAAATATTTAAGCTGCTACACTATTTCTAGGTCACAAATCAAATGTAAACAAATTTGTGACATTGACCATCCTCAAAAGGTCAGATGATCTTACTTCCACTGAAGCAAAAGATGCTATTTGAAGTAATTTGAAAACATGTATATCACGGATCATGGAAGTTTTCAGCTTGAGTGCTGCTCTCATTGAAACAAAAGTAAGTTATAAATATTAAGAAATTCTTACATTTTTCAGTTAAACTTTTAACTCATATGTATATGTTGATAATATGATTTATAGTGAAAATAAATGAGAAAAATACTAAATAAATGTATTTTCACAAGTAGTTTCAGACTTTTAGACCTCACTGTATGTAATGTTAATTAAGGTCATTATTAATAACTAGTTCCAATATGCATGCAGTAGTTCTTATGTCTGGCATCGTAAGGCCCCGGTAAGCAAAATCGAAGAACAAACAATGTTTGTTTTGGAAGTTTGAAACAGCTTGGCAAGCTAACTTTCTGGAAAAGTTTGCTCTGGCTGGTAAACACCTTCGAACTACCACTGATCTGTGATGATTATGTAATATGTAGGTGTGGTTCTGGTGGCCCCGCCTTCTTTTATGTGGTTAATTTCTTTTGTTCAGTCCAGTCAGATGCCAGTAAAAACATGAACACATGCACCGGGTAGTTATAGGAACTAGCCACCAGGGCGGTTCCCCCGAGAACTAAAGGGAACCGTAGCACCATTTTCCTGGTTGCATTCGCACTGCTGGTAGGAACTCTGAGGTGACGTAAGCCGCACTTGTTGTTGTGACTTTTATTTTGAGGGCACAGCAGATCTTTATTTTGATGGTGCTGAGAACAGCAGAGCCTGAGCAAACAGTGCTCCTATTCTCCATCTTCATTAGTTTACGATTAATATGTTATTAGATAGAACTGTTATATAAAGAAAGCAAAACGTATATGAAAAAATATCACTTGGTCCCCTCAAAGCCGTGTTGGATTTTCTCCTTAGCGTAAAAGTTGTCACTGTTTTCCATTGGTTTCACGTAAGTTCACTCAATCAGCGTATATTTACGTCACCTGTAGTTTCTATTGTACTGGGTTAGACCTCACTCTGAAGAAGGAGCTAATTTAGTTCACCCAAAAGGCGTTCCTAGAACAAAAATCATTCCTAGTTCCTGCAGTGTGAACAAGCGGGTTTTTCCGCCATTAGTTAGGAACCATGAAAAAGTTCCACCGGTGCAAAAGCCTCTACGTGACTGAAGTGCTGAACTGCAGATGTGGTGCAAACATATTCAAATTGCTATGATCAGATGCTTTCTTAACATCTGTTTTCTGACCGCTGACAGTTATGTTGTGTGTTTATTTTGTTATTGAGAGGAAAGCATGCAGAACATATTTACGCATTCATCAAAATGCCTATTTCAGCAGCATGGGCAGCGTCGGGTGTTAGCTTGCAGTATAGTGGTCAAACTTGAGCAATTCCAGCGTTATGGACGTGACATTTGAGGTCAAAACTTGAAATATAAATTCTCATAGAATGTATTCATTATCAATATATTGAACCATCTCTTTATATTTTCTTAAAACCCTAATCATAGAATTCAGGCATCAGAAAAATACCAGTCTGTACATGTGTTTTATATTTTAGAAGAGGAAAATAAATATGCGTTACGGATGTGACAAAAAAAATATGCAGATTTTGGGTGACAACATACTTTGAAGAAATTCTACGAATTAAAATGCACAAGACAAAAGAAATAATACCAGCTGAAAGGATAAGGGTTGGCTGTCTATAGAACATCAATTATTTATTTTCATTTATTTTTTGTTTTTGCATTTATGAGGAAAAAGCATCGTTCCGGACGTGACGTCTCTCTGTTACAGACGGGACAGATCTGAAATCGGCACTTGCCTGACTGTGGAAAATCAGATAAAATGCTTTAAAAACTTTAACAGAGACCTATTTGTCGGTCTCTGCTGGCTATTTAAACCAACAAACTTTTACCTTTGAGACATCGGTACGGTAAGGCTCCACAATTAATCAAATTAACACTGAAATCACTGTATTATAGATTAGCCTGCGTTCACGCGGATCTGTCATGCTGTTTATACCCATTTTGCGTGGCTGAATGCGCAATCTTGAGTAAAAATAGCTGCGGTAATCTTTCAGGTAATAATGCTAAATATGCGCTGATCACATCACATGCATGGCCTATATTTTTTATAACCATTCGTAACGGTCACGTCCGTAATAAAAACATCAAGGTTGTTTAGAGCAAAAAAGTTAAATTAATTGTAAATCATAATTAGCATTGACATATTTTGTCTTTGCTCAGAAAGTTTCAAATTATTTGTATTAATAATTATTATAGAATATAAACTTAATCTGTAAATCGTTACGGACGTGACACAGCACTGAAGCGTCGTGACTTCCTTAAATATAGCCCTTATATATTTAAAAGGCAGTGTTGTTATAGCAAAGTAAGAGTATTTATATCTCAGTCATGCCCCCATCTTTCTGCAAAATGCTTACTGTTAACTTTAAGTGTAAAAAAGGGAGTCTTTGATTCATCTTTTGAAAGCATGAAATATGTTTGGTTGAAAATGTAATTTTACTGTAGTATCTGTGCACACCTCATTTGTGGTGAATAAACAAAGCACTTTCCTTAAAATTTCCATGACAGCACACCAATAAAATAAAATACAGACCTAAGTGGATAACTTGTAACAGGTTTTGATATTTTGGTAAAAACTTTATTTTTCCATGGCAAGGTTGACATTTGCATGGAATTGCTTTCTTTTAACCCCTAAGCGAAGAACGAAAAGGAACTTTGTTGTGTGCATATTGGGGCTTTTAGGTTTACTACAGGTGCGAGAAAGAGTTTAAGTACAACATGGATTCAGCATTTGTCACTCTCAGCATGCAGTCTTTCCTCTTCTGCGGAGCTGTGCATCACTCTACCTGCGGTGAAAGCACTCCATTACACGCGCTGACTGGAAGAAGTGATGTTAACCTTTAACAATGTTGACAGCTCAGCTTTATCAATACAGCACCCCTTCTGTTTTCAAGGCGTCCTCATTTTTATCTTATGTAGTGTTTGGTTTATGTGTTAACAGTCAGTGTTGAACTTTTATTTGATAAGCATATTGTGAGTATTGGGTGAAGATAAGGATGTAAATGTGAGGAATAGCTGTGTGTGTGGTTATTTTAACAGAATTATTATTTGATTTGATCTTTCACAGTGTCTGTCAATGCACTGATTCAAGGCAAACAAGAGTGTCTTCTTCACAAAACTTCATTTTTATCAGATGTTATTCTAACTGTTTTTCTTTGTCTTTTTTTCTATGCTTCCTCCACTCCTGATGCAACAATGCAGGTAAGTCGCATTAAGGTTTTTAACATAAAATGTTGGCTACATCACAGTAATTGTCTTTCAGAGAAAACTATATATAGTTCAGCCTTCACATGAAGGGATCTCTGCAGCTATCGCTCATGCACAGGCAATAAGCAACCGAGGGTGAACTCAAAATCAATGATGGTATTAGAACATGATGTTTTCCTGCACTGAATTTAATAACATGAAATGCATTTAATGGGACAGATTTGATTAAAAAACTTTTGAAGCTATGAAAAAGGGGTCAAAAGTCCTGCATCAACCATATGTCTAGGCCACAGGGCTGCCATTAGGTATTGTTGGATCATCTAAATTGTCATTATTTCTGGAATGTTCTAGTAAAAAAAGAAAAGAAAAAATAAGCCACCTAAATATATGAGGCCATTGCAAGGACTAAGTTGAAGTTTGAAGGTGTGAAATGGAAATGAAATGGATGGTCATTTTAGAGAAAGGCCCAAAGATCACTGGGAATTAGAGATTAAAAGTGCTGCTTTTGTAATGGACATCATTTTATCCACCTGTTCTCAGAATGAGCTTGAAGGTCATCAAAACCTCACATCTATTATGTTGCGTAGTCCATTTTTTATCTCGAAAAATTGTCCTGTTCAGACGTTCATGGAGTTCAGGCTAGTTTAAACATATTATTTTCTAAAAGTGAGAGTGAGAGGTCATCGTGTGTCTGTGAGAGTTTTTACTTCATGGAAATGCTGTCTTTGTGTGTCTTGTATATGTGTGACCATGGGACTGCTGTCTTGATATTATAATAATCATACTTTCCTCTTATTCGCTGATCATTTACTGATAATTATGTGTAAATGTCCATACATTGAATTTCAACTGTATTTTGCCAGACTTTAGGCTACTTTAGCCTGCTCGACCTTCAGAGAGTAAAGCCCACCATTTTTGTTGCTCTTAAATAAGACTTATTTTATTTTATATTCAGTTTCATATAATATTATATGCTACACTACCGTTTAGAAGTTTCAGAATATTTCTCTGTAACACTTTACACTTTGTTAACATTAGTTAATGCATTAACTAATAACTTGAATTAACACTGAGCAATACAGTTGTTACAGTATTTATTAATCTTTGTTAATGTAAAATATATAAAACTCCAGTTGTTCATTGTTTGTTCATGTTAGTTCACAGTGCATGAACTAATGTTAATAAATACAACGTTTGATTTTAATAATGCATTAATAAATGTTGACATTAGTATGAATTAATAATGCTAGAAGTTTTGTTCATTCAATGTTAATTAATGAAACCTTATTTTAAAGTGTTACTGATTTCTATTATGCTCATCCAGGCTGCATTTATTTGATTAAAATAAGTTATATTGTGAAATATTTTTTGTTTTTTTAAATAACTGTCACATGATCTTTCAGAAATCATTCTAATATGTTGATTTGCTGCTCAAGCAACATTTCTTATGTCACCCAAACATTAAAATGAATGGCAGCCCAAAATTTGAAGCCCAACAAAGTGCATCCATCCATTGTAA
Source organism: Paracanthobrama guichenoti (assembly GCA_018749465.1). Classification (NCBI taxonomy): domain Eukaryota; kingdom Metazoa; phylum Chordata; class Actinopteri; order Cypriniformes; family Gobionidae; genus Paracanthobrama; species Paracanthobrama guichenoti. The sequence goes on from CM031947.1 coordinate 42,981,614, forward strand.
AAGTACTCCACACTGCTCCGTGGGGTTAATAAAGGCCTTCTGAAGCGAGTTAGTTTGTGTAAGAAATTTTTATTTTTTTTATATAACTCAGATTGTATTCGCCTGAAAGAACTGAAACTATCCCTTTAATATCAGTGTTGAAAACAGTTGTTCTGCTTGGCATTGCAGTCACATTTCATTCATTGAACTTCCATTTTGCAGTTTTCTTTGGACATTTATTTTTATAATTCATTTTTTGCGAGGTCTGACCTTTCTGTAAAGTCAAAGTCAGATCAAAAGCTTTAGTAGGGTTTTAAACAATGCTTAAAACAGCATTTCAGTCACCGCCAAAGTTAGATTTCAAGCAACATACATTCATCTGACACCTAATAGACACTCACAAATAGCGGTCACGTTCACCTGAGGGGGTAACCATAGCAACAGTAGGCTGCTCAAGCGATTTGCATTAGGATCAGTATGGATATATCAATAAAATATGACAAGTACTATCCTTATAATTCACTTTTATTATATTAAAGATTTACATATCACACGTATATCACAACACCACAGTGTCTAAAATGTATTTACGATTGTGGCGTTTGGCTAATGGTGCTTGTGGCGCCAGAATCCAATTTGGGTTGCCCAAGACACTTCAACTGAATGAAAATTGCTAGAAAAACAGAATCACAAAGATACACACACAAGCCAGCACAGACTGGAGCGTTGCTTAATAGGTGTCTGTTTTACTGTCATGTATGTTATATCATAAACCTGTTGGTCACAGGTTTATAGAAGTGTATGATGATGTGATTTTTTTACAGCCACAAGTTATAGCCAATCACAAACAAACTATCACAGCTCCTCGTCACAGTCGACACAATATATAAAAGAAAAATTCTCTAAATTTGTGCATTGTGTTTAACTTCAGATCACTGCTCTAATGGTAAGAGCAAAACCAGCTTAAACTGGACACAGGCTGAAGGCTTAGGGGACCTTCGCCAGATACATTTTATTTTTTAATTACATCACTTCATAGCAGCCTTCATTTTATTGATCACTCAATTTGCTTTGTTGTTGAGATAGACAGAATCCATGAGCTCTTTACAGTTACTGTTACTGTATAAATAGAAACATGCTTCCTGTTATTCATAACTGTGCACATAGCAGCTGTCTTATGATTAATACATGCATTTCATGTTGTAGAAAAGGGAAAACGTTAAGTATTAATGTGTATGGATGGTTGGGATTAAACCATGAAACCATGAAACTTATAAGGAGTGACAGTAATCTATTTGATTTTTTTTTTTTTAAAGGCTTATTGTTCTTGATATTTTTGTGGAGACCATGATACTTCTTTTTATGTAAATGTAATTTTGATCAATTTAATGCATTCATGCTGAATAAAAATATTTATTTTATATATAAATAGATAAATAACTCAATACATACATGGGTTGTTGATGTGACATGGCTTTTTCACTGTCACACAAGATAAAAACATGTATATAATTAGTATTGTCATCATTTAAAATGCAGTAAATAGTTAAACATGTATTTGTCTTACATGGACCTATTCATATAAAAACTGCTTTGTCTTTAGAATTTTATTTTTATTTTTGAGCAAATCTCAAAATCTTTTGTGTCTGTCTCAAGCATGGTTCAATAAATTACAACTTTTATAAATTAAAAAGAAAGGCATGCAAATGTTAATAAATACCCCAGGCATAATTTTACAAGTGTCTATTTTAGTAAATGACAATCATTTTTATATTTCTAAAAGCACAAGATCACATTTTGTCACTGATAATCATGTCCTCCGGTGTGACACCATATCCTGATTTTAAATCGGGCAATTCCACCGACAAGCTTAATTAGCTGAAGGACCCCATTCAAGGTCATGTTACTGTGAACCCCATGACATGTGCACATGGTAAGATTTTGTCTCTGAATTGTTCAAATATTTAACTTTTTTGGAACCGAAAGTGTTCATTTCTCTTGTCCTTTGGTGCGACACCCCTATATTCTTAATTCTTGTCACACCATAGGACACATTTAAGTAAAAATGTTCAAAAAACAGTGAAAGGATTGACAAAGTTTAAAGGTTTTTTTTTTTTTTTTTTTTTTTTTTTTTTTTTTTTTTTTACTGCTTATTTGTCAACTACCCACGTACATACTCACCGACCCCAAACTTTTGAACTGTAGTGTACGTATAAATAAGCATTTTGGCTTAAATGAGCTGTGACATGAGAAATCAAATTTGCCTTGATCTTTAGACATATAGCTAAAGCCTGGGACACACCAAGCCGCCTGGCCCTTTTTGAGCGTCGGCTGACTGCGTTTTGTCGATGTGTCCTGCACCGTTGCCTCTTGTTAGACGCTGTCTGGGATTTTTGGGCCGATTCAACATGTAGAATCGACACGGGCCATCGGTGAGAGAGAGATCTCTGATTGGCTGTTCAGTTTAGTGAATGAGTCAGTGCATGAGAATAATAGCAAAACAAGTCAAAACGTTACAGATAGAAGGCTGTTCTAATGTCACGTCATCTTATCTGAGTGTTCCTGAGCGAATATTTTAATCATAACATGAACGGAGTGGAATAAAAAAAGTGGTCAGCTGGATTGATATTCGAAACGGTAAGCACGCGCTGCTTTGTTTACTGTTTGTGTATCTGCAGCCTATAGATGAATATATCTGCAGAAATAGACAGTTGTCTCATTTACACGCAGACGCAGAGCGTCTAGAACTAGTTGACAGTCGACTGTAGTTCTCTTTGTGTGTTCAAGTGCTGCTTTTTCCCCCCGACACAGACGACAACACAGTCACTTTTCATCAGCGCTAGTTCTGTGGCGTCGGTTTGGTGAGTCCATACCTTAAGAGGTCTTTGTACCATTAAAACATCCTGCAAGTTACATAGTTTAAAACATCGTCCTCATTATGAAAAAACTATTTATTTAATTCAGCTCAAAAAACGGCCCGTTCGATTATTTTTGGATTTGTGATGTCACTCTGGCATATACATTTGCATTTGACTTTCTCCAGAGCAAGACATTGGCAAATAGTTTTACATCATTGCACCATAGGCCCCACCCACTACTGTTCAGTCACTTAGCGACTGACTTGTCTACACAGGATGTGAGGGTTGCATTGCGTTGTGTCAAAATCAAATAAAACCCACTATAATCACTGATGCTGTCTACACTGGCTACAGTATACAAATGCGCGTTCACTTTATGGCGTACTCCAAACGCTTGAGTCTGCCGACAACAGGACAAATGGAAGAGTCAATGGAAGCACAAGGAATGTTCGCTTTGACGCTGTTTAAACATTTGCTCATTTTTGTAGAGATTTCAGAAGTATACCAGCGTCAGGAACAAGTAGATGGTTTATTTTTAATGGTGACATTAGTTATGTTTCCATCCAAAGTTGCGAATTTAACTTATGCACAAAATTGGAATATCGCATAAAGTATTTGTGAATAAACCACCATTTCCATCCAGTGAGAGAGAACAAAATCGTCACTTCCTGATAAATATCACTAAGAAAAGTAATAGTAATTTCATAATTTTTGTATATAATAAATGACTTGCACCTCAGAGCGTGCAGAAGAAATGCATAAACACTGCCATGTTCTCTTGGGTTCGGAGGTGGATCTCTGATATTTGGGAATGCAGTCGTGAAAAGTAATTATACAGAACCACTTTGACGACAGACTTTGCTCAGGTATTTCAGAACGACCAAAACAACATTTCAGATGCTGTGCAACAAGATTGTAAGGGTGGATCGCCTACAGTGGTTCTGACTGCAGGGTTGCCGAATGACTAAAGAAACGTTATCAGCAAGATGATAGAAAACTGTACATTTCTTGTCTTTACCACCCACTGCAGCTTATACCAACGACGGAAATAAGCGCAGTTACAATAGCAAAATATGTGGGAGAGCGTTGCTATAATGTGACTATATTGTATTGCAATAGGTTACACTTCAAAGTCAATACAAAATCAAAACTAGTTAGCACATCATTTGTAGTTGAAAGAATTTAATGACAAAATCTAGTTATGGTTACACTTAAAATAGTTACAAAATAAATGTATGAGATGATGAAAACTTATACCATCAATCGTACCCAGCATGAATGTTACCTGAGGGATAGAAAGAGAGAGGGGGGAGAGAGACAAAGAAGAGAAGAGAGCAAAGAAGAGAAGAGCCAAAGAGAAGGCCCCCAAGAAGAGAGAGCCAGAGCATAAAAGAGCCAGAGCAACAGTTACCATCTTCTTTTATCTATTCCTTGACCATGTGACTGAAACCCTAATGTGAGACATTCAAACTGACCAATCAGACCAAACCTCCCCCCACTGTGTTACAGGTGTGACACACATTTGGCTTACAGGCCTTCAGCATTTCTTTGTCTTTAGGAATTCCAAATGGCCCTTCTGATACGAAAGATGGGGGTTGAACACAGTAAAGCAAATGTCTTTGTTCATTTTCAAAAATCAAATATCTTTGATTATTTTCAATTCCTTCAAGATGCTGGTTAGTTCAGCTATGCAGCCCCCCAACACGCAAAGACTTTTTTGATGCACACCAAGGAATTTATTTGGTAAATGTGTTTCCATCATAGTTTATGTGCATGTTTTCTTATCGAATAAAAAATGTATCTGACTTGATGGAGCACATAGGTTTTTTTATGTGCAGTTTTAGAATTCTTGAATCTTGCCGTTTCCATTAAGCATTTTTTTATGCAATATCCCAAAATGCACATAGAAATAGGTGGATGGAAACATAGTTATGGATTGTGCCGGAGGATTATATGTTTGTTCGGAGCATTTGACTGCAAATAGTTTTGTAAACGAGGAATATTGTAATGGAGAGTTTGCAAAGAAACTTTTGTTGAAAGATGAAGCAGTGGCTGCTTTGCAAACCGCAAGTATGCGAGTTCACAATGCTTTGTCTTATAAATGGCATTTTTTTTTTTTTTTATGGATTATGTTTTCTAAACACTTACTCATCCGCAGTAGTGAGTGGGTGTTCATAAAATGTTCCTATGCAGTGACATTAGCCAATCATACCAGTGGCCGTTTACTGACAAGCCTTAAAGGAGCCGGCCCTTAAAACGGATCATTTCAGACAGACGGTCAGAATGAAGGTTGAAATTAATGTTTTAACATTATAAGTGAACCTCAAGGTGAACCTCACATAATAAAATAATAAAATAAAAAAATCCATGTCATAACCCCTTTAATACAATCCACAAACCAGACTTATTTGACTTTTGACGTCTTCCAAAACATTAAAATGCATTAGAAACAAAATAAGACATTTTTTTATATATATAAGTTAAAATAAATGTACATAAGTGTATGCAATTTGATGTTGTAAATAACATATTCAATATGTAACACAAATACTTATACTTAATAACCTTTTATAAGATAAATAATACATAGTAATGTTGCAAAATGTGAAACATACCAACAGACAACAATTTTCTATCTTGTATTTAATGGATGTATTTACTTTCTCTTTCTTTCCCAGAGGAGAGAGATCATTTTCTTTTCCTCTCACATGCAGCACACTCATAATATCTCTCATGCCGAAAAAGAGATTTGAGAATTGCTATATAATTGCTGAGAGAGATAGTGTCTATCGAGTGTTAGTGGGAATACCCTGAGGGGAAATGGCTTATTATATATATATATATATATATATATATATATATATATATATATATATATATATATATATATATATATATAATATATATATAGGTTAAAAAAAAACAGTTTATTTTATTAGAAATGTAATTATTGTCTGTGAAACTGAATAAGAAGTTTATTAATGCAAATATTGTTCTGCTTTTCACATTTTAAGATAAAACAATATGAGTTATTACAGTTTTGTGTGAGTAGTGATGCAATAAATCAGTCAGTCAGCCAATCAATCAAAATAACATTTTTATGTTATTTCACCATAAAGATTTTATGATTTATATTATTTTTGTCTTTTTCATGGGGGAAATGGGAGGTTTTCACGTCTAACAAAAATATACTATATATATATATATATATATTATTATTATTTTTTTTTTTTTTTTTGTACATGAAAAGCTTGCATGGTTGTTATACATGAGAGAAATGCTTTATTTCAAATAATGGCAGTTCTGTCATTTATCATTCATGATCATCATGCATGATCATAAATCAGATTAGACACTGTACATGCAATGATACTTTCTTACTTCCAGTCTGCTATACTATAGCATATACAGGAACCAAGTGATAAAATTATATCAGTGATATAAAAGAAAAAGTTGCTTGTGCATTGCATCAGCCTGCCAAATCAGGATTTTATTTGTCATAACATCACAATATAATATCTGTGAAAGCCTCCACGCTCATGCCAGGCCTATTGTGTGCTGCTGAGTTGTTGTTTTTTTGTTTTGTTTTTTGTCTTTTTGTCGCTTAAAGTTGTGTCTTAAACAGAATGAAATAAAATCGAAACTCATTAGAAACTTGGAGTGCCAGTGCTAATTAAGGGGGTGAGCCATATGCACAGTAATTACCAGCTGCTAGTGCACTCCCCTTGGCTAACTTTGAGGTAGAAATGGGCCATCCAGACATCTCTGGAGGACGGTATTGCAGTTTGAAACGGTGCATGTGCTCTTGGTTGGGTTCCAGCACATGCTTATTCATGCAGCACAGAGCAGAGGGAGCAGGTGGGGATTAGTCCAGGTGCATGTATGTGATTTTTAGAAAAACTGAAAGTAGAGAAGAAAAAAACACTGAGATTATTCAAACACTCGCCCTATTCAGACAGTAATTGTTTTACATTTACAGGTGTTAGTCACAAATTGCCATCTGAAAAGAAAATGGTGATGTAGGCGCTGTGTGATATTTATGCAGGTGATGGGAGTGTTGGTGTTTGGCACAAAGGATGCTTGTGAACTTGAATGAACTGTGGCAATGTAGTTTTGTGAGTAACAAATTTTTTTTGAGGTCAGGACCCTGATATATGATCAAATATGGGGTTAGTTTAGGTAAAACCAATGAATATAGTTTCAAAAAAATTGTTCTAAAATAGCTAAAGCATTGAAAATTCCACTATTAACACCATCAGGGCAATAATTAAGATGATGCATGTCTATATTGTCTTAATGCATGGCAGAGGCTGGTTTGAGTTGCCAAAGACTCTCTAAGGATCACAGCTGGAGAATTGCAGAAGAGTCTCAAAAGAAGAAAATAGTTGAGTTTTTGGTTTAAAAAACCAAAAAAAAAACAGCACGGAGGGTTTCAAGAAAAATCATCTACTCAGCCACAAACAAACTCCAGCTTACTCCGTTTTCAGACACAAGCAGAACTTTAAACAGGACCTGATTCTATGGTCAGATTAAACAAATAAATAAATCTCTGCTATAAATCTTATAATGGGCCGTGGTTGGATCTTCCATCAGGACAATGATCCAAAACAAACATCAACACTAGGGATGCACCGACAGGATTTTCTGGGGCTGATACCAATTTTAACAAACAATTATTGGCCATTTCGATACCGATATTTGTCACTTGTCCTCTTATTTGAAATTTTGTGTTTTGATCATGTTTTAAATCAGCAAAGTAAAAAAATAATAATAAAAAAATACATACATTAACTTTAACATTCAGCAGGCCAACATAAATATATAAATACAACAGAACAAGATACATATGAAATAAACAGCACTTTTTAAATAGGTTTAATGTTAAATAACACTGCATATTATTCATTGTATAAATTAAATGCATATATTAGGATTACATTGAGACGTAGCTAAATTCTGCTGTAGGCTACAACATTAATCCTGTCACAATTACTTTGTTAAACTGAACTTTTATTTTGACAGGTTGCCGTGAAGACCTTCGAGTTCCTGTGTGTGTGTGTGTGTGTGTGTGTGTGTGTGTGTGTGTGTGTGTGTGTGTGTGTGTGTGTGTGTGTGTGTGTGTTTATGATATGACGATAGATTTTGTCGAATGAAACGGTAAAATGCTCATGAAGTGACTGGAGATGCATTCATGTCCTCATATTGAGGCGGCAGAGGCTGAAAAACAGCGAGTGTCGGTGTGTGTGAGGTAAATGAAACCGGTCTTTTCGTGGTTTAATATTCACAGACACTAGTATACATCGCTATTTGATTTAAGTGACCTACGTTTTATTTAGTCATCAAAACTCTGACAAATTCCGTGGCATTCCACGGTGCAGTAAATTACGTTTTTATGACTGGATTCCGTTTGCGTTCTCCGCATCGCATCGCAAAAGTTAATTTAGTCAAGAGTAGTGAGCAAAATACTATTTTTTTGGTCTTTTGTTGTTTGATGAACATTAAAAGCAGACAGAAGCGCAGCAGGAATATTAATCTTGGATTTTGCAGTAGACATTATGCAGCTCAGTGCCTTCACGCAATTCATTAATAAACCATCGGTTTGTTATATCGGTCTTTTTCATGCTATAGCCGATATGCTATATGATGGTTGTAAATTGGTGAAAAATGGGTCACTGAAGGTTCTGTCATGGCCATTCCAGTCCCCTAACCTGAACCTTATAGAAAACTGCAGAGGAGAGTGTATCAACATGGATCTGGGAATCTGAAGTAGATTCTGTATGGAGGAATGGTCTCTGATCTCTTGTCAGGTGTTCTCCAAACTCATCAGGCATCATAGAAGAAGAGCCAGAGCTGTTATCTTGGCTATATAACGTGCTTAACAAATGTATTAGACCACCTGCCATAGTAAAGAGAAAACGCAAATATTTTAGTAATCTGTCAAAAACTAATTTATTAGGTAAATAACAAACTGAAACAACTGAATAGTCTTTATTTGCAGATAATAACCACAATTTTTTTTTAATATTTAGTCCTTTGGCCTTGATAACAGCTTACATTTTTGTTGGCATTGGTTTTATGTACTTTTCCACAGTCTCTGTTGTTATTGACTTCCAAATAGTTTGTAGTTGTTCTCAAAGACTTTCTGTTGATGAAACTTTTGTGCAATCTATCTTTGAATCCACTAAATCCCAAACTTGTTCAAGTCTGGACTTTCACTTGGCCAACTGTGACTAAAGAGCTTACATATACTGGGGGATTAACCAGAAACATAAAAAAATATTTTGGTAATCATCAATACTGTTAGGGCGGTAGCGGTGGCGATGTAATAAATTTGTTAAAGGTGCCCTAGAATGAAAAACTGAATTTACCTTGCCATAACTGAATAACAAGAGTTAAGTACATGGACATCACATACCATGAGTCTCAAACACCATTGCTTCCTCCTTCATATGTAAATCTTGTGCGTGAAAAACACCATAGAAAAATAGGTGAATCTCAACATAACACCGACTGTGATGCAACAGTCGGAATCATTAATATGTACGCCCCCAACATTTGCATATGCCAGGCAGAACTGCAGCCGAATCATCGGAAGTTCTGCAGGTATTGTGAAGAAACAAGCGTCAAGCGAGGATAGCGAAAATGGCAGATCATGGAAATAAATGTAATGTTCCAGGCTGTGCAGGGGATGTGAGTACTTTTCATACCCTTCCCACAGAACAAAACTGTCAACAGGCATGGTTGATGACTATCTATAACCGGATACCGCAACTATTTAATTCAAAGTTGTTCGTTTGCTCAGCCCATTTCACCACGGACATCCTAGTTTTTCTAACCTGGGATGAGGCATTTTTCTAATGGACAGATGGGATGACGAACCTGGGATGATGGATTTTTTTCTAACGGACAGATGCATTTTTATGGACTTAAACAGAGCTATAACTACTGCTATTATAATGCTTGGAAGAGCCAGGACTTTTTTAATATAATTCCGATAATTTTATTTGTCTGAAAGAAGAATGTCATATACACCTAGGATGACTCGAGGGTGAGTAAACCATGGGCTAATTTTCATTTTTGGGTGAACTCCTTTAAGTCTTTCATTGTAACCCGTGGTGGTTAAGTGTTTTTCAGTCACAAGATGGCACCAGACAGTCAACGACAGTGGAGTGACAGGTTAAGCATATAAGTAGTACCGGTCAAGATCACTCATCCGGGTACTACGAGTTGTGTGTTATTCACTTTGGCTGTTGTTATCTGGGAATAACATACCGCTGGAATGTGCGATTGACCAATCAGAATCAAGTATTCCACAGAGCCGTGTAGTAAACTTTGATATACACTGATATATTTATTTATTTATATATTTATTTATTTTTTACAAAAAACTATTTCTGTTAAAAATTTAATCTGATTTAAAATGAAAAACAGAATGAAAACATAAGAATATTAGCATGTTAACTTTGATAGCCCTAAAAACACATGTAGTAAAATCTTTCTCTTTTTTTTTTGGAATACACAAGTCCTTCTGAACCTGTGATCCTACAACTATAGCGCTGACCTTGTACAGAACAGGATTGAGCACTTAAAAGAAAAGTAACAACCATATGTAGCTGCTTGTGTGTTTTGTTAACAAAAGTCCTTTGTCCATTTGTGAATTATTGCTAAAAGCATGAATAAATGCATGGCTAAATGCATGACTATTTTATGATAGAGGAGCCATCTATTTATTTTATTTTTTCTTTCAGACGTCACCTTGAGAAACATTTTCTGTGTGCTGCTGGGTGGTTTTGTTTTAGGCAAAATGTGGCCTGTAATTAATATAGCTTTTCATACAAGAAATGTGTGACCTCCAAAGTTCCTGGTAAATTACTTTTTCACACACCAACTCAGAGTGCCCAAATGCCCAAGGTTGCCTTCATTTTTACTCTTTAACAAGCTCTTTTGAAGAAAATATGGTCAAGGCAATCGTCTGAAGTTCAAACTGAGCACCAGAATGGTGAATTAAGTGACTTTGAATGTGGTCCGAATATTTCAGAAACCACTGATCTATGCTGGGATTTTCACACATAGAATGGTATGAAAAAGAGAAAATATCCAGAGAACGGCAGTTCTGTGGGAGAAAATGCCTTGTTAAAGCCAGAGGTCAGAGGAGAATGGCCAGACTGGTTCAGCTGATAGAAAGACAACAGTACACTCTAAAAAATGCTGGGTTAAAAACAGTAATTGGGTTACAACAACAACCCAATTGCTGGGTTAGTCCATTTTCAACCCAACTCGGGTTGTTTTTAACCCAGCATTTTTTAGAGTGTACAATTAATCACTGGTCTAATCACTGGTCATTGCCTGGTCTGATGAGTTTCAATTTCTGCAAATCTGTGTGTGTATATATATATTTTTGTGAATTGTGGGGATATTCCATAGGCGTAATGGTTTTTATACCGTACAAACCGTATTTTCTATCCCCCTACAATACCCTTACCCCTAAACCTACCCATCACTGGAAACTGCACATTTTTACTTTCTCCCAAAAAACTCATTCTGTATGATTTATAAGCCTTTAGAAAGATGGGGACATGAATAATGTCCTCATAAGTCACCCTCTCCTTGTAATACCTATGTCATACCCATGCCATTATACACATTTGTGTCCTGATATGTCACAAAAAACACACGCGCACACACACACACACACACACACACACACAATTCTTTTGAACTTTCTGGAAATCCTGGAAAAAAAAAATTATCACGGTTTTCAGAAATAATTATTGAGAAGCAAATCAGCATAATTAGGATGACACTGAAGACTGGAGTAGTGATGCTGAAAATTCAGTTTTGCCAGTGGAATAAATTAAATGTTAAAACATATTTAAATAGTTGTTTTAAATTATAATAATATTTCACAATATTGCTGTTTTTACTGTATTTCTGGTCAAGTAAATGCAGCCTTGAAGAGCATAAGAGACTTCTTTCAAAAACAAATATATATATATATATATATATATATATATATATATATATATATATATATATATATATATATATATATATATATATATATATATATATATAGACATGCGGTATGCTGGGTGACGCATAATGTCAGAAATGACACGTTGGATGGGTTTATAATAAGCACGTTCGCTCTAGACAGAGTGTTTTCTGCTCAATTGCTTACTTTCATGACACATGGCAACACAGCTAAAAGTTTCCTAATAAATTTGACCATTTATTGAAAGTAGCCTACATTTACCACCCGTAGCACCCGTAAAAACTGTTGAGATGTGCTTGAGTTGAGTCAGGTGTTATGCGCGAAAAGGGCGTTTGCAAAATTTGCTGTATTTTTGTAATTCCGCTAGATGGTACTAATGATGCAGAAACTACATGCTTCAACTTTACACGGTACAGCACATCGGCTGAGGACACGCATCTAAATCAGAGACGACAAATAAGAAACACCATGGCAGCCGTCAATTTAAATGTATGCAGTTAAATGTAGTTGTTTTATGTATTTTATTAATAATTAAAAATAAGTATAATATAATACATATTAATAGCCTATTATAAATAAAATATAAGTAAAATAGCATTAGAATAAATGTAAGTATAATAAAAATATAATTATTATTTTAATAAATAACTTGAAATAATGCAGATTGATGATTTTAACAAATGCATAGACTGCGGTTAACAGCCTCAGATAGTTACAGGTCTGCTTACAGTAGGTCTGTCTTTAAGTTAAAAATAAATGTCCCTATGGAGAAAATAAAATACTATGAAAATAGTTTCAGTTAGGACTTTTTTTTCTTGATTTAGTCTATTTAGTTTTGCATGAAACACAATGTGATTTTTGTTGATCGAGATTTTCATCTTGGGCGAGCGATCCTCGGACAGCTTACCCTGCTCATGAAATCCCACATATGCCAGCAAACCAATGAGATTGCAGGACAGTGATGACGATACATAACAACAGAACATAGGCGCCAAAGCTGCTGTGGATCTGCTTGCCCTGAACTCTCAGTGAGCGGCAGATTTGAAGAAAATGACCGTTGTTTGTTAAATAAATAAATTACAGAGTTATGTATCACTAACTTTTCATCATGTAAGCTTTATGGTATACCTCAAACAAGGGAATTTATAGTCATTTATAGTGTTAATACTAATCAGTGAGTCTAAGAATGGGAAATACAAAAGTATTTATCTGTACAATTGACCAATCATAAAGTTTCCAAGACAGTTGTGTAATAAAAATATCTAAGGATAAATTAATAAGCATTAAGGAGGATGTAATATCTGTGTTTCATTTCCTATATTACCATTAATAACAGTCATGAATGTACAAGTCTGACATCATATGCAAATTAAGTCTTTTATTAGGCTAAAATGATTATGTCTCTTATGATGAAATTGTAGTACGTGGCGAGAGCATTTGACCCGTGCATCTGTCATCACTCACACAGTCATTATTTTTTTTGCTTTGACACAATCAGGGTATCGCAGAGTAGGATAGTTCATAAGCACCCATTGGATAATCTTACCTGGAAAAATAATTTAAGCATGAGATTGTGTGTGGTGATTATCCTGATTAGTATGCATAGTGCATCTGTCTCTGACTTCCTCTAGTCAAATCCAACTCTCAGTCCAGATCTGTTTCATTTATTGACACAAACCTCTCCTATCTGAGGAAAAGAATGTACCTGTTAGCTTGTCCATTGTCTGGAATCTTCTGAATGACACATTGCAGCAATGGAACCAGATATTAGGCCTTGTTAGAATAAGATTCCAGCCTCATTCTCTTTATTACAACATTTATTCTTTAGTTACTAAGCCTATGTGTTAAAAAACAGGCCGTATGCCAGCATTGGCTCTCTTCCCCATGCCGCTGTTGTATGTGTGCCTCTTATTTCCTTGAAAGCTTTTGAAGGTGACAGTGGTTGTATTGAAATGTGCTTGCAAAATTAATGTATATCATGTTTTGCATAACATTAGTAATGCCTGTAGACATCCTGGAATATAATGTCATGAAAATGAGAGATTTAATAAATGTGGGATTTGCTTATGATATTATAATTTACATATTTGCCTCTTTGGATCCTGTTTCATTTTGTGGGCTGTTAAAATGCTCTTGCAGGTAAATAATGATCACAGTCATATATCATATAGTTTGCAACTGGCTTTTTGTGACAATATCATGGTTTTGTAGTATAACTAAAACAAGGAATACCGATATGGAAAGTTGATATGGAAACAGACCAAGGACCTTTTTTTTCATTCATTGACCCCAGTCCCACTGTTCTGCTGAGAAACTGTTGGTGGTACAAAAAGACCTCGCTTTCCCCTCAGTTGATAATATTGGACATTTATCATGCTTTGACACTAAGACTAAGGGGACAACCATAGTCCATTATGACTGTGATGTGTATTTCAAATCAACCCCAACCAGCCCCACAAAAATAACAGTGCTGCCAAACAAGAATGGTTTGAGGTATGGTTTGAACTGCAAACTTGATTCTCTAGGCATATTATTTGTCATATAGATGAGAATTTTATGTTAATAAATGATCAATCACCCCGTAAAGATGAACTAAAGGTTTAATATATATATATGTGTGTGCGTGCGTGCGTGCGTGCGTGCGTGCGTGCATGTGTGCGTGCGTGCGTGCGTGTGCGTGTGTGTGTTAAAAAGTAGAATAAATTTTATTCTAAGAACAAAAATCTAAACTTGGTTAAGGTATTTATCTGACAAAAAAAAAAAAAAAAGGCAAAATAAGTAAACTACAGCTACAGGTAGTTCTATAGCTAACTATGCACAACATAATACATTATTAATATTCCATTGGTTCTCTCTTGTTTTTGCATGTGTTCATGATTTCTATGATTAACAGCCTGGCCAAAAATTATCTCTGCATAATTTGGTATGTTTCATTGCATTCTCACAAATAAAACTATACAATATCCTTACAAAATCACAACACATTTTTAATAACATTTGAATAAAGTGTGAAGAAGTCAATTTTCCAAAGCTGCACACCTTTGTGTGTGTGCGTGTGTGCGTGCGTGTGTGCGTGCGTGCGTGCGTGCGTGCGTGCGTGCGTGCGCGTGCGTGCGTGCGTGCGTGTTTTTGTGACATATCAGGATACAAATGTATATAATGACATGGGTATGACATATTTGTGCCCTGATATGTTTAAAACTATGTATAATGACATGGGTATGACAGTTTTGAACATATCAGGGCACAAATGTGTATAATGACATGGCTATGACATAGTTTTTGACAACAATGTTTACTATGTAAACCCTCTCCCTGTATTATAAGGAGAGGGTGACTTATGAGGATATTACCCATGTCCCCATCTTTCTAAAGGCTTATAAATCATACAGAATGAGTTTTTTGGGGAGAAAGTAAAAATGTGCAGTTTCCTGTAATGGGTAGGTTTAGGGGTAAGGGTAGTGTAGGGGGATAGAAAATATGGTTTGTACAGTATAAAAACCATTATGCCTATGGAATATCCCCACAATTCACAAAAACAAACGTGTGTGTGTGTGTGTGTGTGTGTGTGTGTGTGTGTGTGTGTGTATAAATGTATATGTGTATATGTGTATATATATATGTGTGTATACATATATATACACATATGAAAGTCATAGAGGTAAGGTCATGTGTTCATCTAGCACATGTACACTTGTATGTGTCATGTTACATGTCTTATGTAAAAAGCATGAATGTGGCTTGGTTAAGATAAGCTTTGACATTTTCACTCTGCTGCCGCTTCTTCAAGCAGAATATGCTGAGGATGGCAAACCACTTGCTATATAACCACGCTTTTGATTTATGAGAGGAAGATGAAGTTAAATCGTGTTGGAGGTGTGGGGTGCCATAAAGGCAGAATATTGAACCGACAAACTCGCGGCCAATAATATTTATATGTTGAGTCTTATTTGATGTCTGTGAAGTGATGATAAAAGAAGTCCGTTCTCCACCTTCTGAATAATTTACTTCAGTCTGCCAGTCTCAAAGTCTTTCTTCATTCTAATTACAGCATAGACAAACATAATGTTTTTAACATCCTTTTTAGTTTGTTTCGCAGAAGGGAGGAAATTTCACATGACCTTTTAGCTTCAAGAATCACAGAGGAAGCAAATACAATTTGCCCTAAAACACAGTTGTGCCATTAAGATGCTCCATCCGTCAATGGCATTGATGTAACTTCTTTATGAAGGGGATACTGGCCCAGATGCTACTTACGCTTCATCCATGATGGACTCCAAATGACAGCTTGGGTGGAAAAAGCCTCGGAGTGAAACTGAATTAGCAAAACAAATGAATTTCCTCTCTGCCAGACAGTTCACTGTCACGAAGTCAGGCCGTCCGAAGATTGAGTCGTATATCATGACCCGAGGCCTGTAACCTCAGAATGACAGCTATAAGGCGAGCGTAAATTCAGAAAGCTGTTATTTGTCAAGGGGAGGGCTGTCTATTTAATTTGCACAGACTTGTGAGCAGGGATTGGCATTTATCAACATGGCAGCTGCCTGTCATGTGACTAGTTAATTGGATAAGCTTTGCATCCTTGTATGGTTAAAAAAAAAAGAAAAAAAAGAAAAGAAATGGCCTCAAAAATTGGTTGTCCACAGAAAAAAATGAAAATGATTTGTTAACGGGAGGGGGGAAATAAATAAAACTTGTTCTCTAAATTGCACAATGCACTGCTGCAAGTAAATTATTAACACAACCTGCTCTGTATAATAGCATTTTCATGTTTGGCAATCACTTCATAGTATTTAAATTGTTAGAGCACGGAATCTGAGCACAGACACAATTTTAAAAGCTAAAATGATTTCATGTGAAATAAGAGTCCAGACACAGGGAGAAAAGCACGGAAGTCACTTCAGGTTCATCAAAACATCATCTGTTGTGTGCCTCTTGTTTATTTTCCATATTCAGTAAAAGCGAAAGTGGCAGATCTGCGTTCGCTCATTGGTTACATGTCAACCAGTTTTAGAGGGGCAATTAAATAAATAAGAAATGTGTGTTTGGTAATTGAAGGAATTGATTAGACAGAGGCTACGTTTAATCAAGATCAGTCAAGTCAAAAAACTTAAATCGATTTTGAATCTGTATTGGTTTATTAGTAACAGAAAACTGTGCAAATATTGTATTTTAAAGAGTGACTGAAAGCAAAGGGGGACGTCGTGAGTATAATGTGCTATAGATTGATCAGTAAAGATCATGGGTTTAATACTGGAAGAAGACACATGCTAATAAAAATCTGTAAGTGCTTTTTAAAGTGTCTGCCAATTGAATAAATGTCCAATTTGATATTAGGAGTTGCCCCATTACAGTAGCTAGTGTTTATTAAATCTGGACACTATTTGTTTTCCATATTCTAGAAAAGCAGTGGAAAGTGTGGCAAAATCTGCCTATTGGGTACATGCCAAACAATTTTATGGAGGAAATTAAATAGATAAGAAATGGGTATTTAAAGGAATTGATTAAAAAGAGGCTAAATTTGATCTTGATCAACAGTCAAAAATCCTGAATAGAATATGGATCAGCATGTTCCCTGATTGCTTTATTAGTAACAGTAAACTGCACAAATATCAGATTTTAAGGGGTCACTAAAAGCTAAGGGGAAGGTTGGGGTGTTCACTGGGGTGTGACTTCCTGTAGCTCGACTGGGTTAGTGACTGCAAGGTCATTAAAATTGTGCTCAATAAAAGCACCTGTCAAATGAACTACTGTGCAATTTCATATCACGATCTTTAACTCATATCTTTAACTTATTGAATAAATCTGTTAACCACTTGATAAGCATAATATTCTTTCAGCAGTTCAGAACCCACAGTATGGGAAGCCTAGAGATGTAAATAAATGCTAGTTGTGGGTGTTTCCACAGTGATTGGGGTGCTTTTTCTCTACATTGGTCTCTAGCAGATTTAAGAGGACTCAATTGACTGATGTAGGTGACGGAACAAGTGCAGCACGGTAATCCTCTGCATGCTGAGTTAATGGGGTTGTATTGACTGACCGGCTTGTGTGACATTTGCTACTTAGTTTTGTTCTAATTAAATTCTAATCAAGGATCAGTATTTTCAGAGGTACAGAACCTGGACTTTATGCATTCTAGTGCATTTATGCTGTTTTAAAAGTTTCAAATGTTGTTTTGGAGGTCTCCTACAATAGGTTTGCATGCAAAACCTACATCCCAAAAAAAAAATGTTCTCATAATATACATTGCACCACATCTTTGCTCACTGTGTCTGAAATGGTTTGATGAAGGATTCGGTCTCTATAAAAACACTCTCTTAGAGGCTACTTTGCTCTTATTGTTCAGATGGCCCAGTCTGGTTTGACTCGTCTACTGCTTAAAGTGTGTGTCCCATTATCATATCTGAATTTCAGCTGTGGAGGCTTACTCAGCATACGAACCGTAATAACCGGTTTTAAGGTGTCAATTCGAGCTTGAGTCCTCATCCTTTGGAAGTGCATGCAAACTGGATTTGATTTGGCAGCACAGAAAACGGCGTCTTCCCAACATGTTGATGGCACAAACCACTCTTCCAGCTACAACTACAGTCAGAGGCGGATTAAAGTGGTCAGGGGCCCCTAGGCTGCTCTTTGTGTACTACTGTACTGACTATCACCAGACCAAGCTTAATTTAAGACTGAACATTGGTGTGGGGAGTCTGCTCTGTATTTTCTACTGCACAAGAGGCGTGATCAACGGGCATAGTTCAAATGACGAAATCGGATAGTCCTTCAACTAATCAAACCAACGATCCATCGCTTCTCTATCCGTCATTGTGTTAAACCCGCCAATAGCACACCAGGTGGATAAGCCAGTCTGTGATTGGTCTCCGCAAATTTGTAACAGAAGTAGAATTAAATGTACAGGTTTCAGGCCTGAGCTGTAGGGCCAAATCAAATCACCGGCAGAACGGCCTGGGTTTACCCAGTCTACCACTATTGTGCTTTCTTTCAGACATTTTGCAACTATGCCGTCTTGCCCATCTAACGGTGACGTAAATAAAAATGATTGACATGATTTGACCAGCAGCTGATTGGACCGATCTATTAAATAATTTTTTTAATGTTTCTTATGGGCCAATGAGGGTCTTTTTTTGTTTGTGAAGTAAATTTAAAATAATAATAAAAAAAAATAATAGTCTGGCCAATCTGGGGCCCCTGCACACGTGGGGCCCCTAGGCTGCAGCCTACGCAAGCCTGTGCATTAATCCGTGCCTGACTACAGTGTTTTGGTCAAAGTAGATGTTATTCACAGGCAGCCAAAAAAGACCATAGGCTGCATTATGCAAATTTGTTACAAACTGACATAAGTTTGTGCAGGAAGTAAGACTGGAATTACTGTTGACTCGTTTCAGGCAGTTCAGAATCTGTTCTTTTTTTGGGGGGGAGACAATAACTCTATTTATTGTGGACTTTGATCTCTGAAACTTTGCAGACCGTATTCACAAACAGCTATATTACTCACTACATGAAAGGGGAGAATAAGGGGAGGGGGCAGACTAACACAAACTGGTGTAATTTATTGGGACTCCACCATTCCATATCGCAGGTGCTTAGTGAATAAGACAGATAGTTGTATGCTGAAATGCCGCACACAACAGTGGCCCAATTGTTTGTTGAATTACAAACAATTACTACAAATTTAGTTCTGTAGCTTTTTCTTTCTTTTTTTTTCTTCTTCTTCTGTGGTCTCTTGAGTGAGTGGTATTACATGAATGTCTCTCATAGCTCTGTTACCCCAGGACTGGGAAAAGCTCTATTATGGCAGGCCCAGCCTCTCTGAGCTTCAGTCCATCATTGATTTCTATAGCAAAATTGATAGCCAGCACCGCTCCAGTCTGAAACTCAATCCACTGGGGCTGCTGCAATTAGAGGCTCACTCATCCCTCTGCTTGCCTGCCCTCCTTCACTAATACTTTCTTTCATCCAGCACATTGAACAGCTACCAGTATGACTCAGCTGTTTAATCCCATTTCTCTCACTCATATGTAAATGGGAATTCAGAGTAAAATCCGTTGGTTTCTTTTTTTTCTTCTATGGGAGGGGCTTCCCGTATGGTGGAAAAATCACAGATATTTAGTATTAAGTATAAAACAAGCAACTTGTAGTGGCATTCATTAGAAAATAAAACTGCCACAAACACCCAAAGTGGCAACATATAAAAGACACTAATATCTGCAATCAAAAGTGAGAGATTAAAATGAACATTTCTTATGAAAAACTTGCAAAAACAAAGAAGCTGGACTAAAATACCCAGAGTAGTTTTATGCAAAAAGAGAAATTTAGAAGATTTTGTACTGCTCGTTTCCATAAAAACAAACAATCAGCTACCACTTCTTAAGACACACCTTACAGAAAAAACATGAGAACTTCACATGTGCAAAAAAATGTTTTGCACATGGAAAATGTGTGCTTTTGGAACATTTACAAAAGAATTTCACATTTACGTGTGAAACACGTGTTTTCACCTGTGAAGCACGTTATCACATGTGAAACCCTTTGGAATTCACATGTGAAACCCATAAATTCCTATGTGAAACACATAAATTCCTATTTGAAACCCATGTAATGACATGTGAAATGTATAATCCCATGTGAAACCCATAAATTCCTATTTGAAACCCATGTGATCACATGTAAATCATATATTCCCATGTTAAACCCATGTAATCACGTGAAACGTATATTCCCACGTGAAACCCATGAGATCACATGTGAAACCCATAAATTCCTATGTGAAACCCATGTAATCACATGTGAAATGTATAATCCCATGTGAAACCCATGTGATCACATGTGAAACTCATAAATTCCCATGTTAAACCCATGTAATCACATGTGAAATGTATAATCCCATGTGAAACCCATGTGATCACATGTGAAACTCATAAATTCCCATGTTAAACCCATGTAATCACATGTGAAATGTATATTCCCATGTGAGACCCATGGAATAACATTTGAAACCCCTCAACAATGATTCAAAAGTAAATCCACAGAAAACGGTAGCATGTTCTTCTGTAGGGCCTATAGCCATGTTTCCCAACATTAAAGCAAATAATTAAAATTGAGCTTTTATTTATTTTCAAAATATGCAATACAAATCGAATGTTTAAAACAAATAAAGCAAAACCAAATATTAAAAATGATAGATGAAAAAGCCTCTAAAACGCATATGTATAGGGCATGTGTGTGTGTGTTGTGTGTTTGTGAATGTGTGTTGTCTCAGTCCTCCGTGTCTCCTTCAGCAAGCTTCCTGTTTTGGGATAGAAAACTCCCAACTCCCAAAATGGGAGTTCTAATGACTCTAAGGAGTTCTAGTGAGGTAAAAATATAGCCTATAATCAAGTCAAGTAGAAAAAAAAATAAAAAAAATAAAGAAGTAGACTGTGCAGTGAGTAAACTGTAGACTTATAAATATGTGGTTAACAAATGTACAAAGAAGTATAATGTGCAAACAGGTTTATAACAGGTTGTTACACAGTAACAACGAGAACAGAAAGTGCACTGCAATGTCAGTATATCGATGGTCACGTGATGTTAAGTGACTGAGTTCAGGAGTCTGATGGCCTGGGGGAAGAAGCTCCTCCTGAGTCTCTCAGTTTTGGCCATCAGGCTTCGGAAGCGCTTACCAGATGGCAGCAGCGTGAAATGAGGGTTTGCAGGGTGATTAGAGTCCTTGATGATTTTAGTAGCTCTACCTTTGCAGCGTTTGGTGTAGACGTCCTGCAGAGACAGGAGAGCTGACCCTGAGATACGCTCGCACGACTCTTTGCAGGGCTTTTCAGTCATGACTGGTGCTGTTCCCATGCCACGAGTTAATACACTTTCTATCGCCCCTAAATAGAAAGTTTTCAGGATAGCTGGTGAAACCCTGAATTTCATAATCACATTATGAAATCACATTACATAATCACATGTGAAATGTATATTCCCATGTGAAACCCATGTGATCACATGTGATCTGCCACCACAGCCACAAAACAAAGGAAATATGTAACTATAAACAGCAAAGCAACAGAATTCCCTGCATTCACAGTTCAACTGCAAGCTGGTTTAGCTTTATAAAACCAACAGGTAGCCTAAAGAATCTGCATCAGTGCAGAACACTGTTTTACTGAGGTACAAACCACTGTGCAATACACTAAACTGTGTATAAAACAAAGACATAATAAAAAATAGCAGAGATTCCCTCCATCTCTGCTGAGGGCATGGGCGTGGCTGACCCACGAGCAGGTGAACAATCGCCACTTTCCCACCGTCGGGCCGAACGGTTCTTAGAATGGTAAGGAACGGTTCCAGTTGTGTTTCCACTTGAGCCTGTGCCAGCACGGCACAATTACAAACTGTTCTCGGCCCAGTTATCTAGAACCGTGCAGTGACGTCACCACTCAGGATTTGTCACGTCTGTTGCCTGGATACTAGTTTCTTGTAACTTAGCTGGCTAAGCACGCTATTTGAGCGACGAAAATACAGATTAATAATGAAATAAAAATAAATACCTGATTGCCCTTCATAACGTGAAAAAATAGAACCAGCCTTAAAGAGCAGATGCTAGCTGGCAGCCCTCCTGCTGTGGATCTTGTCCTTGACTGGATGAAGATTCAGTAGCCTTGAAGTATCCAGTCAATTTAGGGATTATTTTTTTTTTTTCTTTATCTCTTGATTGCGTTGTTCTTTTTTACCTTTGTATTTTCCGTTTTTGTGCTCCACTATCGTACTTTCTTTTGGATATTTAGCCGTCTTGCCCATCTAGCAATCGCAGTGACGTAAATGAAAATGATTGACATGATTTGACCAGCCGCTGATTGGACAGATGTGACCCAAGTCAAATAAATAATATTATATTGGACAATGTGGTTCAATGGTCAAAGATGATCATTTAACGCATATTTAAATAGAAAAACTATTAAAAACCTTACTGGAAACAGCGCAGAGTATTCACGTCATCTTCATAAGTCTTTATGACTGGCCCAAAGCAGACTCCTTACGTCAGCACGTTCTGATTCCATATGTGAATATATCGCAATCTTCATTCCGCGTTTACACAGCGCACATTACCGGTAATTAACTGGTAATATTACAACTTCCCTTACTGGTAAATTGTTGGGACTTATTTACCGGTATTTTTTAAAAGGTCCTGTTCACACATGATCTGTTACCGGTAATTTACCAGTAAAGACTGTATGTGTGAAAGGGTCTACCGTCTTATCATAGTGACTGTTGTGATAGTGCAACTGGCCCCAGAAATGGATGAGAGGTGTATAGTATAACAGTGAATAAGTTCTTAAATTTTGTATTCAGTACAGAGCTTGACAGAGGTCTTATGAACTTCTGTTTTATGAAAAAGGTTAAGATGCTTTTGTACTCCACTGAAAAATCAACATAAAACGGGTTTAGAATGACATGAGGGTGAGCAAATAAGGGCAGAATTTTCCTTTTACATTCCCTGGGCAATGCGTTTTTGTACTGGGTCATGGTTGTGATTGACAGTAGGCTTGCTGTAGTGCTTCTCATATTGTTCTGACTGTGCTTGTTGGAGTGTTTAATGGGTGACACAGCATTTAACACTGTAGGTATCACATGTCCTCGTGCTGGTCATATTCTGTACCAACAACAAGCCACAAGAACCAGCCCGGAATATGAGCCTGCCTTTTGGAGATAAGCAAATGCTTTACTGTCTTGTTTCAATATACCACAATATGTTTAGCATACGTTAATCCATAGGCATTTAACTTGACCCTGTTATACATGAAAAGAACAACATCCCAGTTACAAAACCGGCGGGCATAAGAAGACAGCATGCGATTTATCTACTGCCAGTTGTTCACCACTCCCCGAGAGCTTCATGCTATAGCAGCACGCAAAAGGAGTCAGGTGCACAGTCGCTGATGCACAGTCTTCATCAAGAACGTCCCTCCCCCAGAAGGGACATGTTGAAGTAAAATTGCATTTCCAATTGAAGAGGCAGATGATACTAATATCACACTTCACTTGGCAGCACTTAAGCAGTTGCAACAAACGATAAGAGAGACAGATGAAAAGAAATGAGAGAAAAAAGGCTCCTTTCCTCTGACAAAACACAAAGTCAGTCTCCTTCCACTTGACCTTCACTGTCCCTTTTCAACTTTCGTTTCACTCCATCACAGAGTTTCTAAGTGAACACGGAAGACAAATGATGGCGGCATCATCACCAGCTAACTGCGACATGTCCATATTAGGCATTCATTCTCACACAAGAGAGGGGCAACAGCTTGTTTTTATGCTTTAATTTAATTAGGCCACAGACTTTGCAATCCAATTATCCCCTTGTGAAGCCCTTTGAGACTGCACACTCTCTGCCCCTTTCAAGCAAAGTACCTGCAGATTGTTATGGAAGTCAGTGTCAGGATGAATGTCTGTTAGATTTGTCAGCGTTCATCACAGCATCCTGCTTTATTGGCAGCATCCATGCTGGGAATAAAATCAAAGAGCCTGCAGCACATTGGTTGACGCTTATGTTTTTGTCACCCTGGGTTTGGGGTAATTAATTTATGAGGTACAGAAAGTAATTGTTCATTAAATTATTGTCAGGGATGTTGACCTTCTCTTTTCCAATCAACAACAGCATGCAATGTGCAGTGCTTTGTGGGTCTTTTTTTTTTTTTTTCACCTGGGGGACATTAGGCAAGGACTTTTAAAAAGGATACACTCATATGGATATATTTTACTGTCCCAGCTTCTCAATTGAAGATTAAATAGTAGGCCTAATATCCTCTTCAACAGAAGAGTCTCACAAAGATTGAACCTTTTAGCAGGACCACAATCACTTAATGACACATCATAAAAATCATTTGGAAAGATTAAGACCCTATGAGATCAAAATGAGGGTTTTGTGGTTTGCTTTGAGGTCATATGGTAGTGTACTTCTAAAGGCCATAACACACCAAACCAACTACAAAAGCCACATTTAGTGTCGCCTGCATCAGTGCCAAAAAGATGAGATGCACCTGCATGAGAGAAAAATAACTCTCCATACCAGCAGGGGGCAGTAGTTTGTATTCGTCATTCAAATAAGGGAAACCGGAAGAGGACTGCATGAATGTTTTTATTGATCAAGAATGTGTTAAATTGCTCAAAAATGATAGTAAGGACATTTATAAATGGTTTCCATAAAAACATTAAGCAGCACTTTATTCATTCCAGATGGTCACATTGTCATGCAAATATTTGTGTATTGTTATGCTCAGATGAGATGAAGATGAAAATTGAGAAGAGCCTATGTCCTCTTGACTATGTTGTTTGCTTGCCTTCATCACTTCGTCTTTTCTTATTGTGCACTGATTTGCTTAGCTGAACAACCAATCTGAGTGATCTCTCTCACTGACGGGTTCCGCTGTCGATTCGACATGTATAATTGGTTGAAGAACCACCAATGGGGGTCCGACAAGTGGCAACGGTGCAGAACACACTGCAAAAAGTAGACCAGATATTGTGTGACGAGTGATCATAGGCTTGGTGTGTCACAGCCTTAAACATTTAAAATTTCATATTTGCACAAGGAAGAATTATCCTACATCCATCTGTGCTTTCCAAGAAGTTACAAATAGTTTCATATGTAATCTGCAGAAGGACTACTCTGAGAAGGACTAAGGTGGGTTGCACCAATAAGGATTAAATTAAGCATAGTTCTAATCTAGGCTTTGTTGATATAGGCTTTATTTTAAATCAAGCTATGTTGTACTTATTTTTAAACCCAGATTAACAAATTGGGATTAGAATTTAACCTGTGATTAAAACCTCCATTTACGATAAATTTCCTCCACCATGATGGATTCGCCATTGATAGAAACAATGTTAAAGGGGTCATGAATTGAGAAATCAGCTTTCCCTTGAGCTTTTGATATATGAAAGGTCATGGCAATATAAGAATATCCTGTAAATTTCAGATCTGAAAACGTCCTTGTTAGTCAAAGAAAAGCTTTTATTGACATCAGGCCCAGCAAACGAGAGATCTGTGAATGTGCCTCCCTGTGACGTCAGAGTGTGGTGAAACACTGCCTTAACCGAAGAAGACAAACGCCTGATTCTGTAGCCCCGCCCACCGATTTGTGCATGGCATGTTATAGATAAATAACATTGGCCTACGTGGAGCTAAACCGGATCGAACTTCCAAGCAATAAACATGCAACATAAGCTTCATTCGGATTCTATTATGATGAATGCATGGATGAACTTTATTTTTAATGAATATCTAGCTCACGTGGGGAAGACATTGCATGTTTGTTCCTTCATTTCTGATCACAGATTTGTTTGTAAACAAGAGACTGGATTTGCAGACAGGATGAGATTACATGAATGAATGAAGCAACAAACTAATGTGAGTAAAAATGTTTTTTATATGTGATAGTATTGCATTGTTAAATATCGTTTGACATCTATTGATTATGTGTACGTGTCTAACAGAACATAACTTAGCAAGCTGTCACAGTGCTGAAGAATCCTTTATTTGAGGTGTTGTTGGTTCATTGTGCTGTGATTCATGATCAGACTCTGACATGTATGGGCCAGGGCTCACAAAGCTCAACGTCCTGGGGCTAATTGTTTTCCAGACAGGCTACCAAAACGTATCGCCGGTCGACGGGCTATCTTAAATAGTGAAATAACATTCCTTTCTTGATGTGCATTGTTCACTCTCTTGACTTGATATTTGAAAGAAAAATACAATTGCGGAAGTTTTGATCATGCTGATTTGTCTGACTCTGCAGTGAGGCTTGTGTGTGTGTGTGTGTGTGTGTGTGTGTGTGTGTGTGTGTGTGTGTGTGTGTGTGTGTGTGTGTGTGTGTGTGTGTGTGTGTGTGTTTGTTAGTGATGCATGGTTCGCGGTCATATCCACCGATCGGGCAGGCCAAGTAATAAAAAATAACATTCCAATTAATTGCGTGTGGATGAGAGATGAATCATTGTGTTTGTTTGATAAAGACATTTTGCGAGGCCTGTGGGCGAATCTTTCCGGTTGCCGTTTTCCCACACGCTTTCAAAACAATTCCTCACGTGTACTTGCGGGGTAGCCGAAGCTCATTAAATGTGCAAATCTTATCCAATCATAGCAGTGGGCGTTTACTTCCAAGTCTTCAATGCGGCACACCCATAAAAACCGAGCATTCCATGAGAGAGGCTCAAAACCAGGGTAGAAAATAGCCTATTACTTATTCATTATGATGTTTTTGAATGTAAAAACCACGCGAACGTCATAAGTTGACCTCAGACAACAGTATTAAAAAAAAGCCAGTTCATGACCCCTTTAATGTTCCATTTCCTTCTTTATTGACCACCAGAAACTCTCTCTCTCTCTGACAATAGCTCTTTCCGACAAAGGAAATAAATATATATTAAAGCTGCGTGCAGCGATGACGGGCCCAAGCCGGTGGCACCGCCACCCCGGTGGCTTCAGGGCAACTGTGCACGACAGGGAATATGCATTTAAACAGGAGAATATTTTTTTACAAATATTTTAAATATGCCACATTTACCGCAGCAGCTGGTGCCACTATGACCACAAGCCACACCCATGATGTCATTGAAATATAGATTAATTTTATTGTCATAGGATATAATAGGTCACTTTCAAATATGCGCAAAGTTATCTTTTGGAGCTCAAAAATTCGTAAGTCCAGAAGGCCAGTATTTAATTCAAGGTATAGTTTAAAAAAAAATTAAAAAAAATTTCACACTAAAGTGATAGTTATTTGTGATAGCCTATGATATGAAACGCATCTAAACTCTATTGTTGTGTACGTGTAAACATGGGTACGCACAACACATATTATACGTTAAAATATCTTAAGATCAATCATCATTACGTAAAGTACATTAGGCAAGCTGTTTATTTATTTTTTGTAGTGAAAATAATGTTTTAACAAAATAACTGTCAAATTCATTTGAATTCACCTCATTAACTGCAGCAATCGGTGCTGCTATGACCACAAACCACAACATCTATGAGATCAATTCAATTTAGATTTCAATTCAATTTCAAATGAGTGCAGAATACCGTCCGAATGCTGATGTTGTATTATCCTAACATTTCTCTTCATGTGTTTTTGACCTACCTTAGCTACTGTTTGTTCACCAATCTCATGCACCAAAAAGCGTGCTTTCATTTAAATATGGGAGGTATCCAATAAAAAGTGTTAATTACAAAATTAATAAATGGAGCCAAATCACAGAAACCGCAACAACGATTTTAATATCAGTGTCAGGTAAGAGTAAGATGCGTGTCTAAATTTTATGGAAGCTTATTATAAACAGCCACTTTTATAAAATCATGTGAAATTTACTTTTTTAATAAATTTGAATTCTATCAGTAAATAATTAATTTAAAGACATGCCTCATATGTGATCTTTGCAAACACAGCACATGACCTTCTGTAAAGCCCATGTATCTTGTATAGAAAACACACACACACACACACACACACACACTCTCTGTAAAAAAAAAGAAAAATAATACTATCTTGAATGAGTACATGAAATCTCAGATGTCATGTGATAAGAATTGTAACTCACATGTCATTAGTAAATGAGTCCTGTCTGAATAGTGATATAGTGTCATAGTTTAATTTCAAATGTGAAGTTATCATTTGCTGCAATATGATTTTAAATCCATTAAATATAAAAGAACTATATTAAAGTAATCTGAATATTCCACATTTACTGCAGCAAATATAATCGTTAACCACAACAGCCTCATCCATGAGATCATTTAAATTTAGATGAATTTCATGTCATAAGATATCATAGGTCCCTTTGAAATGAGTGCAAAGTTATCTTTTGCAGCTTACATTTTTACAAGTCCTTGAGTCCAGTATTTATCTAAAGGTCTTTTTATATTTTTATTAACATAATTATTAAACTAATTACATAAAACTATATTGCAGTGCTCTACAAATTGAGTTCAGAATGACATTCAGAATATTGCTGGTGCACCCATTCCCTTCCACACACACACACACACACACACACACACACACACACACACACACACACACACACACACACACAGAGAGAGAGAGAGAAAGAGCCAGAGAGGCATGCTTTAGCTGTCAGCCACCCATCCCCCTCTACACACACACACACACAGAGAGAGAGAGAGAGAGAGAGAGAGAGAAGAGCCAGAGAGGCATGCTTTAGCTGTCAGCCACCCATCCCCTCTCACACACACACACACAGAGAGAGAGAGAGAGAGAGAGAGAGAGAGAGAGAGAGAGAGAGAGAGAGAGAGAGAGAGAGAGAGAGAGAGAGAGAAAGAGCCAGAGAGGCATGCTTTAGCTGTCAGCCACCCATCCCCCCCACACACACACACACACACACACACACACACAAAAGAACCAGAGGCAGAGACAGAGAGGGAAACAGGGATTTTGGCTTTACCGAACATACAATCTTAATTTAATTTAAATCAAACAATGATTTTACAAGAAATTAGACATTTTCTGTTTCCCTTTTTTCTCCTTCATTTAATCCCTCGCCATAGCAGCACTGTTTGAGATATCCTATAATCGTTCGCACTATAGCATCTTCAGTGTCTTTGTTTCATGTTGACCGAGTTTGGTGTCGATTCCATGCATCTACTACGAATAGTTTATAATAACTCAGAGCCTGATTTATCCAAAATTCCAAATTCAAACCAAAATATCTGACTTCCTGTTGGTCAGAGCTAATGACTGTAAATTAGAAAGATGTCCGGCTTGATGAGAACAATATATATACAGAGTTTGGTGACTGTAGATAAAACTAACCCCCCCACTTTTGTCAAAAGGTGCGCTCCACCACCACGCCCGTTTCTAAGACTTTGGCCATATCTACTGGAAGGCATCACTGATGTGTGTGTTGAGTTTCATGCCATTTCAAGCATGCTAAGAGTCTCAAAAACACCCCAAAAGATTATTCAACTTTGACACGTTGCCATGGCAACAGTATTTAAAATATCAGGAATCCATTCATATGTCTATATCTGCCATGTTTTGACATTATATTGATGAAGTTTGAAGTAAATCGGGTGAAAATAAGACAGTGATTCAAAGCATTTTTGATAAAACAAGCACTTCCTGCTGCCAGTTGGTGGCGCTATAACTTTGACTCACAAAAGTCATATCCATGTGATCTCTTACAACGAACACACAGCTGAAGTTTCATCCAAATCGGTCAATGTATGCAGAAGTTATAACACACTTCCTGTTTCCCATTTCTCGCCATAAATTCGTCTCCTGCCACGGCCAAACCGTTCGAGATATCAAAAATCCGCTCGCAATTTAGCATCCTCAATGCCTTCCCTTCATGCTGATCAGGTTAATCGCCTAGGAGGAGTATATCAAATTCCACAGTTTGCGTTTTAAAATGACCCATAATAGCTCACTTCCTGTTGGGCTGACGCATAACTTAGAGCGCGAAAGTTGTTCGGCCCGATGAGTTCTATATGTGGTCCGAGTTTCATGCAATTTCAATAACCGAGTTTCAATACTAATACATGCAAGCGTTTTTGATTTATGGAAAGTTTTCTTTTTTTTTTCAAGGGGGCGCTGTCGAGCCCCCCTGCCATGCCAGGGTAACAAACCCAGCCCAAACCCTGTTGGCCGCGCATTCTGACACGTGTGCAAAGTTTCAAGAGTTTTCGAGCATGTTAAGGGCCCCAAAAATGCCAAAAAGGCGAAAGAAAAATAATAATAATAATAATGATAATAATAATAATAATCCTTAGAAGAACAATAGGGCCTTCGCCCTTTCAGGGCTTGGGCCCTAAAAATGTCAGCGGTCTGTCCACTAGAGAGACCGTTACTGATCAAGCAGGAAATGACGGCAGCGCATGCGGATTTCATAAGCCTGGAAATATATTTATAGTATCATTTATGGCAGCGTAACTTATGACAAAACAATGAAGATAAGAAAAAACAACTGGCATGATTCATGGAGTGACTATCTCCGCTCTCCGTTTCAGCGCCGCCCATCAGCCACGCGTGAAGCGGGCATGAGAAACGAGAGCCGCGGCAGCGATCACTGTCAATCACCTCACCATCACCGCTGCTGTGCTAAATTCCTCTCTTCTTTTTATTGTCCAACACTGAGATGAGTGACGGATCCGCATCCCGAACTCGATAGCAGCCGTAAGATTATAGGCCGACAGGACCCTTGCACTCTGCTGGCTCAATGCGCTTTATTTTTCATTTTAATTTGTAGGCTAATAAACACCTCTCTGAGACCTGACGACACACCCAATGTTTCTGTCTTTAAAATTATAGGTGAGGAGGTTTAAATAAAATAAAGTGCACCTGCAATTAAAATATGTGGCTGATTGAACAAAGTTAATCCCTAATTAAGATTTAAATCTGAGTTTAAAGTTACGGAGCAACAGGATTAAAGTTAAAAAAACAACACTGCTCCAATAATTTGAATAAGTCCTTTTAACACTGAACCCTCAAAAAAGTGAATATTAAACTCATGTCAAATCAGCATGAAAGCTCATCTTTCTCTAGACCCTCATTTCAAGGTCGTTGTCATTCAGCAGTTATGACCTGCTCTATGTTTTCCAGTAACTCAATAACCTCATTTGAATCCCCCACAAACCCCTATTATAAATTCACTGAGATCGGATCCCTGTACCCCTGAGCTTACTGAATTTCCAAAATCATTGGCCAACCAAACATCTCCCCAGGTCCCTTCAGTGCTGCAGTAGTCATCTCGTCTGAAATTGGACGCGCTTGAGGGACCATCGAATAGAGCCTTCCCAGGATTCTGCCAAAGCTGCTGAATTAAACATGAGAGAAGATCTGCAGTTTAATTTTTTTGACTCAAGAAAATATATTTAAGTTTTTTTTTTTTTTTTTGTTCATTAATGCAGTATGGCATATTTAGAGTGAGATGACAGTTTTTGTGCATATCTCTTAAATCGATTATAGAATATTGCACAGGATTGTGATCTGCTGTACAAATGATTATTCTTTGTTATATCCCGCATTTCATGTCTGATTAGCCTTCAACTAACCATCAGTTCTGGTCACCTAGGAAGATAACAAGAACCGAGTCAGAACCCTGAGGTATACCTAATCATTATATACCTTAGAAGTGCAACACCATTAACAACATGAGTTCCATCCAGCTTCACACTTCATATGTTCTCTGAAATAAAGGAAAATCCACTCCAGCACTTTTCCAAGAAAGAGTGATAATTTAGCCACCAGCTGCTGCTTGTTAGTGTTCTGAGGAACAGAGATAAGAAAGCTCTGTCATCATAAGCGAGGCTTTGGGTTTTGTCTTTTTAGGTCTGTTAAAGAGCTTATCAATTTGTAATGGGAGGAAACCCTGGGTGACAATCAAAACTTGAAGCCCTTGTTTAAGGACTTTGTCCATTTTCTTTATAAAGGTTAAGGGCCAACATCACAAAGGTAGGCTATGACTCTTTGAGCTGGAATCTAAGATTATTTGTTCTGAGTAAAAAAAAAAAAAAAAATTGAAATGTTCTGATGCCACTTTGAAAAGGAGCATGAAATATATGTGGGCCTCAAAGATAATTCCTTTTGTCCTCTATTAATGTTCAACATCAAACATCTTGATGGAACGCTCTACTCTTATTTATCTTTTTATTTTTTAGCAGCTGGTACATGGAAAACAGATTGAAAACAAAAGTATAAAGTGAAATTTACTTTATTTACTTTAATTTTGAATCTTTGAATAACAATTTTATTTTATGATATCATTCATGTATTTTAATGATGGTGCATTTTAGGCTTTATTCTAGGGCTGTAGAAGGATTAATCACGATTAATCACATCCAAAATAAAAGTTTGTGGTTACATAATATATGTGTGTGTGTAATGTGTATAATCATTATGTATATTTGAATACACACACATACATGTATATATTGTATATACTGTATATATATTTATATCATTGATATTATACACAGTACACACTTATATATTATGTAAACACAAGCTTTTAAACGTGATTAATTGTACACTCTAAAAATGCTGGGTATAAAACAACCCAAGCTGGGTTGAAAATGGACTAACCCAGCAATTGGGTTGTTTTAACCCAGTGATTGGGTTGTTTTAAGCAAACATTTAACCAAACCGATGGGTTAAAACAACCAATTTACTGGGTTAAAACAACCCAATCGCTGGGTTAGTCCATTTTCAACCTAACTTGGGTTGTTTTTAACTCAGCATTTTTAGAGTATATTTATCTAATTCATAAATTATACTTTAGGGCTTTTTATTCTCTTTTGTTGTAAAAGCAGGTGGTAAGTGTTCATATGGGACAATCTGACTGTGCACAACAGACAACAAACAAATCAATACAACTAGTCAGCTTGCCTCACATCACAATTCCTCTTTACGCTTAACATGTGTGCATGTGTTTTCATGTGTGTTTGGTGTCCCTGCCCGCTGCTCTGAAATCAATGGGTGATGGGGGTAATGTTTTGATTGTCATGTTGGCCAGCAGGTGCTGTGGCCTGACATTCTGTCCTCAATTGTCTCCTCAGTTAATCCACCTTTTGTTAGAGATTAGCAATATCCTGGTAACTCCTCTCTGGAGGTTGGCGAGGGAAGAGCCCAGGCGGGCAGAGGACAATGCTGAACCATGAAGCATGCTGTCTAATTTCATTACCCTCATATGCTAGGAGTGAGGGAGGGGGTTAGACAGCTGCAGTTTAGACTCTAATGTGCCATAAAGGGCCAGCAGAACTTCAGTGGCCCCCAAAATAACTTGATTAAAGAGGTCCTCCATTTGATTCTTTCTCTCCTGTGTGGTTGCTTAATATTATAGAATTCAGTGGAGATCACTATGAAACTGTGTATGTGCGTAGGGTCGTGTGAGTGTGTTAAATGAATTCTCCACTCTTCTTCCACCAAGGATGCCCCCTGTCAGTTTATGAAATAAAGTATTCATGACCACTTTGCTTATGTTTTGATCAACACTGACACTTTACTCTACCATACTAGACCGGACTTATACACATACATACATACACTTCTGTTTTGTTTTTTTTCTTCTATTAATGCTTTTATTGATCAATGACTCATTACATTGATCAAAAGTGACAGTTAATATATTTAGAATGTTCAGGCTATTTGAACATTGTAACGTAGTTTGTGTGTTCATGGAAGAAGGAGGCGGGAACCGGCGAACATTTAAAAACTTTAATCAAAAATAAACAACCAAAATACAATAACGGCGGCAGCCCCTCACGGACGACTGCAGCCTACATACAAAACAAAAACACAACATAAAATCCAGGCCTGGTCCTCTCTCGTCTTGCGTGTGTGTGTGTGTGTGTCCTGGTAAACTCTACCTAATGGGGACAAAATGTCCCCACAAAGATGGCAATATCTGAAATCCTTGTCCTTGTGGGGACAATTTTTGGTCCCCATGAGGAAAACATCTTATGAATCATACTAAGTGATGTTTTTTGAAAATGTAAACATGCTTAAAGTTTACTATTATGGGTAGGTTAGGGGTAGGGGCAGTGTAGGGGGAGATAATATATACGGTTTGTACAGTATAAAAACCATTATGTCTATGGAAAGTCCCCATAAAACATGGAAACACAACGTGTGTGTGTGTGTGTGTGTGTGTGTGTGTGTGTGTGTGTGTGTGTGTGTGTGTGTGTGTGTGTGTGTGTGTGTGTGTGTGTGTGTGTGTGTGTGTGTGTGTGTTGACAGTGCTATTTACACCTAGGTCCAAATAGTAACTTTGCATCAAAGATGGGCTTTTTATGCTTAATTTATGACTGTACTATTTTTTTTTTTCCCGAGGTAGTCTTATTGTCAAGCACCCTTCTGTCTCAACCTTCAGAAGCACTTTAACAGATGCTTTCTTTGTTGTGCATTTTTTCTCCAGAAGGTTAATGTAGAACATTTCCCAAATCAGTGACTCCTGCTTTGCCATTTTGGGTCTGTCAGGAAAGCACATGAAATATCTGCTATCAGTAATAGTTTAAGACCCCACATGGCCACCCATGCAGACTTTTTACTGACATCAATTTTTCATAAAGACTGCATATACATCTTTGGTTAATGTATTCATTTATGCTGTCTACTTCCATGAAATAAAAAGTTAATATGTCTTTTTTAACCAACTATTGCTCTAGGTTCATAAGTAATGTTTAATTTCATTTAGACGCACTTAAAACATTATTTCACATGCTAAACACCACGCTTTATTTTCCTTGAAACAGCACAGTAATATTTGTACTAATAGTCTTTGATGTCCTGTGATCATAATCACGCTGAGCTTGGTTTATTCGGACCCCTCAGGTGTCAAGCTACCTTACTCTCCACATGCTTAATTTGCGTAATAAACCATGAGTGTGTGTTTGCATGTATGTCTGTAGCCTGTAGGTTTTTACGTGATTTCTGAGATTGGGGTGGCAGCTCTGGGTAATAAGATTATGGAGCCCTGATTGATTTGCTATAGGTGGCAGCAGGTGTCAGGCACAGGTTGATTGAGGCGTGACTAATGATTGGCCCTGATCACATTTATGTCTCAAGCTGTGGCTTCCTGCTGCACTATTAGCACATCTAATAGGCTGCCAATTAACAGAGACATCAAAAAGGCATGCATGATCACAGCTCTGACGAAAAGCAAAGAGCTCTCCTGCGTTGCACAGTTCCCTCTTTCTTTTTCCTTTCAAACAACCTTGCTTGATCCTAGTTTCTGGGAGCTGATGAAACAAAGCCCCTAATGCCTGCTACAGACTGCATGATTTCGGCAACCCTATAAGATCATTACAAATTACACTATACGACATGGCTCTAATAAACTTGGATACGACATGTATGTAGACTGTACGATGATGAAACCTATTGAATCGTATGCTTTGACACAAGTTAGCTTGTAAGGAGTGATTGATGGTGTTGAATTATTAGAAACATAACACACACCTGAGGTGATAATGTGGTGTGCAGTAATTTTCTAATAATTCAATGGCCCGGAGTAAATTTTCCCACTCATTCCACACCTCAAAACATTGTTCAGATGATGTGTTTCAAGACATTTGTCTGTTTTTTGTCCTTAAAATGCTCTTATGTGCAGGAATAATTTCTTACGCATCTAATCCCAAGCCTCCGTTGCTAATTCCAAAACGTCATTTTAGAGCTAGTAACGGAGGCTTGAGCCATTGATAGCAGACTAATGCAGTTATTAATGCAGTGAGTTATTAGAGAGAGAGAGGGGGTATTTATTAAAATATTTATAAATATTTATTTGCTTGGTGAGTGTTGTTGTGGGTTTTGGTTATTTTGCTGTTGTTGGCTGTAAGAACATTTGAAATAACTGAAATCATTTGGCGAAGTGATATGGAACTGTAATGCGGTCAAGACCTGCCTGGAACTACTTTTGCCGTGCATTTTCCTGAAAATAATTGCACACCTTAGAACGTTCTTCAACCAATCAGATTCAAGCATTCAACTGCCCCGTAGTATAAAGAAGAATAAAATGTCATCAGCATGCACTAGTGGTAAACAAATAGAGCAAAAGTAATCACACTTTGGCAATTGTGGTTTTATGTGTGCTGAAAAAACGAGGAAGTAGTGAAAGAGAAGACTATGGATGCGGTCATGGCTAGGGAAAAGAGGCCAACTTGGCATGCCAATTTTACAAATGGAGCTTGAGGTAAATAGGTGCATTTCACGTTGCATTTGTATTGGCTAGTCAGTGGACGTAGGTCATAGCAGCAAACGGGATCATGCTAAATTTCTGAAACCGTTTAGGAGCCATGACCACAGAAATCATCTTTTATCATCTTTCGTCTGGGAGAGGCCAAAAATCGCACAATGCGTACCAGGCATTAAACCTAGTCATATGACAAAACCTGTCCCTAAACAGTGGCGGCGATTTGCTGGGTTTGCTGGGGCTATATCTCCACCAGAAATATGCATAGCAATGGCACAGCCCCATTCTAGCGCAGCCATCCCTTTTTTTACCAGTCTAAAGTGCCACTTTCATTAAAGATAAAAGTCATTAAAAGCCTAAAAAATTAAATAGTTTAACAAATGTTTTAATGCGCCTATATGTATAAACAATGGTCATGAAAACAATTAGGCCACGCTGAAGTACGGCATGTATTATAGAAAAGCAAACATATTAAGCTCCTCATCAATAGCCAAAAGACAGCAGACTTTAGACAAATCTCAGAACAACTCAGAAGATATAGCAACAGATGTATTGTCATTTTGTAATCTGGTGAGTAGCTACTTTGGTGGCTTAAGCCCCTGATCTTTTTGAAGATTCGCTCACTTTATAAATGTCAAATAATATAGATTTTAAAATAAATTATTGCGCTTTGTTCGCCCTAGCCTAGTGTTGATGAAAAGGAGATAAGATTGCTTTTGTCTTTTTTCAGTTTATCTAGCCACGTTTTAAAGGGGTGATGAATTGAGAAATCAACTTTCCCTTGAGCTTTTGATATATAAAAGGTCATGGTAATATAAGAATATCCTGTAATTTTCAGAGCTGAAAACTTCCTTGTTAGTCAAAGAAAAGCTTTTATAGACACCAGGCCCAGTAAACAACAGGTTTTTCAAAGTGGGGATCTATGACGTCAAAGGGAGGCAAGCATCGCCTCAGCAGAAGAATATCAACGCCTACTTGTAACATAGGCCTAGTGTTAAACCATCCAGCTACAAAGCAATAAACATGCTGTTGAGGATTACACAATATTGTGCAGTGACTGGGTTCAACAGTAATGCAACATGTAAGTTACTGTGTTAATTTGAATGCCTGATCTGAAATGTGATGATTCATGTAGTCAGATGTTCTTTGTCTGTGTGTCAGTAAGTCAGACCAGTGACTAAACATCAACTTACGTTGTTTCTTTTAGTAGGATGAAAATAACCTGTTATTTAACAGTGATTAAATTCGATAAAGAAAGCTCATTTTGCAATCGTTGGAGCAGCGCACGCTGCAGCTGTCAATCAAACAGAGAGTTTATCAGTGACTCGCGTTTTATTCAACAAATCTCTTAACTATATCACGTTTGCGCTGTTAGTGAAGATAAAAGCATTCGTTAGTGTACAGAAACTGAGTTGCAATGACGAGATCGCTGCTTTCATGTGCTCAGCATGTGTGTGATCGGCTACATCACTCCAACATGCCACAATCTTAATATTATGCCATACATCTAAATATAATGCCATAGATCTAAATATAATGCCATAGATCTAAATATAATGCAACACTTTTCACGATTAGTTAACCATGAGAGCTGTAATTGTAAAAATGAGCTAAAAGAGAGAGTAATGCCATTTCAAATGCAAAGACGTTAGCCAATCACAGCAGACACACCCCT
The DNA here is from genome assembly GCA_018749465.1 of Paracanthobrama guichenoti. Classification (NCBI taxonomy): domain Eukaryota; kingdom Metazoa; phylum Chordata; class Actinopteri; order Cypriniformes; family Gobionidae; genus Paracanthobrama; species Paracanthobrama guichenoti. The sequence continues at coordinate 43,019,814 of CM031947.1, forward strand.
TAAAACAGAGCGTTCAGAGCAGAGGGCTAAAATCAGGGTAGGAAAAATGCCTTTTATTTATAAATTATGACAGTTTTTGATGTAAAAAGCATTCTAACATTATAAGTGCACCCCAGGAAACAGTTCATGACCCCTTTAAAACACTGTGTCAAGTTAAAAGTTCAACTTTTAAAAACACGTCTCAACACCCTGCGCTCTTTTCCACTTTGTTCATGTTTTTAAAAGCAAAAACACGTTGGTTCATTTAGCTCACTGCAGCTTTAAAGCCTTCATTATCTGTTCCGGTCAGCTGGCAGCTTTCAATAAATCCCTTCTTTTTTTTTTTTTTTTTTTTAAAAACCGTTATTGATAGGGTAATAATAGCTGATGAAGTAATAATAAAGATGTTCAGCAAAATGTATAATATGTGCAACAAACATGGGTTGAAACAATCCAGCATTTTTTTTTTTTTTTTTTTTTTTTTTGAGTGTATTTTTTGGTAAAATAGAAAATTAAATAAATAAAATGCAAATAAAAAATAATAAAATACACTGTCCCTAAACTTAAAGTCGGCATGAAACGGAAGTTGAGATAGTCTTTTCTTCCCTATTGTAACATATATCCGACTGAAATGGCTTCTTGAACAAAAAATTTAGGGTAGGACTTGATGTTGTCCATGAGGAACTGATTGAATGGTTGTGGTTTGCTACTGGTCGATCTCATTTGAGTGACAGTTTGTCCCGCCCTCGCGCCAGTAAACACGTCATCAGAGAACAGAAGAGATGAAGCTGCAAAAGGGAGGAGAGTTATTTTGATTAAAGATTACGAGGACACATTAATTAACAAAAAGCTTCAGTATTTTGATGCTATTGTTAGAACCTTCAATACCTTCATTTAGTTGATCCCCAGCACTGCAAGAAGCTCTCATGGAAACATTTAATAACCTGTAGAAGGCAGCCCTCAACGTTAAGTAAATAATACCATCTGCACCAATAAATAATATTGCACTCCCTGTTTCTGCTGGAAATGAATGTCCTGAAGAAAATATTGCTTATTTTCTGGAGAAAAAGATATTAAGATTCACATAAATCTTGGGGGACAGATAAAATCTTGTTGATTTTCAGTAAGGCTACCAGGTTAGGTAATGGTACAGGACCTTTATCTTCTGACTGTGGAAGTCTTGCTGTATCTCACCACTGCAACCCAGTTCAGACCAGACCCTGCCAGGGCTATCAATCTCACAGATATGCAACTGCAGAAAGGGAGAGAAAGGAAGTATCTGGGTCAGAAAGTATGAGAAAGAAAGAACAAAAAAGTAGAAGCCAAAGGGCACAGAGGGGTGTGGTGCACCTTACAGCTTTAGCAATGGCCCTTCCGCTGAGGGCAGAGGAATGAAGCAGGGAGTCTTTGCAGCCAAGGTTGACACGTGTTTGCTTTACTGATGTGCTGCTTATACATGAACCACTCGTGGAGCACGGACAAATGTTCCCTCTCTCCACTCTAGCAGAAAATGATCTCTCAGGCTGCATTCGTTGTGTTTATGAGTTACCTGCTGAGAGACACAGGCCAGAGTTTCAGCTTGACCATCCACTGCATGATACTGCAGGACTGTAAAATCTCCCCTGTCCCACAGGTGACCGCAGTACATTTGGTCATTTAAATGCTGGCTGGGTTCTCCTCTTCAACCAGGTAGGGGGCCCACTTACCAACCCTTTCATGAAAGCCATTTTGCTTTTTGAAGTTTGTAGAGATTGCAGGGTTTTACTTGTTCCACCCTATTTTTTAATATTTCACATAGGTTTGCACTCAGACTCCTTTTTTTTTTTTTTTGTAAGATCCTTTCATTTATCTTGAAAGGGATGGGGGATGTTCTACATTGTTTCGGCTGCATATCTTCACCAGTGTGTGGAATACTCAATAAAGGTTTATTACACCTGCAGGGCTTTAGAAGATAATTAAGCCATCACGTGGAAACACTGAATCGACAGATATCATAAACAGTAGCTCAAACACTAAGTACAAGGTTGTGGGCCCGGTTCTCATGAAATGCATGAACTGACTGAATTTATTCATGGAAAGCAATATATGTAATTTAGTATAAAAAGATTTAGTGACTGCAAAAATGTCATTTGGTATGTGATTTTATTTTATTCAAGGATTAGAAATCATTTTCACAAATATCATGAATTATTCATATTGCAAAACCCTTTTGCTGATATTGAGGTGGGATACGGGTAAAGTTAGGGACAGGTGTGGTGGTGTGGGTGAGTTTAAGGGTAAAGTTAGGGACAGGTGTGGTGGTGTGGGTGAGTTTAAGGGTAAAGTTAGGGACAGGTGTGGTGGTATGGGTGAGTTTAAGGGTAAAGTTAAAGTTAGGGACAGGTGTGGTGGTGTGGGTGAGTTTAAGGGGTAAAGTTAGGGACAGGTGTGGTGGTGTGGGTGAGTTTAAGGGTTTAAGTAAAGTTAGGGACAGGTGTGGTGGTGTGTGTTTAAGGGTAAGTTTGTGGTGGTGTGGGTAAGGGCAAAGTTAGGGACAGGTGTGGTGGTGTGGGTAAGTTTAAGGGTAAAGTTAGGGACAGGTGTGGGTAAGTTTAAGGGTGTTAGGGACAGGTGTGGTGGTGTGGTAAGTTTAAGGGTAAAGTTAGGGACAGGTGTGGTGGTGTGGGTAAGTTTAAGGGTAGGGTTAGGGACAGGTGTGGTGGTGTGGGTAAGTTTAAGGGTAGGGTTAGGGACAGGTGTGGTGGTGTGGGTAAGTTTAAGGGTAGGGTTAGGGACAGGTGTGGTGGTGTGGGTAAGTTTAAGGGTAGGGTTAGGGACAGGTGTGGTGGTGTGGGTAAGTTTAATGGTAAAGTTAGGGACAGGTGTGGTGGTGTGGGTAAGTTTAATGGTAAAGTTAGGGACAGGTGTGGTGGTGTGGGTAAGTTTAAGGGTAGGGTTAGGGACAGGTGTGGTGGTGTGGGTAAGTTTAAGGGTAGGGTTAGGGACAGGTGTGGTGGTGTGGGTAAGTTTAAGGGTAAAGTTAGGGACAGGTGTGGTGGTGTGGGTAAGTTTAAGGGTAGGGTTAGGTGTAAGGGAAGTGTCAACAGTGTAATTATAAATGTAACTACAGAAATTAAGTACAGATGTAATTACATGCAGCTAATTTTTAAAATGTAAGTACAATGTAAAAACATGTATGTACACAACAAGTGCATTGTATCAAATTATTCATTTAAATGTTAGTACATAGTAGTTAAAGCCACCTAATATAAAGTGGGTCCAAAAGTTTTTATTTATTTTTTTATTTTTTTTATGATATGATGTATGGTAACTAATTCAATAACATCATAAACTGTGTGATGGTAGTTATATATGCAATAATTAATAGCCCATGCTTTACTTAGTAACATCATAATATAAGTGAACTCGCAATACTGATGCATGTGCCTAGACTGTGTAAACCCAGCCTGATCTGCCGGTGATTTGATTTCGCCCTGCAGCTCAGTCTGGAAACCTGTACATTAATTTCTATTGCTGCTGTTACACTTTTGTGGGAACCAATCACAGACTGGCTTATCCACCTGGCGTGCTATTGGCGGGGTTTAACATGATGACGGATAGAGAAGGATGGTTCGATGCCTGTTGATCACGCCTCTTGTTGTCTGATTGGTTGAAGGACTATCTAACTGCGTACAGAGTCATTTGAATTATGCTCGTTTATCACGCCTCTTGTGCAGTAGAAAATACATAGCAGACTCCCCAGACCAATGTTCAATCTTAAATTGAGCTTGGTCTGGTGATAGCATTTGCCCTAATTCTGCTAATATTCACTCCAAAAGTGATTCCCTTGATATCTGGAAGTAAACACCGTCTTTAGTCTGTCAGCGTGATCAACTAAAACAATTCTAAAAGCATTTCTTTTGGTTAACAGTGCAGTGTTCTTGTTTCTCTTAACTCAAGCAGGGCTGCGCTATATTAAACCTGTGCTTTATCACTTCTCCAGAAGATTCATCACAAAGACTTCATTACCTTGCTGCCACTCAAAGGACACTCTGAGACAGTGTCAGCGCCACATCAGATCCTCCTCTGCCTCCCCCTCCTCAGCCATTAACATGACATCCCTGGCTTCATGAAGATATTAGTCATGTATCAGGCCTGGCTCCTCCACATTATTGTCACTTACAGGAGCCAAGCAGATGAGGGATACTGCTCTCATAATAGCCCAAAGGCCCCGACATATTCAGAGCGAAGTTCTTTTTCATTCCTCGATTAGGGGTAAAATGAAGTTCGAAATACCTGAGCAGTGGTATACTGTTAGCAAACATCCCAACGCTGCTTGGAGTGACATGATAGATGAATCTGTAAATATGTGCTGTGCACTTTCCTCGCAGTTATATATATGTATATATATAAAACAGCAGTTAAGAAAGCATCTGATCATAGCAATGTGGATGTGATTGCTCAAGCTATAAAAGTAGATTGAAGCTTTACAGTATCGAACATGAAAAAAAAAAAGTACACTGTCACTTTCTACTATAAAGCAGCTCTCCAGATGTTGATGTTTTTACTCGCGTCTGACCTCGACAGACTGAACAGAAGAAAATAATCAGAGAAGATTTCTATGTTAAAGAAGGCAAAGCCTCAACTACACATTACATCAACGCTATCGACCAATGGTATTTCGAAGGTTTTTACCAGTCAGAGCAAACTTTTCTGGAAAGTTTTGGCAAGCTGTTTCAAACTCCAAATGAAGTGGCCTTATTTTGTTCGAAATTATTGCACCAGCTCATTCTTCGATTTCGCTAGTATTGAGGTCTCAGCACTGACACTAGACACATACAAAGGTGCTTTAATATGTTACCTTCCACCAGTAATAGAGATCAAATCACAAGCCACGCAGTCAACGTTTGTGAATGTCAGATTTCAAGTGCCTATAGTTTTGTTTCAAGATAAGTTTGACATGAGTGTGCAGTTCCACAATCTCATAAGATGTTAAGATCAATCTGAAATAGGAGAATTCACGACCTGAAACTCTACAGACATTGCTGTCTGAATCATATTATGGTGTTAAACTGAACTCTTGAACTGACACTATAAAAGGTATTTTGCAGTAGATAGGCTGTCATGTAACAGGGATTTAGTTTCACGACTAAATCGCCCTGCGCTAGTTCTGTCTGAATAATCTTGCACGGCAATGTACCTCTCTTCCTCAAATCAAGCTGATCAGACATGTTGGACATGAACGGAGATTTGATGTCAGAGATTAGTGGAACACATGCCCTTCTATCCAGATAATGACTTTAGCTCTTGTTCGTTGGAGGGAGAGAGAGAGTGGATGTATTTCCTGCTAATTTCTTCTGTCTTTTGGAAGCCCATCCCAACGCTTCACTGCAGACTCCCAGAAGAACTAAATTAGACTCCTACTGGTTGGAAAAAAGGAGTACAGATGAAATGAGGTGACATAATTTTAATATGACCTTCTTGTTATGCACACACATCTATTCTTTGTATAACCCACATTGAAAAAGATGTCACTATAAAAGGAGACTTTGGATTGAGAGGCCAATAGCTGACAGATTATGAGCATAGAGTTAATTGTTCAAAAGTTTTTATATTTTTGAAATAATGCTCACCAAAGCTGCATTTATATTATCAAAAATAGAATGAAAACAGTAATATTGTTAAATGTTATTACAATTTAAAATAACTTTTTCTTTAATAAAATAAAATAAAATGATCTCAAACTTTTTACAGTACTTTCAAGCCCATTTCTTTTTCACAATATTTTTTGGAACATGTACCAGCTAATAGAATTAATATAATATAATATAATATAATATAATATAATATAATATAATATAATATAATATAATATAATATAATATAATATAACAATTTTAATACAAATAATAGTAATAATAATATATTAGTGCTGGGGAAAATTAATCGTGATTAATCATATCCAAAATAAAAGTTTGTGTTTACATAATAGATATATGTGTACTGTGTAATATATATATATAAAATAAATGTTATAAAAAATAACATATTTTTCTTAAAAATATATACATAATAATTATACACAGTACGCATATACACTCACCTAAAGGATTATTAGGAACACCTGTTCAATTTCTCATTAATGCAATTATCTAATCAACCAATCACATGGCTGTTGCTTCAATGCATTTAGGGGTGTGGTCCTGGTCAAGACAATCTCCTGAACTCCAAACTGAATGTCAGAATGGGAAAGAAAGGTGGTTTAAGCAATTTTGAACGTGGCATGGTTGTTGGTGCCAGACGGGCTGGTCTGAGTATTTCACAATCTGCTCAGTTACTGGGATTTTCACGCACAACCATTTCTAGGGTTTACAAAGAATGGTGTGAAAAGGGAAAAACATCCAGTATGCGGCAGTCCTGTGGGCGAAAATGCCTTGTTGATGCTAGAGGTCAGAGGAGAATGGGCTGACTGATTCAAGCTGATAGAAGAGCAACTTTGACTGAAATAACCACTTGTTTCAACCGAGGTATGCAGCAAAGCATTTGTGAAGCCACAACACGCACAACCTTGAGGCGGATGGGCTACAACAGCAGAAGACCCCACCGGGTACCACTCATCTCCACTACAAATAGGAAAAAGAGGCTACAATTTGCACGAGATCACCAAAATTGGACAGTTGAAGACTGGAAAAATGTTGCCTGGTCTGATGAGTCTCGATTTCTGTTGAGACATTCAGATGGTAGAGTCAGAATTTGGCGTAAACAGAATGAGAACATGGATCCATCATGCCTTGTTACCACTGTGCAGGCTGGTGGTGGTGGTGTAATGGTGTGGAGGATGTTTTCTTGGCACACTTTAGGCCCCTTAGTGCCAATTGGGAATCGTTTAAATGCCACGGCCTACCTGAGCATTGTTTCTGACCATGTCCATCCCTTTATGACCACCATGTACCCATTCTCTGATGGCTACTTCCAGCAGGATAATGCACCATGTCACAAAGCTCGAATCATTTCAAATTGGTTTCTTGAACATGACAATGAGTTCACTGTACTAAAATGGCCCCCACAGTCACCAGATCTCAACCCAATAGAGCATCTTTGGGATGTGGTGGAACAGGAGCTTCGTGCCCTGGATGTGCATCCCACAAATCTCCATCAACTGCAAGATGCTATCCTATCAATATGGGCCAACATTTCTAAAGAATGCTTTCAGCACCTTGTTGAATCAATGCCACGTAGAATTAAGGCAGTTCTGAAGGCGAAAGGGGGTTAAACACAGTATTAGTATGGTGTTCCTAATAATCCTTTAGGTGAGTGTATATTATGTAAACACAAACTTTTATTTTGGATGCGATTTATCACAATTAATTTTCCTCCAGCACTAATATATATAATTCCAAATTTCAAAAATTCCAGTGTGAAAATAAAGTGAACCTGGAGCAATTTTTGAAACTACACCATGGACTTAAGAGATCTGTAGTCAAACAACCTCCTGAGGTGAGTTTAGTTCACTTTAAAAAGGTTTGTTTGGCGTGTTCACATAAGAGCCAAACTTCAATCAGACCCCTCACCTGAAACAAACCCCCAAATACCCCCAAAAACAACTTCCCTAACATGCTCAATGTTGTACATAAAATGTACATTAATGTAAATACTGTGTATATTTTGATCTGGTTCTCCTCTCTCTGTCTCTGGTTCCCTGAGATCCACATTCTCCTATAAAACCGCTCCACTCAATTTATTGTGGTTAGCCCCATAAATATAGCCACAAATGGATCACTTACAAACATGTGTAGTTTCATATGCATAGTGTCAAGTGTTTAACTGTAATGTGGTTATTGTAATTCGCTCACATTAGCCCATGGACATGCTCTGTCTCTGTCAAACAAATTGTGTCCTTGTGGGATGAGATTAGCAATTTTCAACTCCCTTTCCAGCCCCCAGTCTCCCCTGTCTCATTATACCTCAGTGTGTGTGAGCTGTGCATGTGATGGCCTTAGTGAGCGAAGGCAGGCAGGCAGGCCCTAGTTTGAGATGCACTCCCTGGTGTATTATGCTGTCCCGAAGGCTGTGGACTTGCTGGCGGCCCCACTGACCTGACAAACAACAGCTATGACAAGCCAGTGACGAGGCTGTCAGAGGCTCTGACGGATGACACAAGCAGCCGCCTGTCACCCTGAGCCAATGACATCACGCAGGAGGAAGAAGCATGTTCTTGTGGAGGTGGTGATGGGCATGTTCAGTCACTGGCGTACACTCGTATGCATACAAATGATCACTCTAATCGCTCAAAGTGTGAGGCAGGACATGATGTTTTCAAATTCAAATGCACACATGAGGTCCTTGACAAAACAGACACAAAACACAAGAGCATGTGCTGTGTTTTTGAAGCTGGTTTCAAGCATGGGATGTCCGTGTGCTGGAGTTGCCACACCACTTAAGTGCCCTTAAAAGGACATTTTTGTACTTTATTTACCCATAAAAGGTCATAGTAGAACCTTAAAGGTCTTAGATCAGTCAGTCTCTTTCCAGCTCAACCTATAGCGTGAGTTTGAAGCATGACTACTGAAGATGGAGCCAGAGGGTGTTTAGCTAGTGTGGGACCATGGCTGATGTGTTATAAGTAAAAAGACATTCAGTTTCGAGTACACAGCACCTGACGACGGGATGTACGTCTCCGTTCCCTCCTTCAGGGAATGAGGGTTACATACATAACCGAGACGTTCCCTTTCAGTCAGTCACGTTCAACGTACGTCGGAACTGACCGACGAATTGGGGATCCTACCAACACCCCAGGGATGCTGGCCCTTCCAGTGCCCGTTTTGAGCTCGCTGGGGAGCCCCTACGTTGGGGCGAAAGTCAGGGCTCCAAACTGTCACAGCTGTTTTCCTGCAAGACCCACTCAGAGTGACTATTGGATAATGCTGGGAAAGTGTGCCCATCTCAGAAGATGGAACGCTGTGGAGCCATGTCCTTCAACGGAAGGAGAGGTGGCAGAATACACATAGGGACTAGCCTATCAAGGTAGTGCTACCTACCGCGGTCTCTGGGAAGAACACCCCAGAGACAACAGAGTGGGCTCTGTCAAGGGAAAGACACAGGGCTAGCCGAGTAGGGTAGCTGGTACCGTGGAGAATACACATATGGGGTTGCCGTTAGGGAACCACTACATATGGACATCCAGCCTACACACACGTTCCACAAGCATACGGGTGTAGGCCTGGTGTCAGACGGCTGCCACGTCTGACACCGAAGGGGTGATGGAGGAGCTCAACAGAGTTCACCATTGCTGGGGAACACAACTGGAGAAGAATAGATGCACCTATCCTTCCTGAGCTCCTGATGCACTTCCGGGAAGAAAGGCACCGGGGTGGGGCGCTGAGAACCAGCGTGGGCCATCCCCAGAAACCAACCATCGAACCACGAAGGTTCGGGACATGGTGGAGGGTTCCACTCGAGCCTGACACTTTCGGTGGCCCAGGAAAGCATAGCTGTGAGCTCTGGATCAGACTCGGGCAACGCTACCACACCCGAAGGGGGCAGCGCATCCTGGTCTTCATCTCCAGAGTCCATTAGCTCGTCCCCCGATGCAGCCATCGAGATCATGTCCTCAGCTGGAGCCCCGAAAGTCACGGCCGGCCCCCCATGGGAAGGACTGGGCCGCTCTTGCGGAAGCTCTACCGGTGCAGCGGAGGGGGGAGGGGCCGAAGGAGCCTGTTGACCCGTCGGGGAAGCCCTCACAGTAACCCTCAGGTCTCCACCAAAGGCATCAGCCAAAGTAGCAGCCCTCTGCTTTGCAGCTGGAGGACCACTAAATTGGGGGATGCGCAATGGGACTCCACCCCGTCTGAGGTATTTGAGCCTAGACTGTAATACTGCAATGGTCATGTTCTCGCAGTGGGAACATGAGTCATTCACGAACGCCGCCTCAGCGTGCTGAACGCCCAAACACGTGAGACAGTGATCATGACCATCAACTGGGGACAGAAAACAACAGCATCCAGAAACACATGGTTTGAATGACATCTTGAAAAAGATGCAGGGTCAAACCGTGTAGCTCTTTTAGAAAGAAAATTGCTATTTTAGTAGTGCTGAAGAACTCAGGGAGATGGCTGCAGCTTTCCACAGTCCGATAGTGCAAGCCTGTGTTAGCACTCAAAACGGGAAACGCCCAGCGAGCCGACAGTGTTTGTAACGCTCAGCAAACCAACAAGGAAATTAAGCTCTCTTAATGTAGCCACTCGCTACTTGTGCCTTCACACCAGCACCGGATACCAGCAGCAACCCTTCTCATACACTCAGGAAAACAGCAGCTTCGATCAGCAACCGAGGACGCGGTATTCCACTTCCGTATTTATACCCGCGCTGTGGGGCGGTGCGTGGACCGCATGCCAACGTTATTGGCTCGTTTCTATACATTCGAAGCAGATTGGTCTCTGAAGATGATCCCCAATTCGTCGGTCAGTTCCGATGTACGTCGAACGTGACCGACTGAAAGGGAACTCCTGACTTCTAACATCATCTAACTGCGTGACGAAAATTACGTTAATGACACAGCTTCATGTACTTCTGTAATTTATTTGCGTTAATTGCATTAAATTATTTTAACTCCTTAAGGACTTTAAATTAAACGCATGCATTAACGCATTAACATTGACAGCCCTAATATATATATATATATATATATATATATATATATATATATATATATATATATATATATATATATATATATATATATATCTCAATCCTTCAAATCTCTATATCTAAACCTCTCTACTTTACCTGCCAGTCTCACACATCCGCCATATTTGTAATTTTATTACATTGTTTATTTGTATTTGTAGTTTTGAATCAAATTCTCTTTCAAAGTGCAATGTGTTCTGGACAAAATTAGCCTCTAGGCTGTGTGTCCACCAAAGCATTTTTGGCCAGCTAAAAAAAAAAAAATGTGATTCTGTTGGGTTTGTTGTTGTCTGTTGCCGCTGTACAAGCAGGATGTGGTAGTTGGTCAGTGTGGTATTTGTCCCGCCCCTCCTCCACTGTAATTGGACGGCTGGGTAATCTGTGACAGTGGTGAGCACTTCGTTTTACCCAAAGTTGAACATTGTCCAACTCTCTGTGACCATAAAAAGACACAGAGCACGCAGCACTTGGCGTGAAAGCCTCGTCATGTTCTTGGCATTTTAATAAATGTGGTGCTCCCATTGAAAATAATTGGAAAAAAAAAATGCTTTGGTTGGCTCACATCAGAACATTTGGGACACACTAATTCTAATTTCAAATGCTATTTAGGACCGATAGTATGTAAATTGGTACACAGAAACTGTCTTTGCATCATTGAATTATTAATTCACACTGATTCATTCTTAGTAAATGAGTAATTGAATCATTCACTCAACTTTCAAAAATACAGAATCTCAGAAAAAAAGAATATCATTTAGGAATAAAACACCACTGCTGTTTGTTGCTGTGTTGCTGGCTTTGAGCTATTTTCATCGCTGTACCAAAAACAAAGTTTATTGAACTGTTATTGTTTTTGAACACACACAATCACACAGCCTCCTTTTTATTCCAGTTAAGCCCTTTTTTTAAATCCCAAGGACATGTTTTTAAATGAGTAATAGAGGCTTGAATGCATTTTTTGAACTAGCAATAGCATATTCTAAATCTTTGGCCTATGAAAGTAGCTATACACACAAGATGATCGTTTAGACAGTCCTTGGTTTTTGCTTATTTACTTGTTTAACTGTTATTTAAAAGCAATACCACACACTTATTAACTGCATCCTTACAACAAGATAAATGTAACAAAGAAGCAAATTCTTAATATCTTACTCAGCTTTCCTTCTCAGGTAAATGTAACAAGATTAGACTTGTAAATGTTTACAAGTTTTTTGTTTTTGTTTTTTATACTGAAATACAAGACAAATATACTTTAGATTTGTATATACTTAAAGAGATACAAATGCAAATACAAATATACTTTAGAGTCTTGCAGTTGTATGTGCACAATGATACAATATTATTGACAATATAGGACCCACTTTATATTAGGTGGCCTTAACTACTATGTACTAACATTTTAATTAATCATTGTACTTGCGTTTTGAAAATTAGCTGCATGTAATTACATCTGTAATTAATTTCTGTAGTTACATTTATAATTACACTGTTCACACTTCCCTTACACCTAACCCTACACTTACACTTACCCATACCACCACACCTGTCCCTAACTTTACCCTTAAACTTACCCACACCACCACACCTGTCCCTAACTTTACCCTTAAACTTACCCACACCACCACACCTGTCCCTAACCCTACCCTTAAACTTACCCACACCTGTCCCTAACTTTACCCTTAAACTTACCCACACCACCACACCTGTCCCTAACTTTACCCACACCACCACACCTGTCCCTAAACTTACCCACACCACCACACCTGTCCCTAACTTTACCCTTTACACCACTTGTCCCTAACTTACCCACACCACCACACCTGTCCCTAACCCTACCCTTAAACTTACCCACACCACCACACCTGTCCCTAACTTTACTTTACCACCACACCTTAAACTTACCCACACACACCACCACACCTGTCCCTAACTTTACCCTTAAACTTACCCACACCACCACACCTGTCCCTAACTTTACCCTTAAACTTACCCATACCACCACACCTGTCCCTAACTTTACCCTTAAACTTACCCACACCGCCACACCTGTCCCTAACTTTACCCTTAAACTTACCCACACCACCACACCTGTCCCTAACTTTACCCTTTAAACTTACCCACACCACCACACCTGTCCCTAACTTTACCCACCTTAAACTTACCCACACCACCACACCTGTCCCTAACTTTACTCTTAAACTTACCCATACCACCACACCTGTCCCTAACTTTACCCTTAAACTTACCCACACCACCACACCTGTCCCTAACTTTACTCTTAAACTTACCCATACCACCACACCTGTCCCTAACTCTACTCTTAAACTTACCCACACCACCACACCTGTCCCTAACTTTACTCTTAAACTTACCCAGTGAGTGTATATTATTTTTTTAAGCAAGCAAAAGTGTCTCTTCTTTCTTTCGATATATTGCATGTCCAGATATTCATACAACAAAGTATTCTGGGGACCATGAAACTTTTGTGAAAATGATAAAAAATGCTAGTGCTGGCTGGCAACTTTTTTCAAAAACGCTGGTGGGGAAAGAGTTAAGCACCAGTGTTACTTAGGATTTCTGTTGCATGGGCCTATTTTTTGGCCTAATTGTTGTTTACATTCTGTACACCTCACCTGAGGCAAAAAATAATTGGTCGAACTATGGAGAAGTGATTCTCTGATTCACTTGGGTGTTTCCTGTGAGGACCCCTTTTAGCCCGAGCAATAGCTCTGGATCACCACGAGGGGATTTGCGTATGATTTATAGCAAACAGTAGCGTACAGCTGTGCTGAGGCATTTGTGTTTACAGATGGAGGAAAATAGACCACTGGGAACTGGGAGATTGTTTTGAATCTGCTTTGCGTCGTCTTTCTTTTGCAAAATGCTCTATTTTCATTTGAATGATTAAGGACTGTGGTCCGGTGATGCTCCACTTGGCCAAATAGCTGCTGCATTGATTCCAATTACTGCCTATTCAGAATAAAATATAAGCTTTAAGTGAGCTTTTGATGAAATTTTCTGACTTCCCCTCCTTTGCAATGCACAGTAAAAGCGGATTATGATAAAATAGGTCAAGTTGAAAGAAATTACTGCCCAACAGCTGTTTAGGTTCATGTAGTTCACTAATCCAATACTTGACTAGGCAGCCTATTACAGAACAGTGAATTAAATTAAGTGCTGTTTTATATTCTTAAAAAGAGAACTGTAACTGGAAAGAGTTGTGAGGTTCAACAACATCTTTGAAATGTATTTGCTAAATAAATATGAAATTTATTTGCTAATACAGTTATTGGTAAGATTGATGGTGGAGAATCCAATATATCTTTTTTTTAATTTAATTTTTAACAAAATAATTTTTTGTCAGATGTTACCAATTAAGGGAAAATATAAGGCTTCATTAAAGTACAACACAAAGCAGTTAATCACAGAACTGTATTCTGCTTTCAGGCTCTAACATCTGTATCTCTGCCCCGAGTGATCATTTTGCTAAAGAAAATGGGTTATGTGTCACACTTTTTACTCCATTGTATATTTTCTCTGGGTGGATTTATGTCTGAAAGTCAATTTCTGTATAGGGACACACCTTAAGCGTATACAATATTTTCTACTATAAACAGTAAACGCATATTAATCTTTTGTGACAATATGCCCCAGTTTTGTTTCAGGTACAAATACACAGAAAACAATTATGAAGCACAAAGACAATAGAAAGGGTCATTTTGACTAAATATCATTAAAGGGATAGTTCACCCAAAAATGAAAAATTTGAAGAATGTTGGTAACCAGACAGTTACCATGGTAACTGAAAAATGGGTGCCGTCAACTGTTTGGTTACAAACATTCTTCAAAATATCTTTTGTGTTCAACAGAAGAAATAAACTCATATAGGCTTGGAACAACATGAGGGTGAGTAAATGACGACATTATTTTAATTTTTCGGTGTACTATCCCTTTAATTGTAATTAATGTATTGTATAAAACTGCAACACTTAAAATGTTCCAAACCTGTATGACTTTCTTTCGTCTGTGCAACATAAAAGATGATATTCCATACAATAAAAAAAGAAGAGATTAGTCAATAGTCAACAAAACTTTTTGGTTACCAACATTACCAACAAAATATATTATTTTGTGTTCCACAGTAGAAAGTAATACTGGTTTGATATGACATGAGGGTGAGTAAATGATGACAGGCCTGTTATTTTGGGGTGAGCTATCCCTTTAAGGCTTTTCAGCCATACTTGGAAAAATACATGCTGCATAATATTCACTCATTAGTCCAATAAATCACCCACATTTTTGTTCAGGTGTCAAGTTTGTGGTTAACTTAATAAAAAGACTGCGGTAGTTTGTAAGTTTTGCTGTGGTGCTGTTCTGTAACAAATCTAGACACACCCTAGCAACTCTCCGTTGGCTTGTGAGCTGGAAAAACCAAGCTCTAGTCAGGCCAATCACATCATGTATGGAGTCGGTGGGTGGGCTTAACATAGACGGCAGAGTTGCGACGGTTCCACATGCTACTTGAAAACGAAGAAGCTGGTGAACAGCGGTCTTTCAGCAGACTCTGGAAGACTTGGAGTTAAGCTTTTCTTTGAGAAAAGAACAAAGAACAGCATTCTTAAGGAAGATGTGTTCGGAGTTTTGCCGACCGGATACAGCAAAAGTTTAATCAACTAGCTCCGCTTCACCTTCTTTGCTCTGGTTGGTTGTAGCACTATCCTATTGCGTGCAGACGGAATTTGACAGACAACTGTTTATCCCACCCCTCAGATTGAGCCCTGCCAATGGGAGTTCACAGAACCCAACATCTTGATGTGGGTCTGGCTTGTCAGGTTAGCTGTTCTGGATCGTACACACAAACCAGAGCAGCTCACATGAACAGTTTAATTTTATTACCATTATTTAACCAGTCCTTAAGTGAAAACGTATTAAAAAAAAAAAAAAATTAAAGAAAAAGTGTACTTTAGCCGATTCACTGGTGTAACCTAATGTAAGCAGACTGATTCTGTAAAATATTTTGACTTGAGTAAACTAGTTAATTTTACGGTGTTACGGTCTGGTTATGCAGCAGGGAAAACAGGATGCAAACTTCCAATAGTAGATAAGTTTATTCAAACGGGAGGTGAATACAGCAAACAGGACATAACCAAACAACCAAGTAGCGCAAACATAAGAGGCATCAACACATCTTGCTAAACACAGAACGGACAGGGAGTGCAGGGAAGTGAGACAATATAAAGGGAGTGCTGACGATGATGACCAGGTGCTGTGGAGGCTAGGAGCGGGTTTGAGGGGAGCTGGAGTGGCTGGTTCACTCCAGAAGTCTATAAGCCACTGCTCCTTCTGTGGTGAGAACTCCAGCGTGGAGGCGGCCATCTTGGCCGGAGATTAGCGGCGGCCAAACTTCTTGGCAGCTTAGACATTGTAGTGGCCTCCTTTTCCCATGGTTCGGGCTTAGGTAAGGGTAGGGTCACATGGGAGAACCCACTGGAGGGATAGGTTGAGGAAACTGGCTATGGGTGAACTGACCAGGCCACATGTCTTTCTGAGGGGACCAAACGGGGAAGAAACAGTAGATGGGTTCATTCAAACAGGAGATGAATACAGCAAACAGGACATAACCAAACAACTAAGTAGCATAAACATAATCCACAGTATCAACACATCTTGCTAAACACAGAACGGACAGGGAGTGCAGGGAAGTGAGACAATATAAAGGGAGTGCTGATGATGACGACCAGGTGCAGGGAATCCAGGGAGCGGGAGAGATGATGGAGAAGTGATTTCAGGTGTGGGCTACGGAGGATGATGGGAAATTGAGTCCAGGACAGGAGTGACACGTGACATACGGCGCATGAAGCACATTTTTTTTTTTTGTCATCTGACAAAACATTTGTTATAATGTAGTCTCACTGGTGTGATCTCTAGACTGAATGTCAATCTAGAGAGCAAAAATATCCACTGCAAAGATTTTATTCTAATTTAGTAATTATGCATGATTCAATATTTTACTCAAATAAACAAAAATAAATGAAATAGGCCTAGTAATAAAAGTGCTGAGAATATCACTGTGATAACTCTAAAGCAGTCAGAAAGAGTTTTCCGGCTTTATGAGACACTTTGACACTATTTTTAATGTGTCACTTTTACTTCTGGAAAATGATTCTGAGGCAAGCAGTCATTCTGATTGAACTGTCTGTCACGACTGGTGGAACGTTACAGTTGGTTAGACCGATTAAAATATTTTTTTATTAACTGAAATGGAAAGAACGAAGGAGTGTTCAGAAAATTGGCACCTGCAGACTTGAATCCTTTCAGCTTTTAAGCCTTTTGGTTCAAGTGCGAGTGAATGGTGTGTTTTAAAATAAGATGCAGTTCAGTTGCAAAGATGCCAGTGCTAAAGTGATGAAATTATTTACTCATGTTGTTTCAAACCTATTTGACTTACTTTCCTATGTGGAAGAAACATTTTCTAGGATCTTCACTTTTTCCCATACAATTATGGTTTGTAATGACTAAATTCTGTTACAATGCAACAAAAATCTTTTAAAAAAACACACAAAATAAAAGTCATTCATTTGTGATGTGCACTTTATTCAGTATTATATCCACCTTATTTTCTAACACATAAGTAAGCTATTTCCTGTGAATGCGAGACTTCTGATTCATTATCCTGTATAGTTAAATAACTAGAAGAATAACAAAGTGCAGTAAAACATGAAACTATTTGCACTACAAACCAGTGTGTTAATGATTGTGATAATAAATTCAAATAATATGATAACAAATACCAGTTTGCAACATCAAGCAGCATAATTTACTGTTTGTTTGTTTGTTTGTTTTTTCACTAAAATAACTAAAACTAATAACTGGAAGCGACTGATACTGGAAGCTTTGCACATTCAAGTTAAAGTGCCTTATTATGCTATTTTAAAGGTTCCTTATTTTGTTTTGGAGGTCTCCTACAATAGATTCATATGCATCTAAGGTAAATATATGTTGCAGCATAACCTTTTTCCTCACAGTGTCTGAAACTTTCAATAAAGGATTCTGTCTCTCTAAACCCCTCCTTTCCGAGAGCCTATACTCTGCTCTGATTGGTCAGATGGCCCAGTCTGTTAAGGTCGGAAAGAAACGGCCATTACCATATCTGAATTTCAGCTCCGGAGGCTTCCTCATCGAACGCCCAATGAAAAGAACAGTAACGCTGGCGACGGTTTTACCGTCGACGGTGTTCGTCCTCTGGAAGTGCGTGCTTTCACAGTGCAGAAAAGAGCGTCTTTTGGCATGCCAACAACACGAACCAGGCTCTTCCAACTCTTCCAGGCTTCAGCTACAACTACAGTCTTTGGTCACTCTTTGTTCGTTGTTCACTGGCAGCCAATGAAGACCACAGACTTGCAAATTTGTTACAAACCTACGTAGGTTTTTACGGGATGTAAGATTGAAATTACTGACGACTCGTTTTAAGCAGTACATAATCGGTTCTTTCTTTTTGGGAGTCAATATTAAGTGATTATTTACTGATCAGTGAATATATATATATATATATATATATATATATATATATATATATATATATATATATATATATATATATATATTAATTTAACAGCTCACTGAAGGGGAAGATATATATAGTCCACCACTGCTGACTAGTTTAAAATGCTGATAAATTGAAGCCAAATCATGTTAATATTTAAATCTAATGATTCGCACAGCTTTCTGTGGGGTTGGTTGTCAGGTTAGGACATAATATCACTAATACTGGAAAGGCACTGGAAGTCTGTAAGATGTTCTCACAAACCTATGCGTGTACTGTTTTGACTTGTTTTCTGAGGACTTCATTGTCTTCATAATGCAGTGTCTCTACACTTACATTATGAGCTGTTCCCATAAAGCAGATGGCTAAATACATTGTTTTATTACAAATGTAACGTTTTTTTTATTTTTTATTATTTTTTTTTAAATTTTTTTATATTTTATGAGAGTTGCATTTAGGGGCTAGGGGACAGAAAATATCAGCTCAGTATAAAAAAATGATGCCTATGAAAAAACGTCATAATGATAGATGTGTCAACGTGTGTGTGAGCATCCACATTGATGTAACTTCCCAACACTGTAGATTTCTCTGAAATTTGTCACCCTAGCCTTTGCTAAAGCTTTCCAACAGTTAGTAAATAATATTTAAATGAATAGCTCATAATATATATTTAAAAATAGCCTGTGTGATTAAATTATCATTACAGAAACAGAAGTCCTCTCTACCGCAACTGACCTTAAATTGTAGTGGTAATGAGAATAGTATTGCGGAGGATGAGGTACCTTGGCATATTTTGCTAATAATAGAGAAGCCTTGATGATTTAGCCATTTTTTTAACTCAATGTACATAACTGGACATTAATGAATTACCGCATTAATTGCGGTAATGATAATCAAAATGTCATGTACATGGTCTGACAAGAGAATTTTTAACTTTTAACTAGATAAATATAAAGAGATCTGCCTACCAGCTAGCCTTCTTTAAGGCTTCGGCACATGTGTTGCTTAATTTAAAATCAAGATTTATTTAAAATGTTCTGTTTTAATTAGAATACAACATACATTCAGACATACCGGTAATGAGAATTTGAGTTGAAAATGGGGGGGTTATTACCAAAATACATTTGGTACAAATACATTTGATATTTAAAATCATAAGTGTGCTGGTGTTTTAATGGTTTTGTGAGTATGACCCATTTGCTATTTAAACAACATGGTGCTGGACGTGAAAATGATAACTGCATCAGGGCTGAAACGGGCGGAAAACGCTTGCGTCGCGCCTGGGGTCGCATTGCGCTGGGTGTATGAAATTTTGAGCGCTGTTGAGCTGTAATCGTAAACACCTCGGACTGGCCATTGTGCTCACGCGCTCACTGGATGTGTCTGTGACTGGCTACAATGATCAGTGTTTGAATTTTCTTCTTCTGCTGAACAACAAACAAAGATATTTTGAAGAATGTCAGTAACTAAACCAAAGTTGATGAGAACCCATTGACTTTTGTGTTGAGCAGAAGAAGGAAATTCATACAGGTTTGGAACAACTTGAGGGTGAGTAAATTATGACATTATTAAAATTTTTGGGTGAACTATCCCTTTAAGTGTTGCTTTAACTTTTAGTTTTTTGCTGTAGCTGGTTGTTCTCTCCCTGGAACAGTATGTCCAAGCTTATGCCATGACTACGTTAAAGGGCTGATTCCACCGCTAATCTGTTTGTATGTAGTTTCCTGGGATGAGATGGGAGGATTGAGAGTTAGCAAAGCAGCTTAATTATCTGTGATCTGTGTGGGTCGGAAACTGTCAGTGTGTGTTTGTCTTGTAGGGCTGGTCCTGACTTAGCAAGAGGCACGACATAAGAAGTGGACAGCTGTCTGGGGCTTTAATGGGGAAAAAGGCCATATCAAAGATCAGCTCAGCAGCCTGGCTACAGGGCTTTTCATTATTACCACCCAATACGGGCTAAAGGTTGCTTTACTTTGTGTGCGACGCTTATTTCACAGCCCTCCAGCTCTACGATCATGGAGTTTAATCACTTTAATCGGTCATGTATAAAGCACAGTTCTCTTTCACAAGCTAATAGAAATGAACAATCATGTGTTGACACATTCGTACTGCTTGAGAGAATACTGTGATCCTCAAAGCAATTCACAAGATTTAATAACGGTGTGCTAGTTTCTAACCTTAATTACTGAGTGTCCTCTTAAAGAGCTCATTTACAATCACAAATAAATATACTCAAATCTGCATTACGAATAGAAATTTAGCTTTTTTGAGAAAGTATTAAAAGAACAATTTCTAGACTGTGCAGACAGTTTAGTGACATTAATTGACAATCTCATATTTGCTTTCTTGGATGCCTCTTGTGTTTTTGATCATTGTTTATAAAAATAGATCATAATATCATTATATGTCAACAAGAAGGTGGATTAATGTCTGGTTAATACATTACTGATTAAATTCCAGTGGAGTTTGATGTACACTATACCGTTAAAAAGTTTGGGGTTGATATGATTTGTAATGCTTTTATAAAGAAGTTTCATATGCTCAGGGCCGGCCCTGACCAATTTGCTGCTCCAGGCAAGATTTTACCTGGTGCCCCTTGTATCAAGATTTAGCACTACACATTGTAGTTGGGGAAATACTGGTACTGTTGTATTTTTCTATGTTGCCTGTGTGTGTGTGTGTGTGTGTGTGTGTGTGTGTGTGTGTGTGTCTGTGTCTGTGTCTGTGTCTGTGTCTGTGTCTGTGTCTGTGTCTGTGTGTGTGTGTGTCTGTGTCTGTGTGTGTGTGTGTCTGTCTGTGTGTGTGATTGTTATTGATGTTCTAAAAATTAGACCAGGACTCCCATCAAAGGACGTTAAGTAAGGTAGAGACTGGTACTCATGTCACCGCTGACATTGTGATTTTGGATCACCTGTCACTTAAGGTGTGGTTATGAGTACATCAGATGACCACCTTCCCCCTCTCTTAGTTTGGGACACTAGTCAAGGTCTTTTACCTTGGCTGTATGAGAACACTCCAAACAGGAGGCTGTTCAATCATTTAGAATGAATGTAAAGTGAGGAGAGTTGGTCAGCTGATTTATCTGAAAGATTGGTGAGATTTCTAACTTGTAGAGCCTTTTCTGTGTATTATAAGCACAAAGAAGACACAGTTGTAATAAAATAGATTTTATTAACAAAGATAAACAAGAATAACTAACACAACTACTAAATGAATGATAAAGGAATAAAGTGCATAAGATGCATAAAATACATGTGATTAAGTTGAGCGTGGCTATGGAAGAGTTGCGTTATCTTATGGAAAGATAAACTGTTGTTTCTCTGAAACTAAGGTGAAGAACCTTATTATGCATCAAACAAATCAATTAAAGATGATTTGTTATTAACTAGCATCAGTTATATTACCTCTAATGTAAATTAGAAAATCATATACTGATAATATACAACAATGCCACGGTCTCTGGAAAGAGGTTTGGTTAAGTGATATTTACGCCCCACGTGGTTGAGTAAGCAGTCCGATGGTGGTGACTTCTTCCATAGGTTGTGTTGGGTGACAATGCAGTGAGGAAAGGAGCTGGAATCCGTTTCAACAGCCTTGAACACAAAGATCTGTGGGATACTGATCTCCTGGGGCACCAAAGGGTCCTAAAATCTGGAACACGCAGATGAGGCCCTGAAGTAGGTGCATAAGGTCCTTAATCTGGAACACGCAGATGAAGGGACCTTGAAGTGAAGGTTTGCTCTCCTGTGCTTAACCTTGTTGCAAATGTCTCTGTGTCTTCTGCCTCTCTGGGCCAGACACTCAGAACTTGGTCAAACCGCTTTGGTCTCTCTAGCATGGAGACTCAGGACATGCTGTAGTCGTCTCGCTGGACTAAAACTCTGAACGTAGTGTTTGTTAATGTCTCTTTCCTTGCAGGCTGGAGGCTCAGAACGTGGTTGTATCTGCTACTGCCTCACAAGCTGTAGACTCAGATCCTCGGATCTTTTGTTGTCTCTCTGGATGAACCAGAGGCTCAGAACTTGCTGATCTGTTTCAGTCTCATCCTTGCAGGACAGACTCAGAACAAGATGAACTGTTTGTCTCTCTCTAGGGGAGACTCAGAACAAGGAGTGTCTGATGAAAGGGTACCTTTATCCCTTTCTGATGAGGAGGAGATTGCAATTAGGTGCTTCTCCATTCCAGTGTTGCGATTGGCTGCTGGCATCAGAGGGGGCACGCAGTGTGGCCCACCCTTCTTTCCCCTGTGGAACTCATTTGCATACTGTACGCAGTTAGAAGTCTTTAGAGTGTCTTTAAAGTTTACCAATGCATTTCTCACTTTCCAAACCACCATCAGAATACCCTTGGCAATATTCTAAACAAATAGACACCAAACATGATAGAAAAAGACTGAACTGTCATGCGTTCATTCATTTGTTCATTAACAGCTGAATCTGTGTAAGATGCTGCATTACAAATAGCTGTCACTGAGAATACGTATTTCTCTGAATAAGTATGAAATGGATGTATGTAGTTTTCATCAGTCTTAAGGTTTCCAAACATAGTTATTAATGGATTTGGATGGATCATTGTGGTCTTTCTTTGTTTCACCCACTGCTGCTGAGGTCCTGAGGAATTTTTATGGCAGTCACAGACCAGGACATTAAGGATTAGTCTCTAGGTGGGTGAAGGGCAGAAACTGCATGTGGACCAAGGAGAAGTCCTGTCCTTCCTGGGCTTGGTACCAGAGGTCGTCTTCTTGGCCTCTAAGAGGTGTCTGGCTGTTGTCCTAGCATCTTTATCTGATGGCGTTGGACAGTTTGTTTGTGTTAGTCCACCAAGATCCAATCAAAATGTAGCAAACCTTTGTCCACTATCATGGGTAGAGAGGGGCCCGGCCATAAACTGGGCCCTGGAATGTGCTGTCCATTACAATTGATTATCATAGCCCATTCTACCCCGTCATTGAGATCATGATATATATATTATTATTATTATTTTTTTAAAGGCTGATGATGGTTAAACTACACAAAAATAGCACCTATGCCACAATAAACACAAACAGCAAGAATAATTGCATCTACTATCAAAAGTGTTTGATTTTCAGTAGATGGCAGCAATCTTCCACTAAACCATGCACATTCATGTTTTCACCATGAATTAAACTGAGAAATGTAGCTAGATCTTCTTTAAAGTGAATTTTACATAAAATGTTGCTATTTTAAACAATCCCGTATATACTTTCATTACTAATTTCGGCAAATAATTTGTAAAAATGTCACAACTGTAGAGTAAAAACATTATTAAAAAAGTGATGTGTTTAAAAAAAACTGACATGATTTTTACAAAATCACACTGCCAGGCCCGCACCCTTAAGATTCAAGAGATTCAAGATTCAAGAGTTTTATTTGTCACATACACAGTTATATACAGAATATACAACCGGCAGTGAAATGTAAACAGGTCCGCTCCATGGACAGTGCAAATTCACAGTTAAAAACACAAGGAAGAAATTATAATAGTACTTTTTTTTATATCCTATTTCTATCTATATATATATATATGTCTATATCTGTAGAATTATAAATAATCAAGTCAAGAGAAAAAAGGTAACAAATAAGGATAAAGTGGAATAAAATAATTGAAGTAGACTTTGCAGTGAGTAAACTGTAGACTTATAAATATGTGGTTAACAAATGTATAAAGAGTATAATGTGCAAACAGGTTTATGACAGGTTGTTACACAGTAACAACGAGAACAGAAAGTGCAGTGCAATGTCAGTGTATCGATGTTTATCCTGACGTGAAGTCACGTGATGTTAAGTGACTGAGTTCAGGAGTCTGATGGCCTGGGGGAGAAGCTCCTCCTGAGTCTCTCAGTTTTGGCCATCAGGCTTCGGAAGCGCTTACCAGATGGTAGCAGCGTGAAATGAGGGTTTGCAGGGTGATTAGAGTCCTTGATGATCTTGGTAGCTCTACCTTTGCAGCGTTTGGTGTAGACGTCCTGCAGAGACGGGAGAGCTGACCCTGAGATACGCTCGGATAAGCGCACTACTCTTTGCAGGGCTTTGCGGTCATGACTGGTGCTGTTCCCATACCACGCTGTGATGCACTGAGTTAAAACACTTTCTATCGCCCCTAAATAGAAAGTTTTCAGGATAGCTGGTGAAACCCTGAATTTCCTCAGCTGGCGCAGGTGGTACAGTCTTTGCCTGGCTTTTTCACCTGTGTCTGAATGTGAGCAGTCCAGGTCAGGTCCTCGGAGATGTTTACTCCCAGGTACTTGAAGCTGCTCACTCTCTCTACTGGTGACCCGCTGATCATGAGGGGGAGTATGTCCGTTGCTGTCTCTTCCTGAAGTCCACAATCATTTCTTTGGTCTTGCCAACATTCAGAGAGAGACAGTTGTCCTGGCACCATGATGTTAGATGCTCCACCTCGTCCAAGTATGCCGTCTCATTGTTGTTGGAAATGAGGCCCAGGACAACAGTATCATCAGCAAATTTGATGATAGAGGTGGAGCTGTGTGTGGACAAACAGTCATGCGTGTAGAGAGAGTAGAGCAGGGGCTCAGGACACAGCCCTGTGGAGCTCCCACACTCAGGGTGATGGAGGTGGAGGTGGACTGGCCTATTCTCACCACCTGAGGCCTGCCAGTGAGGAAGTCCTCAATCCAGTGGCAGAGAAAAGGATTCAGGCCGAGATCCAGGAGTTTGGAGGTTAGCTTGGTGGGAACTATGGTGTTAAAGGCTGAGCTATAGTCAATAAATAGCAGTCTTACGTAGTTCCCACTTTTGCTGTCGATGTGAGTGAGGGAGGAGTGGAGGACATGAGAGATGGCATCTTCAGTCGATCTATTGGGACGATAGGCAAACTGAAGAGGGTCCAAAGTGTCAGGAATGAAGGCGCAAATGGTGTTTTTAATGAGTCTCTCAAAGACCTTCATGACTATAGACGTGAGAGCCACTGGACGATAGTCATTTAGGCAAGAGGGTTTACTGTTCTTAGGGACAGGGATGATGGTGGATTTTTGAAGGAGGTGGGGACCACAGATGTAGCGAGGACTCATTAAAGATAGATGTAAACAACCCGGTGAGCTGATCAGCACAGGACCGCAGAACACGACCTGAAATACCATCCGGCCCAGCAGCTTTCCTGACGCCCACACGCTTGAGTGCTCTCCGAACTTCATCCTCCGAGACAGAGATCACGTGATTGTTGCTGCTCTGAGTAATTTCTCTAACGCGCCACTTGGCGGAGTCGCGCGTGCCGCGTTACAGTCAAAGCGAGCATAGAAAGAGTTTAACTCGTTCACGAGCAACGGATCAACGCTTGCCTCTGCAGAGGATTTAGATCCAAAGGAGCAGATGGACCTCAGACCTTGCCACATGCGCGCGAGTCGTTGAGTTGGAAATGAGACTCCACTCGGTCTTTATAACGGAGTTTTGCGGCTTTAACTGCTCGTCTGAGAGCATAGCAGGACGATCTGTATTCATTCATATTCCCTGAATGGAGACCGGCGTTGTAAGCAGCAGTGCGTCGCGTTCACTGCCGCTGCGGATTGAATTGTCCACCCACGGTTTCTGATTTGAGAAGGACGTTATTGTTATTGTTTGCGTGGCTTGCTCTGTAAGCGTGTTGATGAAGCAAAGCGCCACGCCTGTGAACTCGCTTACGCCAGCTGAACTCGCTGGAACATGTCCCAATCCACATCGCCCAGAGCTGCCTGTAGCGCGGTCTCTGAGTGGGGGGTGACCAACGCTTAACTTCCCGCCTCACCGGGGTTCCTGGAGGAGCTTTTGTTTGTATTCGGGAGTGAGGAAAATGGCGGCATGATCCGATTTGCCAAACGCTGGAAGTGACCGCGCTTTATAGGCATTCTTAAACGGAGAGTAGCAGTGATCCAGTGTGTTTGCTCCTCGTGTGGGGCAGGAGACGTGCTGGTGAAAGTTTGGCAGGACTTTCTTTAGGTTTGCTTTGTTAAAATCGCCGCGACAATGAATGCCGCGTCGGGATGTTGGTTTATGACGCCGCTGGCAACATCATGAAGGCCAGATAAAGCCAGCGCTGTGTCTGCCTGCGGTGGAATGTAAACGGCGCGTCGCGACAACCGCAGAAAACTCCTAGGCAGATAGAATGGGCGGCAGATGATTGTTAAATGTTCCAGATGAGGTGAGCAGGACCGCGAGAGAATGGTGATGTTCCTGGGATCGCACCATTTCTTGTTGATCATGAAACACACTCCACCGCCTTTGGATTTACCGCCTCGGCTGTTCTGTCCATCCGAAAAACAGAGAAGTTCTCCGACGGGCGCCACAGCTGTGTCCGGGACCGCGGGCGTGAGCCATGTTTCAGACAAACAATAGATATTACAGTCTCTCATGTCCCGTTGAAAACTTATCCTGGCTCTAAGATCGTCCATCTTATTATCCAAGGATTGAACATTTGCTAGAAGAATGCTCGGGAGAGGAGGTCTGAATGCCCTTTTCCTCAGTCTGTTACGGATACCAGCACGTTTCCCACGGTGTTTCTTTGTTCTACGCCGCTGGCTCTGGCCATTGTTCAACTCGGCGTTCGAAGAATCTCAGATGGCCACAGAGGATCGGCGAAAGTGTCCTGAAACAGTCCAGTGTAGAGGTAACCAATGTCCAAAAGAGTTTTGCTGTCGTAGTAGATCAATGCAGATGATAAGTTTGTAAAAACTGAGAGTAAAAGAAAGTAAAATAGTAAATAAAAGCACAGTCTTCGCGGAGCGACCTGAACGGCGACCAAACACAGCGGCGCCATTTTGAGAAGAGCATTGGATGCAGCGAGAGACGACGCGACATAACAAATTCCCAACGTTAAACTGATCGCACGTTGTATATCTGACGCACTTCAAGCACTCACTGGGCGGGGAAAGATTGATGCAGCGGACCGGGATGAGTCGGGGGGCTTAATTAATATTAATAAAATAGTATTAGTAACAGTGTTGGGGTAGTTACTCAAAAAAAGTAATTAGTTACTAGTTACTTATATAAATTGTAATGAGTACTTTACTAGTCACTGCATTTGAAAAGTAACTTCACTACTTATTACTTTACTTTCCCGTTTCTTAATTTACTGCGTGTAGGTACATGGACAAACATTATAGCCCTATCATCACTTAGCCTGTCCGCATAGTATTTATTGTATAAATGTATACAAAATGGCATGTAAAACCATATGAAAGAACAATATCCCTGTCTGCACAAAGAAATATGCCTCACTGTAAAATCCACAAACAACAGGATAAAGGAGGCTATGGTGGGGTCATTTTAAAATGAAGTCAGCACACAAGTTTCAAAACACAGGCTTTGGGAAACATGAGAACAAAACTCTTCTCCTGAGAACAAAAGCAGCTTTTTATTATAGATTCATGGCAAAAAAAAAAATGAAGTGGTCAATGAAAAATATAAAAATAAAGGTCACTTTGTCCCAGAAATGCACTTAAGCCCATAAAAAGGAAATTATTTTCCCCTTAGCTCGCTCTCCTCTGCCTACTAGAGATGTGGCGGTAAGTTAACATACCAAGTCACAAACTCAAACTAGGGACTCGAAAGCTCTTTTGAGCTTCGATTCCATGTCAGAATAACACTTGTCCAGGTAATGGGAAATTTTTTTCCTGTCGGATGTTGGCTTGCGTGTCGCGGGTATTTTATCTAGTATTTTTCTAAGCCTGTGCGATTCAATGGTCGACGGGAAGCATGTATTTTACAGTGAACCCTGCAACTAGCCTGTTCAATTCATTTTGTGTTACCTGCTGCGCTCTAAGACTTGAGAAAAGCTTAGCTTGTTTAGGCGGGAATGGCTGCTGAGTGACTCCTTCAAATGACCGGCGAGCAGGATCTTTCGCCACAAGTTTTGTATTGCCATGCTGGGCTGACAAATGCTTAGACGGGTTGCTCACTGAGTTGGCAGCAGTTGAAAGACACGTCGCCTGGGCGAGTGCATTTCACGCAAATATTTTTGTCCTTTCGAGCAATAAACGGAAAGTGAATATCGCCACTGGCCGTCTCCATTTCCCTCTCTCCTTCGCACCAGCAGCTACGGCACTCAAATCGATCTCTATGGCAACGGTACACAAGCAGCCGCAGCAAGCATGCATGCAGCACTTAAACAGATCAGAACTTTACACACAGGCAGACACGTCTTGGGTAACGCACAAAAGCGCGTTCCTATAGTCTAGTAAAGTAGTGAAGTTACCGACATTTTTAGTGTAATGCGTTACTTTACTTCGTTACCCAAAAAAGTTATATCGTTACTGTAATCCTTTACTTTGTAATCCCAACACTGATTAGTAATAAAAAATTGCATTTGGCTGTTCCGCCTATGCCCTTGGCCGGCCCTGCATATGCTCACAAAGGCTGAATTTATAAAAAATAAAAAAATAAAAAAAACTCAATAATATTGTGAAATATTATTAAAACTTAAAATGTAAATATATTTTAAAATGTAATTTATTCCTGTGATGCAAAGCTGAATTTTTTTTATTATCATTACTCCAGTCTTCAGTGTCACATGATCCTTCAGAAATCATTCTAATATGCTGATTTAAAGAAACATTATTATTATCAATATTGAAAACACTTGTGCCGCTTAGTATTTTTGTGGAAACCATAGTACTTTTTCTGGATTTTTTTGATAAATAGAAAGTAAAAATAAAATAAAATAAAAAACAGCAGTAACACTTTATTTTAGGGTTCAATTCTCGCTATAAACTAGTTGCTTATTAGCATGCATATTACCAAGATATTGGCTGTTTACTAGTACTTATAAAGCTCATATTAATGCCTTATTCTGCATCCCTGCATCCTACCCATTACCTAAACTTAACAACTACCTTACTAACTATTAATAAGCAGTAAATTAGGAGTTTATTGAGGCAAAAGTCGTCATTAATAGTGAATATGTGTTCCCCATACTAAAGTATTACCAAAACAGCATTTATTTGAATTTTTTGTAAATGTTTTATATTGTTGTACTCATTCAGGAAGTGCTATACGATTCTAATCCTATTAATTGAGTTGCCAATTAGCAAGGTAGCATTTATTGAATTCTTTAGTTAAAGCTAACCAAGTTTCCACTACTAAAAATATTTAAATTGAGATAACATGATCATTTTAAGTTACATTTTTTTGTAACATTATAAGTGTCTTTACTGTCACTTTTTGGTCAATTTAATGTGTCCTTGCTAAATAAAAGTATTAATTTAATACTGAAGTATTAGTAGGCACCGGTAATGCATTATTTCATGCATCATGCAAAAGTTCCGCTCCGGTTTTGCTGCTTGCTTTTGTTTCCATGTCAAACACCATATGTCATTATACGCATTTGCTTCCAGAGGACTAGATTGTGGCAGTTGAGGTCACCTAATATCTAAACCTTTGGGGTGGATTTCATTTTTATCCAGTCTTTCTTTATTGAATGTTTGGACAGCTTTTGTAAAAAGCTTTAAGGCTGAACTGCGACCATGGGACAGATTAATCTTAAGTACAATGCTGCCACAGTCATTTTGACAGCCAAATTATAAAAATGTCTTTTCACCTTATTTGTTTAAATCTAGGCATCACCCGTGTCAGCCTCCGCTTTCAGAGCTGCACGAAAGAATTTGTTCACACCCATTGTTTCATCATTATTATTATTATTTTCATGTGCGTGCTGTGCTGTGCTATAAATGCCTGTGTTCTTCTTTTTTGTCAACTTCCAATCCTTAACGTCCAAGCTTCATTCCACTCATTAAATCTAATAATAAATTGCAAGGAGATTGCTATGAAATGCCTGAGCATATGTTTAAATAGCTCTTCAAACAGTCTTCTGAAGTGGCATGCCTCAACATGTTCCCACCCCTGAAAAAAAAGAAATTAAAAAAAAAGAGACAAAACTTTCCCCAAGCCTTTTTGATGCCGTGCTCATGCATAATTGAAGTGCCTTTCCCTGTATCGTGGGACAACATCAGACAAGCTTTAGCGTGATTACAGTGAGCAGACAGTCCTTTGTTCCAGGCCCGCACATGAGGGTGGAGATGCTAGGACCTCTACACAGATGTTCACACATAAGGGTACTAAATACAGCAGATGCAAACAGATGGACCCAGCTTGCAGCTTGCTCAGCACCATTGCTACAAGAGCAGAACATAGCTTAATATTTATACTCAGAGTGTGAGAATCAGTGAGTTGACAGCAGAGCTTTTAAGATTTTGCGAAGAGGACAATGGTTGCTACTTAGCAGATGCTGTACATCCGAGCAACTTACACTGTACTAATTGTAGGGACATTCCCTTTAGAGCTACTTCGGGTCAAATGCCTTGTTGGAGAACACAATAGGGCTGGAATGGGATCTACATTAATCTCCAGATGATGAGTTAACCCTTCTTGGAATTAAACCTTTAACCTTTGAATTAACAGGTCAAGTCTTTAACCATTACACCATGTCCTAACCTGATACAACGGCATGACGTGCAATAAATATATTTTCTATATTAACCAGCCGTGACAGCGATGCACTACGAGCAACAGGGTATTCTATATTCGAACAACAACACACTGGAAACCCTAATGCTCAAAATAATGAATTGGTTTGAGTAGTGCCAACTCAAATTATTTAAAACGTTCTTTTTCTTTTGAGTTCACAAAACTGACACATTTTAAGTAATCTGAATTGTTTGATTGTTTTGAGTTTTATGAACTTGTCTAATTTAACTGAAACTGAGCTGGGATTTCTATTTCCCAGCATGAATTGCAATGATACTCAAAAGGGACAGTTAAAGCTAAAATTATGTGTTATATAATGTTTTTGTGCATGATTTAGTGTTTAATGTTTTGTTATGCTAGTTTGGAAGAGCTTCTGTTATGGTTTTATTTATTTATTTAGTAGGGTTACCATCATGGTTATGAGTGGAGCATGAGCTTAGTTTGAGAACAGATATTCGTATGTTAATTGTTTTATATTGTTGTACTCATTCAGAAAGTGCTATGCTATGCTAATGCTATCAATTGTGTTACCAGTTAGCAAGGTAGCATTTATTGAATTCGCTAGTTAAAGCTAACCAAGTTTCCACTACTAAAAATATTTAATTTGAGATAACGTGATAATTTTAAGTTAAATGTATGAATCAGCTTACTCTATTTCAAGTTAGAGCAATTAAAATGTATGAGTACAAAATAAAAATCTGCAAGTTCTGCTTAAGCTTTACATTTCTTAACTTAGAAAAAAAAATGTATGTATATTTTCTTATTTGGTTTTACAGTGCACACAAATTACAATATGACATTTTAACATTACTAAACTAAAATTATTTTATTTATAATTTATGCAGTAAAGAAGTGTTGGTTAAATTTATTTAATTTCTGTATATGTCCTACCTGTTAGACAGATAGGAAGGCCACTGTTACGGTTTTGGTGTGGAACAAACTCACAAAGGCGAAGGAGAACTCGAACTTGGAACTTTAATCATTAACTCGGGAAAACAGGCAGGGAAACCACCAACAAACACAAACGAGAACCGACAAACACTAAGGGCAAACAGGGGCTTAAATACACAGGGGAAACAAGGTGATGACTAGACTAACAGGACACAGCTGGGACAAATTAACTCATAATGAGGGTGACACAGGAGTGGCGGGAAACAGAACAAAGGAACATGTGACAGTGGAACACAACATGTAACAGCCACAGGTAAATATGACATTTATTTTAATGGTTTATGTGAAGATTGTTTTAAGTTCAATTAAAAGTAATTTTTTAAAGCCTAATGAATGTTAAAATGAATAGCTTTCAATTATACTGTAATGTCGAATGTCTATCATTAAAGTTTTTAAAAATAATTTTCATAGAGACATCAGTAGCAGTATTAGAATCAGTGATACTGGCCTCTATATGCATAAAACGTGTATTGTAAAGAGAATTACAAGAAATATTTAAAATATACTGTCTTTAAGTTATTTCTACATTAATTTGGAGCATAACAGTGAAAATATTACAATATAAAATATTAAAAACTATGTTTTTATAACGATTAATTACAGAAAAAAAGTGCTGATATTAGGACTGATATCAGGACTCTAAGGCCCCGAACACATGGAGACACGTTTAGCTGTATAAGTAAAACTTTTGTATCGTATCAGCATTTCGTCCACACAGATCCGGCATTTTGGGATCCTGAAACCGCTATTTTTTTAAACCGGGTCCCAGAGTGGATAAATCTGAAAGCAAGACCCTTGCATTTTCGTGTGTACAGCCATCTGTATATTTTGTGAAACGATGATGTCATCACCCCACGTGTCAACCCTAGTCAGACAGTAAAGACTAAAGGGATACAGCTACGGCCACTGGGCATGCGCACATCAATATTGCGTCATTTAATTACTGTATTTGCATTATTGTAAGGGTAGGTTTAGGGTTGGGGTAGGTGTAGGCTTTAATAAAACACAATCTGGTAAGTAGCAAATTTATTTATTATTTTATTGTGAGATTTTGCTTCACCTCCGACCGTTGCTGTACCCCTTCTAGCCCCAACCTAGTCAGACACCACATGTGCATGCTCCAAGTCTTCTTCAAGACATAAAATGGCATTTGAATTGTCAATCAAAAATGTGCAGAGATTGCAATTCTTTCCAAACATTACTTTAACTGATGCAGAAAGGAAGGAGAATGGTTGATTATTGCTGCCGGGCCTTTTTGACAAGTATTATGCCTACATTCCACAGCGTGTGAGTCCTGTCTGCTGAATCAACCTGTAATCATGTTATTATTTTTTGGTTCTCAGGAGCTTCTTAAAAGCATTTCCCAGACAGCTTTAAACCACTAATTATATATAATGTGCAAGACTTTATTTACCACACAATTACCTCATTTACCGTTGTTTTTTTAGTTTTTTTTATAATACTAAGTTGGACATACACAGAGGAT
The DNA here is from genome assembly GCA_018749465.1 of Paracanthobrama guichenoti. Classification (NCBI taxonomy): domain Eukaryota; kingdom Metazoa; phylum Chordata; class Actinopteri; order Cypriniformes; family Gobionidae; genus Paracanthobrama; species Paracanthobrama guichenoti. Next base: position 43,052,911 of record CM031947.1, read on the forward strand.
TCAAGATCATTGGGTGTTTTAGGCCTATGTGAGAGAGTTTTAGGCTGGTTCACAAATCAATGCATTCCTTAAAGATATAGGTCGCCCAAAAATGAAAATTAACCCATAATTTACTCACCCTCAAGTCATCCTAGGTGTTTATGACATTCTTCTTTCAGACGAATAAAATCAGAGTTATATTAAAAAAGTCCTGGCTAATCCAAGCTTTATAATAGCAGTCGACTGTTGCTCTGTTTTAGAAGAATCTAACTTAATTAGTTAGTAATCTAACTTAAATGTAACATATCAGTTCTGTGACTTGGGATGAAAAATATAAATAAATTGAGTTATTTTGCAGCAGAAGTGTATCAATTAAGTTTACAGAAGTCACATTCAAGTTATACTTACCTTTCATTACATTATAGCCTTTTAAAATAGAAATACATTAATATTTTAAATGTATTTATTTATACATTAAATACATTTTTCCGGCACTTTCAGGTCGAAACAGTGAAAATGTTTTAGCGGGGCAAGTAAAAGTCCCTGCAGGCCTAGATTGGCCTAGACTTTTAATGAGAACATACACAGATTAAAGCGCTTCATTTTTACATGAAACATTCTGTGGTTTCTGCTTTGCTTCAGTCTGGTAATGAGAGTGGCATTCCTGTCCCGTCTGTCTCGCAGTCAGTCACAGGAGGGGGGGGATTTTAAGCAGTGACAGTTGAAGTGTTTTCCGAGGGTTTAGCTTCCCTGTCTTTTTAGCTATTCTATGAGGGCACAACCAAGGTAAAGCTGTCACAGCTGGGCCGTTAATCTCCCATTCACACCTCTTATCACCATGACAGAGACAGAGATGTGATAGACTGCTCCACAAGCAAAGAAATCCTTTTGACAAAACTGCTAGTGCTGTTTATCCTTGTGCCCAGCTCTTCGTCAAAGTGCTTCTCTCCTCGGCTACGACCAGAATGCACAAGCGCATAATGGAGCTCAGCCTCTTACATCCCTGTTGGGCACAAGGGAATGCATTGTCAGTTTCAGAAGCACTGACTGATAGAAAAAACAGAATTATTTGTTAGGAACTTTTTTTTTTTTTTGAAAGGTATGTGGGGAAAAGAAGTCAAAAATGTGTAAATGTTGAAAGGATACCAGGCAGTGATGGGGAGAATGAAATTTTGTCAGTTACCTTGTATTTTGGAGGTTTTTTTAGCCTTTACTTACAGGACTGTCTTGAGGCAGACAGGGAAGTGAATGAGAGAGAGGGGGGAATGTGATTCAGATATGATCCAGGCCAAATTCAAACCTAGATCCCTGTGAGCCAACAGCCCTTATACTGTATGTTGTGAACAAGTGTGCTAGTTGAAAAAAGTAGGCTACCTTTTGAATTTTTACACTTGCTTGTTCAGCAATCTTTTTTTTTTTTTTTTTTTGTCTTGATATATTTGTCATGTCATTCATTTTAGTCAGTTTTCCTCAGACTAAAATTGCTCTATTCAAGTAATTAATTAAAGTTTCATTACAAAGAGACATCAGCAACTACTGGCATATCAAGCACAATACAGCGTATTTAGTCATTTTCGTGGATGCATGTGAATAAAGTCCCTTTAAAGGAGTCATGAACTGGCTTTTTAAAAAAACATTTATACTGTTGTCTGAGGTCAACTTATGACATTTGCGTGGTTTTTACATTCAAAAACCTCATAATGAATAAGTAATAGGCTATTTTCTACCCTGGTTTTGAGCCTAGCTCCTGAAATGCTCAGTCATGTCGCATTGAAGACTTGGAAGTAAATGTCCACTGCTCTGATTGGATGACATAATGAGTTTCGACTCCCCCGTTAGTACACGTGGGGAATTGTTTTGAAAACTTCCAATGTGGAAAAATGGCAACCGGAATGATTCGCCCATATATGTTTGACCCAGAGTCTGATCCCGAATCGCAGGACAATAAACCAACACCTCAAATACAAAGGATACTCCAGCCTGTGACAGCGTGGTAAGTAATCTTTAATTATGTTTAATTAGACACGTACATATAATCAGTAGATATCAAACGATCTGTAACAATGCAATACTATCACATATAAAAAAAAATATTTTACTCCCACAAGTGTGTTGCACCATTCCTGCCGGAATCAATATAGACGGCACAGCATCGTTTTTTAATCTCATCTGCAAATCCAGTCTCTTGTTTACAAACAAATCTGTGCTGTAATGAAGCGAACAAATGCACAATGTCTTCCCCACGTGAGCTGGAACTTCATTAAAAATAAAGTTCAACCTCATTCCTAATATTGGAATCCGAAGGAAGCTTATGCAGTGACTGTGTTCTTCCACAACCAGGCACTGCACAATATTTTGTAATCTTCAATGGCATGTTTATTGCTCTGAAACTTACAGGATATTCTTATTACGATGACCTTTTATACACTCACCTAAAGGATTATTAGGAACACCTGTTCAATTTCTCATTAATGCAATTATCTAATCAACCAATCACATGGCAGTTGCTTCAATGCATTTAGGGGTGTGGTCCTGGTCAAGACAATCTCCTGAACTCCAAACTGAATGTCAGAATGGTAAAGAAAGGTGATTTAAGCAATTTTGAGCGTGGCATGGTTGTTGGTGCCAGACGGGCCGGTCTGAGTATTTCACAATCTGCTCAGTTACTGGGATTTTCACGCATAACCATTTCTAGGGTTTACAAAGAATGGTGTGAAAAGGGAAAAACATCCAGTATGCGGCAGTCCTGTGGGCGAAAATGCCTTGTTGATGCTAGAGGTCAGAGGAGAATGGGCCGACTGATTCAAGCTGATAGAAGAGCAACTTTGACTGAAATAACCACTCGTTACAACCGAGGTATGCAGCAAAGCATTTGTGAAACAGCAGCAGCAGAAGACCCCACCGGGTACCACTCATCTCCACTACAAATAGGAAAAAGAGGCTACAATTTGCACAAGCTCACCAAAATTGGACAGTTGAAGACTGGAAAAATGTTGCCTGGTCTGATGAGTCTCGATTTCTGTTGAGACATTCAGATGGTAGAGTCAGAATTTGGCGTAAACAGAATGAGAACATGGATCCATCATGCAGGCTGGTGGTGGTGGTGTAATGGTGTGGGGGATGTTTTCTTGGCACACTTTAGGCCCCTTAGTGCCAATTGGGCATCGTTTAAATGCCACGGCCTACCTGAGCATTGTTTCTGACCATGTCCATCCCTTTATGACCACCATGTACCCATTCTCTGATGGCTACTTCCAGCAGGATAATGCACCATGTCACAAAGCTCGAAGCATTTCAAATTGGTTTCTTGAACATGACAATGAGTTCACTGTACTAAAATGGCCCCCACAGTCACCACATCTCAACCCAATAGAGCATCTTTGGGATGTGGTGGAACGGGAGCTTCGTGCCCTGGATGTGCATCCCACAAATCTCCATCAACTGCAAGATGCTATCCTATCAATATGGGCCAACATTTCTAAAGAATGCTTTCAGCACCTTGTTGAATCAATGCCACGCAGAATTAAGGCAGTTCTGAAGGCGAGAGGGGGTCAAACACAGTATTAGTATGGTGTTCCTAATAATCCTTTAGGTGAGTGTATATATATCAAAAGGTCAAAATATATTGATTTCTCAATTCATGACCCCTTTAAGACAAGTGATGATGATGTCAGACTTAAGCGTTAGTATTAAATGTAAGCGTTTTAAACGTCATGAGGCGTTACACTTTCTTTGTAAGTTGAATATGGAAGGCGGTCCGCCGGAAGCTATATATTTTACTTTATAAAGTTTTAAATATAGATATTTTTCTTACACAAACCCATTGATTTACTTCAGAAGGCCTTTATTTACCCCCGAGCCATGTGGATAACTTTTATCATTTTAAATTTGATTACTTCAAATTTTGGGCTGCCATTGTAATGTTTTGCTTAGCCAGGACATTTTTTTATATAACTCAGATTTTATTCGTCTGAAATAAGAATGTCATATACACCTAAGATGGCTTGAGGGTGAGTGAATTAGGGGATAATTAATTTATGGGTGAACTATCCCTTTAAGAAACATTTATTTTTTATAGAAAGAAATGATAGTGTACTCTATAAACTATTCTTTCTAGATCTTTCTTTTCTCTTTTTCATCATATTTATGTTGACTTAAACTATTAATGAATTATTATTAATTAAACATAACTATCACACTGCCCATTTTTTGTTTCACCTTTGTGTTATTTGACAAAGTCAATATGTCCTTCAGTAATTTCATTGACAAGATTGACAGGAGTAAGTGGGCACGTTTACTTGGATTGCACATCATTTCTCTCTTACTACTTTAATACTGGTTTAATGCAGTCAATTTTTTATGTTTATTTACTCAGATATGCTTCAGCATATTTGGCAAGTCACACAATCACATCTCAGTTGTTACACATAATGAGGTCACAACTCCAATCAGCAATCTCGAACTGGCACTCAAATCTTGCCGGCTATGAAATGTTTGGCAATGAGAATGACTGAGATGAGACAGGACACATCCATAGCCTCTCATTCAAGCAGTTTTTCTACAAATACTCCAAAAAGATTAAAACCCTTTCATATTTAAGCATACAAAAAATCATTTTAAACCTAAGAAAATGTTGCAGTGTTTCATGGTTGTGGTGATGCTAATCATGGTTGGAAATGAACAGGGTTTGGTGCAAAAACACCACCAAAATTAATAAAAAATGCCCCCCAAAATTCTAAATATGGGGCATATGAGTTTTTGTTTTTTATGTTCATAACATACAATACCTCTAGCATCCTCATGACCCTAAGCAGTTTGGAAAATTAATGCTAGTTTAATAAACAATAAGTGTTAAGTCACTTACAAAATGTCTACTTCCGTTGCATCATGATTTTAATTGAAAGGTCGGTTGTAGGTTTTAAATCACGTCATACACACAAATGAACATTCATATAAATCATACATGAGTGCAACTGAGTGTCTCAGTTTACGCTGAGATTTTCACACGATTCCATTTCAGTATCTCAGACACCACAAATAACAATCTTCTCCATAACACAGACACACCATTCTCTCTGGATACAAAATCTAGCTTTGCGGAAGACAAAAACATTTTTATGTCATGTTGATTTGATGTAAGTTTGCGACTGGAGTGCTGGAACACTGTGGTGTTAACATGATGTACATAAAGGCAGTCAGATGTTTGGAAAATATCAGTTTTTTTTTTTAGTTTTTTTTTATGAAATCTGTTGTTTTGAAAAATCACAGGTTCTGTAGAAGTGTATCCATCCACAAGATGATTTGCAAATCTATTGTCTCCTGGGACAATATGTGTGATTTATAACTGAGACATGCATATTTTCTCCATCGACAAGCCTGGTTTAGTATATCACACCTCTCTTATAGTGTGTTTCCATCATGCTGTTATTCAAGGTTGTCAAGGTTCAAGTAGTGCTGCACTATCACTGATATTTTAACACTAGGATCAGCTAATACCGATCACCCCCACCCTAATATGGAAGCTTGTTTCCACCACAGAATACAAAAATAAAGAAGGTAATTGTGACTTTTTATCTCGCAATTCTGACTTTACAACACGTAATTGCGAGATATAAAGTCAGAATTTTTTTCCCCTCAGAATCGGACTTTATACAATTCTGACTTTATAACTCGCAATTGTGAGTAAGAAAAAAAAGTCAGAATTGTGGGATTTAAACACAATTGTGAGAGAAAAAGTTGCACTTTTAATTTTTTTTAATTTTGTGGCGGAAACAAGCTTCCATACCCCACCCGCCCCTCCAGCTCATTTTTTTTTTCCTAAGAGCCCTATTGCAAAACACTTTTACAGGTTAATATGTAATAAAACAGTAAATTAAACAGTTAAATTAAGTTAAATAATGTAACAGGTTTTTTTTAACAGTTATGAATAGTTCTGCTGTTACTATGAAACATTGTGACATACTAGCAAGCACAAAACTGCTCCAGTGAGAAATCATTAGTCTGTAATCATAGGTATCTATGATTTCTTGCTCATCTTTGCATTTTGTTGTAATGCAAACTACTAATTATTAAGCAACAGCATGAAGACGCAGCTCTGTTATTGAAGGTTAAACTGTTACATGTAATAGTATCTTTGTATATAATCATTCATAAGTACATATACACACATATATGTCTATTGACATATCTTTATAGATCTAACTGAGAGTGTGAGTGTGTGTTTGAGTGACACAGACATCGCACATAAGTGTTCAAATTTAAGTAATTATTATGCCCCTGTACCATATGACTATTCAGGGGATTTTCGTACCATCCAAGCAGTGCAGGAAATTCTAATAATCACTATCTTGTTTTTGAAAGTTCAAAAAACCTAGATGGAATCCAGTGTACATTTAATTTGACAAGGCATCCTAAAAGGCGTGGCGCAAGATGCTGAAAAACAGCAAGGCACAATGCATTCTCAAAGCCATCAGTCTGCATGTGCAGGAATGATTTGAATGATTTGATCTTCTGAATAATGCTGGATATCTCACTCCATGTGATTTAATTCAGCCCACTGGTGATTTATTCTCAAAACAGGACTGCTAACAGCAGTAAGTTCTCGATTGTATACAGAAAATTAACAGATGTTGCATTTTCAATAGAAAATGGACAAGCAAGTACCAAGTATTTACTTCGCATACACTTTGCAGCGTGCTTTAAATCTCAGGGGACTGTTTCAGTCTTCGTGAAGTTAGCACAAAAAAGCAACTCACAAGTACTTATGCTAATGATTCTAGCAACCTGCCTACATTTCAAGGGGAAGATGGATCCCTTACACAAATTTACCAGCCTTTCAGAACATTTTTGTTTGTCAGACAGCTAAAGCAAGCACAAAATCATCAAACATAGCAGTCCATTTTCAGAAGGACAGTTCCAAGAATTGTGTGGTTAGCTGTTCAGTTACCTCAAGAGCACAATTAAAAACAATGTCCTGTACAGATCCATAGGATCCCAATTAGTGTCACATATGGCATATTATAAGTAAACCATGGGAAAAACAACCCACCTTGCAATGAGACAAAGTCTGAAAGGGTTATATGTATGTTCACCTCAGCCAAGTGTTTTAAACCCATTAAGACCCTGAGCCAATCCACAGCGGATTTAGTAGCACTTGTGACCGGCCACTTTTAAATTGAACCTGGCATATCACTTTACTGTGTGAACCTGTACATATGCACTGTAGGGACTTTAACAGTGAGTGTAGTGGGACGAGGCTAAAAAGATGGTGTAGTTACACCGCCCTGTGGTTTAGTTTTACTCAGATGAAGAAATCAATGATTATTTAAATGTTCAGTCATGAATCTTTTGCATCAACTCTGTAGTTGTGATATACTGCAAGGGGCAAAACATTCTACCTGAATCGGTAAGATAGATAGATAGATAGATAGATAGATAGATAGATAGATAGATAGATAGATAGATAGATAGATAGATAGATAGATAGATAGATAGATAGATAGATAGATAGATAGATAGATAGATAGAATGATCAAACTTTTTGTATAAATATAACTTTTGATCAAAGTAATCAAATGGCAGAAATGTTCTAAGACAATAAAAATCATGCAGTTAGCTAACATCATGTATTCAGTTAAGCAAAAACAAAGAATATTAAACATGTCAATATGTCAGGCATGCAGATGTATCCTGATAATGAGGACAAGTTGGTAATGCAGGATCTGCATATTGATATCTGTTTAAATAAATTTTAAAGCACAGAAAAAGGAGAAAATTAAGACAATTATCATGTATAACGAAATTATAATTAGTGCAAAACACAACAAACAATAAGTGTTTATTTAAATATAAATATTAAACCAATAAAAATATAATTTTATAACAATAAGAATGATTATAAATGTGTATGTGGATACATTTTAGATTGTATTAAGAAAAATAATTCCTATTCACAGATTAAAAAAATATTGAAAGGCATCATTTTATGTAAATACTGAACAACATATATATATATATATATATATATATATATATATATATATATACACTCACCTAAAGGATTATTAGGAACACCATACTAATACTGTGTTTGACCCCTTTCACCTTCAGAACTGTCTTAATTCTACATGGCATTGATTCAACAAGGTGCTGAAAGCATTCTTTAGAAATGTTGGCCCATATTGATAGGATAGCATCTTGCAGTTGATGGAGATTTGTGGGATGCACATCCAGGGCACGGCTCCCGTTCCACCACATCCCAAAGATGCTCTATTGGGTTGAGATCTGGTGACTGTGGGGGCCATTTAAATATAGTGAACTCAGAAACCAATTTGAAATGATTCGAAATGAATGATTTTGAAATGACATTTGAAATGATTCATTTGTGACATGGTGCATTATCCTGCTGGAAGTAGCCATCAGAGAATGGGTACATGGTGGTCATAAAGGGATGGACATGGTCAGAAACAATGCTCAGGTAGGCCATGGCATTTAAACGATGCCCAATTGGCACTAAGGGGTCTAAAGTGTGCCAAGAAAACATCCCCCACACCATTACACCACCACCACCAGCCTGTACAGTGGTAACAAGGCATGATGGATCCATGTTCTCATTCTGTTTACGCCAAATTCTGACTCTACCATCTGAATGTCTCAACAGAAATCGAGACTCATCAGACCAGGCAACATTTTTCCAGTCTTCAACTGTCCAATTTTGGTGAGCTCGTGTAAATTGTAGCCTCTTTTTCCTATTTGTAGTGGAGATGAGTGGTACCCGATGGGGTCTTCTGCTGTTGTAGCCCATCCGCCTCAAGGTTGTGCATGTTGTGGCTTCACAAATGCTTTGCTGCATACCTCGGTTGTAACAAGTGGTTATTTCAGTCAAAGTTGCTCTTCTATCAGCTTGAATCAGTCAGCCCATTCTCCTCTGACCTCTAGCATCAACAAGGCATTTTCGCCCACAGGACTGCCACATACTGGATGTTTTTCCCTTTTCACACCATTCTTTGTAAACCCTAGAAATGGTTGTGCGTGAAAATCCCAGTAACTGAGCAGATTGTGAAATACTCAGACCGGCCCGTCTGGCACCAACAACCATGCCATGCTCAAAATTGCTTAAATCACCTTTCTTTCCCATTCTGACATTCAGTTTGGAGTTCAGGAGATTGTCTTGACCAGGACCACACCCCTAAATGCATTGAAGCAACTGCCATGTGATTGGTTGATTAGATAATTGCATTAATGAGAAATTGAACAGGTGTTCCTAATAATCCTTTAGGTGAGTGTATATATATATATATATATATATATATATATATATATATATATATATATATATATATATATATATATATATATATATATATATATATATATATATATATATATATATATATATATATATTATTACCTTTTCACCACCGGGAACAGAGGTTGGGAAGACAGCTGTAGACTAGAGTCCATAAATTAGATCAAACAAAGCTTGTGTATGCTGGTGGGGTAACCGCACATGGACACTGGCCTTTACAACAGCCTATGTGGCTTGTGTAAATGCATAGATAGGCCAAAATGCAATGGACTGCAAAGTGGCAGTACAAACGGCTTCTCTACTGTGGCCTATTAAGGCGCAAAAGCCCAACATAGCATAAAACACCCACTTTGTAAAGGCGCTTGTTGTATGGTGATCCTGAACGTCCCGTATTCCCAAGCCTCTGCTTGATTTAAAAAACAAATAGCTGTTTCAGCCTTTTCCCCCTCTCAGCCTATTTCTCCAGTCTCTGGGTGGATTTAATATCTCCCCTGAAGGATTGTTTTGAAAGAAGGCTAACCTTGGTGTTAGCTTTAAGGAAAGTTCCCAGGGCAGTCCATTAGCGTCTTGTGAATGGTGTTAACCCAATAACCAACCTAAGCGTTCAAATGACTTTAGAGAGGTCCTGGTAGCTCTTCTTGTAGATAAAAAAAAAAAAAAAGTTGCCTTCACTCCAAGGAGCTTTTAAAAAAGTTGCTCTCTATTGTTCCACTTTTGCAATCAATAAATCATATGCTCGGCTTGTGAGAGTTTCTTGAATATTTAATAGAAATGGCTTGTTTCCTTTTATCTGCCAACTCTCGCAAGAGAGATCAAGAAATCATCGCTAACCATTGACTAGGCATTGTTTCCTTTTATCGGTCTAATCTGAAGCATGACAACTCTGAGTTGAAAGCATTATGCAACAGGTTGAGTATGTCCTGACCTAATAGCATGCCCTCATTTCTAATGCTTTCATAAACAGTCCCTTTGAAAATGACTTCAGTGGTTCCACATGTCCTTAAAAGGCCTACCTGACCTGAACATAACTCTAGCTGGTGGTATTATGTCCTGAACTGGCTGTAATTATCTTTATGTTGGCTGCTAATTAGACTTTTGACTTATTAGAAGTCTTGTCTTCATTGCAGCTTATTCCAGCCAAGAACCATGGTTCGAAAATGTCTGTAGTGTTTGTGATAAGAATTGTTGGCCATACAAGAGCAGTATGTTTTGTTTTTTGTTTTTTGTTTTTCAAAGAAAAAAAATCTGAATATGCATGTGGATATCTACTGACTTAATATATGATATTGATAGTTCAGCCAAAAAGCCTCTCATGTCTTTCCAAACCCTTCTTTCTTCTGATGAACACAAAAGAAAGTATTTTGAAAATGTATATTTTCGAGGATACGCTACTGTTGAAAAATGTGGGGTCATTAAGAATTTTTCTTAATAAATACTTGTATCAAGCAAAATGCATTAAAGGGATACTTCACTTAAAAATTAATATTCTGTCATTAATTACTCTCCCTCATGTCGTTCCAAACCCGTAAGACCTTCAGAACACAAATTAAGATGTTTTTGAATTTGTCTCTCCATTGACAGCTACGTAACTGCCACTTTGATGTTTCAAAAAGTTAATAAAGAGATCATAAAATGAATCCATATGAATTGAGTGGTTTAATTAAAGTTTTCTGAAGAGACACATCACTTTATATGGTAAACAGTTTGAATTTAGGCTTTTATTCACATATAAACATTCATCAACGCACACATCAGTTGTGGTAAACGGAAGCTCAAGCATGCTTGCTTGACGTGCGAGAACCAATGAGGTTCATTCTAGTGTGTTACGTAGCATGGTTGAGCTTCCTCAAGAGCCAGTGAGGTTCATTCTCGTATTATGCAGCACATTTGAGCTTCCTCAAGAGCCAATGAGGTTCATTCTCGTGTTACGCAGCACGTTTGAGCTTCCTCAAGAGCCAATGAGCCATTCTCGAGGTTTGAGCTTCCTCAAGAGCCCAATGAGGTTCATTCTCGCAGTTACGCAGCACGTTTGAGCTTCCTCAAGAGCCAATGAGGTTAATTCTCGTTTGAGCTTCAGCAAGAACCAATGAGGTTAATTCTCGTATTATGCAGCACGTTTGAGCTTCCGCAAGAACCAATGAGGTTCATTCTCGTGTTACGCAGCACGTTTGAGCTTCAGCAAGAACCAATGAGGTTCATGCTCGTGTTACGCAGCACGTTTGAGCTTCAGCAAGAACCAATGAGGTTCATTCTCATGTTATGCAGCACGTTTGAGCTTCAGCAAGAACCAATGAGGTTCATGCTCTTGTTATGCAGCACGTTCAAGCTTCCATAAAAATCAATGAGGTTCATTCTCGTGTTACGCAGCACGTTTTGAGCTTCAGCAAGAACCAATGAGGTTCATGCTCTTGTTATGCAACACGTTCAAGCTTCCATAAAAATCAATGAGGTTCACTCTCGTGTTACGCAGCACGTTTGAGCTTCAGCAAGAACCAATGAGGTTCATGCTCTTGTTATGCAGCACGTTCAAGCTTCCATAAAAATCAATGAGGTTCATTCTCGTGTTACGCAGCACGTTTGAGCTTCAGCAAGAACCAATGAGGTTCATGCTCTTGTTATGCAGCACGTTCAAGCTTCCATAAAAATCAATGAGGTTCATTCTCGTGTTACGCAGCACGTTTGAGCTTCAGCAAGAACCAATGAGGTTCATGCTCTTGTTATGCAGCACGTTCAAGCTTCCATAAAAATCAATGAGGTTCATTCTCGTGTTACGCAGCACATTTCAGCTTCCACAAGAGCCAATGAGGCTCACTCTCCTGTTACGCAGCACGTTTGAGCTTCTGCATGAACCAATGAGGTTCATTGTCATGTTACGCAACACGTTTGAGCTTCCACAAGAGCCAATGAGGTTCATTCTCGTGTTACGCAGCACGTTTGAGCTTCAGCACGAACCAGTGAAGTTCATTCTCGTGTTACGCAGCACGTTTCAGCTTCCACAAGAGCCAATGAAGCTCACTCTCCTGTTACGCAGCACGTTTGAGCTTCTGCATGAACCAATGAGGTTCATTGTCATGTTATGCAGCACGTTTGAGCTTCAGCAAGAACCAATGAGGTTCATTCTCGTGTTACACAGCACGTTTGAGCTTCCACAAGAGCCAATGAGGTTCATTCTAGTGTTACGTAGCACATTTCAGCTTCCGCAAGAACCAATGAGGTGCATTCTCGTGTTACACGGCACGTTTCAGCTTCCGCAAGAGTGGAACATTTTACAATGAGGTTCATTCTCATGTTTCACAGCACGTTTGAGCTTCCGCAATAGCCAGTGAGGTTCATTCTCGTGTTGTGCAGTACATTTAAGCTTCCGCAAGAACCAATGAGGTTCATTATCATGTTACGCAGCGTGTTTGAGCTTCCTCAAGAACCAATGAGGTTCATTGTCATGTTACGCAACATGTTTGAGCTTCCTCAAAAACCAATGAGGTGCATTCTCGTGTTACACAGCACGTTTCAGCTTCCGCAAGAACCAATGAGGTTCATTCTTGTGTTACGCAGAACGTGGCATTATTTACTAACCAAAAAAATCATGTCTTAAACCAGACACTAACTGGTAACTTGTGTCGGTCATTATGGAAATGATCCGGCTATGTCTGTGTTCTTTATTTTGTGCATAGTCAGTAGATCACACGTAGAACTTTCCACTCCAGTTTTTTTTTTTTTTTTGCGCTCTCATGCTAATTTGCACTGTTTAGTAAATCTGGCCCTATATTTGCATTATTTTATTTAGGGTAAGGGGTAGGTATGGACATTAATAAATCCTCAAACCACATGAATATGAGGCTGGTAGCACAATTTGATAGCTATTTTTCGCTATCAAGTTGTTATACCTATGTTTTTATGGGAGAGCACAGTCTGAGCGAGTAGCACAAATCGTCAGAACAACGGCTCTGGTTTTTAAGGAGACCGGACATAGGAAACATTAAAACAGAAATAGGAAGTCATCGTGGATGTTTAGTAAAAAGGTAGATAGGTACAGTTGTGCACCACCACTGTTAAGTCTAAAGAATGGAGAATCAAAATCTGTCAAAGTGCACTCAGGTTGGACTGTGTGAGTTTTGGTTAGCTGAGTAAGTAAAACTGTCATATATGGAGGTCAGCGATAATGGTCTAAATGTGCGGCCATTGAAGCTGAGGTATGACTTCTCAGGCACTGTGATATCGATGGCCTCTGTCAAATTCGAGGCTGCATCTACAGCTCTCTTCTCTCTGGGGAACTGTCAGCAGGTAGCAATCTATTGACAGGATCGCTTAAGCTCCAGGCTATAGATATCCCATCAATACTGATGTCTATCCTCTGATTGTGCTGTGTCGAAAAATAGTAAACACCTGTTGAACATTCGTAATGAACTGCACTGCTGTCGTAATGAACTGCGCTCTTTCTCATAAAGCACGCTTCATTAGAGCCATTTTATAGGAAAATTCAGTGCAACCTAAATCACATAAAAAAAGCAATAACAATATTAATATGTAATTTCAGAGTGTTCTATAAATTAAGTATATAGTTTCATTACCTCACTACATACTAATGTATTTAAAATGTATAATAAATGCAGTAATTAAAAAGGACAAATAGGATTTTCTTTGCTCGTTCTCGTGTTCACAATGTAAAGCTCACCCACATTATATCATATATGTCCATTCAGTATACAACAGCTTGGCGGGGGAGTTATAATTCATTTCACATGCAAAGCAATTAGCTATTCATAGATCATTTACATAAAGAGGTTTTAAAGCGTCATAGAGAGAGTGGAAAATTATAATGTAAAACTGAAATTTGTATGAAATATTACAACAATAGCATAACAATTTTACAACATTGATTAATGCAGGTATGGTTATTTATATATACACACACACACACACACACACACACACACACTACCAGTCAAAAGTTTGAGAACGGTAAGTTTCTTTTATGTTTTTAAAGAAGTCTCTTCTGCTCACCAAGGCTGCATTTATGTTATTAAAAATACAAAAAGCTGTAATATTGGGAAATATTATTAAAAGGTAAAATAACTGTTTTCTATTTGAATATATTTTAAAATGTAATTTATTCCTGTGATGCAAAGCTGAATTTTGAGCATCACTACTCCAGTGTTCAGTGTCACATGATCCTTCAGAAATCATGCTAATATGATGATTTGCTGCTCAAGAAACATTTATGATTTATGATTATCAATGTTGAAAGCATTTTATTTTTATTTTTTTGATGAATAGAATACCTCTCTATACTGCTCAAAAGTTTTGGGTCTTTGGGAAAGAACTTAAAGAAATTAATACATTTATTCAGCAAGGATGCATTAAATTGATCAAGTGACACATTGTCAGAAAAAAAAATGTACATTGCTGTCACTGGGGCGGTACCCTAAGGTACAAAACCTAAAAGGTACTAATATGTACCTTTAAGGTACTAATATGTACTATTTAGGGGTGAGTAAGGTACAAAGATGTACCTTTTCACTTTTGTACCTTAGGGTACCGTCCCCAGTGACAGCACTGTACCTTTTTTTCTGAGAGTGCAGTAAAGTCATTTTGTCACGGAACACATGAGAAATCAAAGACGGCAGGTAGAGATGAGGATCCAAATGCAAGGAAATTTTAATGCTGATAAACAACCATAAACCAGGAATAAAATAACATTGAGAAAAAAACTAAGGAAACACAGGGAACTGCAGACACAGGGAAGACTAGCTTAACGAGATAACAAGGGGTGTGGTAAATGGGAAAAGAACACAGAAACTAGGCACAGATGCAGATATGACACATTTATAATGTTGCAAAAGCTTTATATTTCAGAGAAATGCTGTTCTTTTGAACTTTCTATTCATTAAATAATCACAAACACAATACACAAACTGTTTTCAACATTGATAATAATCATAAATGTTTCTTGAGCAGCAAACCATCATATTAGAATGATTTCTGAAGGATCATGTGACACTGAACACTGGGATAGTGATGCTCAAAATTCACAGATTTGAATCACAGAAATAAATTACATTTTAAAATATATTCCAATAGAAAAAGTTATTTTAAATTGTAAAAATATTTCACAATAATACTGTTTTTGCTGTATTTTGGATCAAATAATTGCAGCCTTGGTGAGCAGAAGAGACTTCTTTCAAAACATTTAAAAAAAATTATCTTACCGTTCTCAAACTTTTGACGTGTGTGCATATATATATATATATATATATATATATATATATATATATATATATATATATATATATATATATATATATATATATATATATATATATAATATATATATATATATATATATATATATAATATGGTTATATAATATTTATTAGTATACAATTATATAGTTAATTTAACAACATGTTAGAATTTATGAAAATGCTTAACATTAAAAATAATGAATGCTTAAAAAAAATTCATGGTTATAATAATCATATCATATCATATCATATCATATCATATCATATATCATATAATACTCATTCCAAACTTGTATGGTGTCCTCTATGGAACACAAAGGAAAACATTTTATAGAATGCGAATGTTGTTATTTCCAAAAAAATTAACCTTGGACCGGAACATTCAAGCTTCAAATAAACATGCAGAAGCGTCATAAAAGTATCAAGTGGTCCATTTGGTTTATGCGCTATGGATAGTCTTCTGAAATCATACAATATCTTTGTGTCAAGAATAAACCAAAATGAAAGTAATTTATTCACAATAATCTAAGTATGAAATCTCCTAGTTCTGCCAGTGGGATCAGCGGACATTGAACATGAAATGTCACCAAAGGTCCTTCCTAATCATGTGAAAATATCACTCAGTGATTATTAAAGTGATCCTTTAAAGAGCTTTGCAATGGCAAAAGACGTACATCTACCGTACACCTACCCGAGGATGATTCTTACGCATTCATTAAACTTTTGTATTGTGCCTGCGGACACACAGAAATATAGAGGCGCTTTGGTGACAGTCATGCATGAAAGAGTTTGATTGATGACAGCTTGAGTGGCGCAGTTGATGCACAAGACATGTCACATCAATTTCCTGAGCATCTCGTGCATGTCACGCCAATGTTCGTATCCAGTGGCTAATCAGTAATGATTTAAATGAACTTGTCACATGAGCATGTAGTTATTGTGCTTTGAGACAAGACAATGAAAAGGGTCATGTGCAGTAAAAATTTCTGTTTTATAACACAAGCAGTAATAGTGCCTGTAATATTCTGTTGTTTAATCCGGCTCTGATCTGGCTGTGACCTATAACACTACATTAAACTTTAATGTTCGCTTTTGCTATAAATCACTGTTACATTTGAATAAGTGCAATCTTAGCTTATAAGGAGCAGTGTCCCCCTGCGCATTGCAAAGCTGACAGGCCAAGATCACAATCTTTTCAAATTCATCAGCAATATTCAAGGCTTAAGGTTTTATGGTTTATTGTATTTACTATTGTCGATAAGCGTTTTTTCAGGGACGGGGAGGGTGTTCATCTCCAAATCCTTGCCAGCTTAGTGGAGTCATTCCAATGAAAGACCACGACTAGCATTTCTTGAATGAAAACTGAAATATCGCTCTCGGCGCAGACGTTAATGAATAGTGTTCTTGTACGGCAGACTTGGGTCTTAATCTGCTGCGATCGATGGTCTCACGGATAAAACATCTGGAGATAATGCAGATTCTAACTTTACTTGTTCCTCAAAAGTACTGTTCCAAAACCTCAAGCTGGTTGTTATAGTGACTTGATAGGAGATTTTAAGCAGAGGTGCCCTTATGAAAAATAAGTAAATTTTATGAAGTATATTTAGTAAAGTTCAAGTATGTTTTTAAGTATACTTTATACTTTATAATATCAATATACTAGAAGTATATTTGTAAAGGCCAATTCACACCGCACAGACAAACGCCAACAAACACTAAACAAACAAGTTGGCAGTTGGATTTATAAGAAAATGTTGTGGATTGTATACACCAAAATGAGTTTTGGCGTGCAAATGGTATGCAGTTTTTCACATGCATATGATACACACTTTATGGCGTGTATATGACACGCTCTTGGGTAGGTTGGGGATGGGGGGTTTGTGCATATAATACGCCATAAAGTGTGCATCATATGCACACGAAAAACTCATTTTGCCGTATTCATTCAATGACATTGCACACTCGTATTGTTTATACACATTTTCGTGAGATCGGGCTCAAATAACTGTTATGTTCTCACTGCCCCAACAGACACAGACAAACTCGAGCACCCACGGAAATGGTTGAACACCCACAGAAAATTCTTCATTAATTTTAACTCAAAAAAAGAAAAGATTGTAGCTTTCAGACATGACTTTCTTCTCGTTTTATAGTTCACTTGAGGCCGTTAAATGTTAAGAGCCCATTATTGTAAAGCGAGAGTGCATCCATGTAACTCTAGCATGAAACTTACTGGACGCGCGCTTTCAAATATGGCTCTGCTCTTGCTCAGATTTTACGTGTGCGCACTCAAACTTTGTCCAGTGTGAATATCTCCTTGCTCTTTCTCTAGAATTGTCTTCTGATTTGTCCAGAAACCTGCCATTTTCACTACAAGGATAATTTACTAAGCAGGCCCAGTACTTACATGCAAGGGACTTGCCTCATCGTCATGGCAACGGTTCGTGTCTGCGGCAGAGTTTGTTGTTGTTTGTAGGAAAATCATACTCAGACATTCCACGACCCAACAAACGCAGATTGAACATGTTCAGTGTGGTGAAAACAAACACCGACCAACGGCAACAGAAGCTGACAGGGGTAGATCCAACAAACTCTGACAGACATGTTTGTTGGTGTTTGTCGGCGTTTGTCTGTGCAGTGTGAGTTGGCCTTAAGTGTATTGTTTCAATACTACTTTGGACTAAATTGGTCCACTTTTAGTGTATAAAAGTATAGTTTTAAGTACAAGTGCAACAGTAGTACACAACTAGTTTACAACTAAGTTTTTTTGTTTGTACTGCAACTATACTACAAGTGAACTTATAGGTATACTCATAGATTACTAGTCAAGTACTTGTAGCAAACTGTTTAGTTTATGAATGTACACGTTGAAATGTACATTCAGTAAATTACTAGTTTAGTAGTTTTATACTGCAAGTATACTTGTAAGTTTTCTTTAAGTGAACATAGGGGAGCGCGGGGCACAGCCTAACGCAGGGTTAGTTGTAACACGCATGGTTTAACAGTTTCCACACATGCCAGCATGATGAAACTTAGTGTATTTACTAGTTCCCATATCAACATTATTTCGAGAAAAAATTGCGCCAAAATTAAGAAATCTTTGGAAGATATTACTGAACATTTATTTAACCATAGCAAAAGTAAATTTCTTACTTAAATGTATTTTTCATCTCTGTTTTTTGTTTAAAAATCTGATATTATTTTAATCTTATATCTGTTATTTAACAGTTGAGATCATTCTTTAATGCTGATCTAACAGCAGAAGACATTAGCCGGGTGGGGTGTGCAGGTGGGGTGTGTTGTAACACTGCGTTACAATGAGTCCCTATTAGAACTGCGCTATTATATTCTATACTTTGAATATGAAATATTTTGAGAAACCATGAGAAAAGGGTGAATAATGACTGAGAGACTCAGAAATTCAGAAATTATTCATTATGTTATTAGTTATGTTTTTATTTAACGATGATTTTAGCGAAAAAAATTTTTTATGTTTTTAAATACAATTTTTTTTAAAGACAAAATATTTTAGTTTGTCTTGGATATTTTTTTGATTATATCAGGTAACATTTTAAGCTGTCATTTGGTCATGTTACAATGCACCCCACCATGTTGTCACATTTCACTTCCATTCTTTCGTGGTAAATCAAGAAAAAAGTATACACTGTATTAATGAAACAAAACCACATAATTGTACTAGACGTGTGGGAAATTAATGTGGGAAAAAATAAATACTCTGAACCCCTAGTGAATTTACACAAACTGAGACAGTCAAAAAAAAAGCGTTAGGTTGTGCCCCGCTCTCCCCTACTTATAGTTTACTATTTATAAGTGCTGTCAAAATGTACAAGTTACACATGCAATTAATTATTTCAGTTTAACGCATTAAAAATATTTAACGCAATTAACGCAGCATCAGTTTTTTCCCGTCATCCTTTGGCTAGTGTTACATTATATGACCACACTCTTATTGTAAATGCTTTTAAACCGTTCAAGCGCGATAAGACGCAAAAGAGAACTCAAAAGAGTGCAGCACTGACACGCCTCTGTGAATCTCCTGTCTGTGTAGAACACACACTCATCTCACACAAAATTATGTCAAAATGTTTTGTCGATTATCCTCGCAAGCGCAGTTGAGTTCAGATCTTAAAGTGGCAGCAGCCTGATAAACCTGTTGTTTGTCATAAAGGATAATCAAAAAGAAAATCAAAAAAAGAGAGGATCGCTCACTGTTCTTGATTGAATAACTTTTGTAGCTTTACTAAGGATTAATCTATATTTAATTTATAATTTATTCAGACTGTGAAGTGTTAGATAACTTTATTCAATTTCTGTATCCTACCTGTTAGACCTACCTGCACTGTTTACAAGGTCACATGAGTCAAAAACAATGTATGACAATTGTGCATTTTGATGGTAAAAATCTGAACTGGTCTGACTGGGCCAATAGAATAAAATTGAGCCCTGATATATTGAAAATGTGGTCAATGTGACATTTATTATAATGGGTTTAGGTGAAGATTGTTTTAAATTCACTTAAATTAAAAGTTGTTATATTTATATATAAAGCCTTAAAATAGAGAGCTTTCAATTATACTATTATGCTGAATGGCTATAATTAAAGATGCAGTGTGGAGTACAGGGGTAGGGAACGTTGATCCTGGAGAGTCACTGCCCTGTGGAGTTTAGCTCTAACCCTAATCAAAAACACCTGAACAAGCTAATCGAGGTCTTTAGGATTACTAAAGTTACAAGCAGGTGAGTTTTTTTTTCAGGGTTGGAGCTAAACTCTGCAGGGTAGTGGCTCTCCAGGATCAACGATCCCTACCCCATGTGTAGTATTTATGAGGATCTATCGACAGATACAGTGGTGTATAAAGACCTCACATAATGAACCATTATGTTTTTATTACCTTAGAATGAGCCATTTCTATCTACGTACACCACGTACACAAGTTGCCATTTTGAATGGACAAACTGCTCTACAGAGCGCTAGCTACTCTCTGCTGTCTTAGACGATGACATCTTTGTCCTGTGTCGGCCACCGTAGCTTCTCTTTGTGCTCTACTCACTCGTATGAATTGGTACAATTTGTCTAAACTGCAGTGACAGGTAGGTTTAGGGGCGGGGTTAGGGGTAGGTCATTCGTACGAAATCATACGAATTGAGCAACTCGTCAAATCCGTCCGATTTAGCAAAAATCAAACGGATTCGTATGCGTGAGGTCGTACAAATTCATACAAATTAGCCACCTCATAAAATACGTACTAATTGCCGTGAGATCAGGTTGGTATTTTCAGAAGAATGATGTAGGGTACAACGGGGCTAAAGGCACAACTTAAGAAAAATGTGCTTTTCACTATTCCTATAATGTATGATATACAGAAAAATGTATATGTTTGTATTGAACATTTATGGAGCAACAGTTTTTGTGTGAAAATAAATCATAAAAGTGGTTTCTTTTATTTAAAAATCTTATAAATGTGTGAGGTGACGAGTGAGGCCTTTTACCCCACACAAGGGGTAAAAGGCTCGCCAGCATGGGGCAAAAGGCACACAGTATTAAAACAAATACTTCAGCTAAAATAATATGTTTTTAATAATGTCTAAGTTAATACTTGTTCAAAACATTCACTTTAGCAAAGTTTGAACTATTTTCTGTTTATTTTAATTCATTTTTGATCAGTAAATATCCTGTCATTAAAATATGTTAATATAGAAATATATCTGAAAAATATAGAAACAAAATTATTTTAAAAAGTAAAGATTCTGAAACCATTTAAGGAGATCCTATAATAATTTGATATAGATTTACAGTAGTGACAATAAATTATATTTGATTATAGGATATGATTAATATCACATTTTTAAATCATTATAAATATGGTGATTATCTCTAAAGTGGACACACAACTTAATATATGATACTTACAATCTGAATCTAACCATGTCATGTCAACAAATGTTAAAGTCAGCCGCTGTTTATGATCATGTTAAATATGGAGCCTTTTGCCCCAACAGCGGGGGGTCTTTTACCCCAAATACCATACTTTTACATAATCTTCCGTTATTGAAAAACTGTTGCTTTAATTACCTTGAACAAAACTGACAAACATTAACCTTTAACCATTAACCTAAGACCTTTGTTTCAAAATATATTTAATCATTTTAGCGATTCTTATTCACTACTTAAATCTACAACATTTTTAAAAACATAAAATATTAGATCAAATGAGTGCAGAATCCACTTTGCGCTGCTGCCCGTGATCACGTCAAAGATCAGACGAAGTTTCACGTGCATCTTGAAAAGCGGATGTTTTGGAAAGTGCTGAGGTAAGTTTTTGTGCCATCTAGTGGTTTAGAGGAAAATAAAATCAAAGGTGCCTTTTACCCCGTGGAGCCTTTAGCCCCGTCATAACCTATATTTATAATGCAACGCTAACCAACATAGCCTGATAGTTGTGTTGTGCCTTTGCCTGTCTTTAGTTTGTGTGAGTCTTAAACTACTAGTTGAACTGTACCTGCCTGTTTTCGTCTTTGTCTTCCTGAGTTTTTTTTTTTTTTTTTTTTTTTTAAGGGCACAGGTAAAGAAGCATAAGTGAGAGGTTTGTTCAAAGACATTAGGTATTAAAACAGTGTGAATAGAAAGATGTCGGTCCAAAAGAATAAAGTGAGGTAGGTTAAATAAAATGCTTTTTTTTTTTTTTGTTTTGTTCTACCAAAAATGTGCCAGGAGTCCACCGTTTCTATAGTAACGAACTACACTTTTACGTACATCTGATGTTAAGTACTGTAACAAAAGTATTTGTAATTTGTTACTTTCCACCTCTGATTTTAGAGTCTTTTTCCATGCAGGTGATAACCAAATTGTGAGAGACACTGGCTCTATTTTCTATTGACTGAAATGTAATAAGGATTTCATGAATATGAGCTCTACAACATACTTTTCTCATGTGATGTACCAGTCATGTCTAATGAAAACATTTGATGACAATGCTTCAGGCATTAAAGTTCATGTAAAATGTGCATAAATCCCTGCAGGGAGACGTGCTATTTCCGTCTAAAGCTTTCAAGTCGACATGAAAGGAATATTCACTGTACTTATTTTCTAATGCTTCTTATTGCTCTTGATTGGCATTCAGTCTTTTAGGGGGTTCACACTTGGCATGTTTGGTTAAATTAAAACGAACGCTGGTTGCGATTGCTCTGTTACTTCGGTTCATTTGAACGTGTGTGAACGCTGCCATCTGAACCCTGGTGTGCACCAAACAAGTGGACCAAGACCACTGAAAAGATAGCTCTCGGTCCGCTTCCAAACAAACTCTGGTGTTTCCGAATGATATATGAACGTAACACAGACCAAAGACATGTAAACAAACCAAAAACAGGACAAAAAAAAAACGACAGTTCACGCATATTTGTAGTCGCGATGTTGCCCATCACAGTTCGGCGCAGTCGTCAGAACCGTGTCTCCTTGCAGCAGATCTTCGTTTGTGTGTGTGACGGAGGAATTCCTGCCTTTTTTGACTCTCAGCTGATCAAAATAGCATCATATGCAGGCTATGCACACACAACAAATGCATTTATCCCCACACACAGCGTTGTTTTGGATGTTCAGTAAGATCTGTCTCAAAATAGGCAATAAATCATAAAAGCCGACCAATCAGGTTGTGAAAGTATCCCTATGCCTTTAGGTTCGGTATCTTTTGGTTTGAGGATAAAAATGGCAATATGAACGTTAATCGGACCAGGACTAAATGTTTGGGGTTTTTTTGGTCTGGACTAACCAAAACCAAGACAAACGAACTACAAATGTGAACGACACCCTTATGCTGTGTTCACACCAAACGCGAACTGAGCGTCAAATTCGTGTCTATCGTGTCTAGTTGGACGCTCAAACATTTTGAATCCATTCGAGCATTATAAACCGAGCGTTTGAAGCAAAATAGACGCGTGTTCAAGGCGCTCCAGGAGCTGCGCCTGGATGACAGCCACTTTCAGTGGTACTTCCTCCTGTCAGCCGAGGAAAGGCTACTCTCGCCTGGGTTAATGAGCGCTGAGTGCCCGCTGTTTGACTGGATCTCAAAACTCAGAAAATGCCAGATCAAAAATTTCAAATAGGCTCTCTCTTTATAAATAAAACATAGATTTGAGCTTTAAACAACTACATTATTGCCTGAAAAAGTCTTAAAACTACATTTCAAGGCACAATAACAGTAGCATTTTTAAATTACGTGGGGTTTCTCATCTGCTATTGACTTGCCATATCACGTCACTTCACCAAGTGACAGCAGCAAGCAGGCTCCTGATTTGCGGCGCAATTTGACGCCAAAGTTGCGATTTTTCAGCTCGGGCGTCAGACGCGAATTCACTTCAAACACATGAATGACAAAAGCACCACTTAACAATCGTGCAAACTGGACGTGCAGATGAGGCGAAATTCCGCGCACCGGGCCGCAGGGCCTTCTAGATGCCATTGACTTAACAAGGAAATCACTCGTTCCAGATGCTCTATTCGCGTTTGGTGTGAACGCAGCATTAGTCTGTTTTTTTTTATAGGCCTATATAATATAATTTTAGATATAATTTTTTTATAAACTGTTACACTCTGTACATCACAATAAGGTAGAAAACTATTTCTGTTTCATTGTTAATTGCTTTCAATTTGCTAATTATTTGATATTTGATTTATGCTTATGTTGAGCCCCTCAAGGATGACTGACCTACAAACATAAACAAAACACAACGTAAAGTCCAGGCCTGGTCCTCTCTTGTCACAGCCATCACTCCTCCTTTTATCCTTCCGGAGCTCCTCCGTGAGACTCAAGGCCAGTGTGGCTTCGCAGCATTAACCACTCATTAGCATTCGTGCCATCGCCCTCATTCTGTTCCCAAAGCTCTCAGCCTCGCCCTGCTTGCCACAGTGTCATTTTAAAAATACAGTTGTTACACCACAGGACAATTTGAAATGACCCAGTGATGGCAAAAAGTTCACTAAAATGGTGAAAAACACCAGTCACAGGAGTAAAATACACAGGTTAGCTTGTACATACAAATTTTTGCCTCAATTATAATTATAATTAGCCATATATTTCTGATATAATGTTAATGTACAAACCTACCTGTACTACTAAAATCTGCTTTGTACCTTAAAATATACCGATAAGCACCATAACAGGTAACCAAAACAAAAGTATAAGAAATATGTTTTTGAATAAAACATAATCGAATGTGATGCATCACACAGGGACATTTAACATTTTTCAACATAGTTTATAAGTTGACTCATACTTAAAAAAATGTTTTACAAAATTTTACTGTTACTGTATTTACTAATGAAATATATGGGTTTTGCTGTAAATTATGTGGTAAATCATTCTTTTTGTATTTGTAAAAATATATATGTAATTCACTCAATTCACTGTATATGGTAAGAAAATTGACAGCCTGTTAGCATCTCTGCATGCTTTTTCGTTAAAATTACGTTGTTTAACCAAAGCCCCTAATCGGTGTATAATTTTTCATAATTTCTCTACTGACTGTGGGGGAAGATCTACAGAATGTAAAAATGCAAAATGGTAATGTAAAAATGTGTTAAACAGAGCTGAGAATACTGCACTCTTATAATCAAATTAGCCAAAATATATGTTAAATGATGGGTGAATATGTACAGCTTTGTGAATGACTGCCGTTTAAATTATGCAGAACCTCTCTGTGGGATTATGTGGGCAATGATTCCGTGCAAGATGGTTGTGTACATACACTTTAATGCAATTTATATAATATTCTACAGAGACTTAAAATGTGGAATCCACATATTTGAAACAATAATAATCAAAATTTGTTAATAAAGATCATTGAAAGCTCTTTTGAAATGGTTTCAAACCCCTCCCCTCCCCAATATTTAGTATCTGGTCTGAGCACTGAATATGCTACAGACTGTATTCATGTTGTTTATGAAGGTGAAAGCAATGTGCTTTATACTTATAATCATTTATCAACATACCCAGACACCTTCTCAGTCAATACACTCATTAGTATTCCCAGTGGAATGGGCCCTTCCCTATTGTTTTTGTTTTTCAGGCTCATTAGACGGTCTTCTAAAGTACAATCAATGCAGTTAGCGAAACTACTTGTGTGTGTGTGTGTGTGTGTGTGTGTGTGTGTGTGTGTATTTGTGGGCAGGTATGAATAGTGTATTCAAACACATCTTATTACATGTACTCTGATTCATGAGTTTGCCAGGCAAACCACATTGCAATGCTAAACAATGCATCAGTATGTGAATCAGTGTTTTTATGAATCAAATGTTGAATCAGTGTTTTTTTTAAATAATATATATATATATATATATATGGTTATACTTTAGATTTTTGAGCCATGCCTTACATGTTCAAATGTTCAAACAATGTCTTTTTCACAGCTTCTGGAAACGAGGCTAGAATCATAATTTTGCTTTGTTACTATAATTAGGTACTTAAATATTTCATAATCTGAATTTGTGGCAATGTGCCTTACCATCCGAATTCACTGGATTCTGATTTATATCCTGTCAAACTCTTAATGACAAATCTCCTCATTCCCTTTCATTTAATTCTACCATAAATGACTTTGCAGCAAAGCAATGGCACCGCATTAGCAATCCGCTCCCTGCTCAGTATCTCACGAGTTCTGTTATTAAGTCAATTTTCATCCACTCATAGCAAAAGGCACTTGTAGGACAGACAAGGGCAAGTGGTGCAAAGCGGAGCAAATACATTAGGCCTCATGGTGTTGAATGCTGAAATAATGGCAAAATATGGTCAGCGGTTTAGAGTTGGAATATCTGAAAGCCCATTTCCCTCTAAACATTTCCTTTCAGCACCTTCTTTTCAATGAAAACAGAATCCATAGTGCTATAATGAAGAGAATGCAATGCAATGGTAGTCACTATTTGTGATACGCCAAGGCCTGACGTGATGCTAACGGTCTGAGCGCCTGTTTCTTATGTAAATCACTTCATTTGCAACTGTTGCTTGTCATGCTAACTCAAGCCAGGGTTCATTCACTAGCCTCTGAATCAAAGAGACTGACAGGCTCGTTAGCATAGCCTTGGATCAAAAGATTTGGTGGACGCTCCAGAGCTCTTATGGTTATAAATTCCTATTGTATTTTTGGTGAATTAATGAATTCTTTATTTGGCATAACTGATGAATGCTGCTGAACTCATGAGATAAGGTGTGATGATACTTACATAAAAACCTTTAAAGGGCTGCACATTTAATCAAATAATCAAGATTTTGATGACTGCAGCTGTGTTTGAATATTAAACTGACGGTTACAGCATGCTATTTAGGTCTACTTAAATGAGATTGCATCAAAATGTTCAATTTACAAAATATATATATATATTTTTTTTTTCGTTTTGTAACTGCAGACGCATGAATGCAAATAAGAGGTGTTTAAGTTAACTCTATAGACCTGTCAATAACAATAAACACCTAATGAGTTTTCAGCAGCCTCATCCACAGATACACTCTCAGAAAAAAAAGGTACATTGCTGTCACTGGGGCTGTACCCTAAGGTACAAAAGTGAAAAGGTACATCTTTGAACCTTACTCACCCCTAAATAGTACATATTAGTACCTTAAAAGGTACTTTAAAAGTGCGTATTAGTACCTTAAAGGTACATATTAGTACCTTTTTCGGTTTTGTACCTTAAGGTACCGCCCCAGTGACAGCAATATACCTTTTTTTCTGACAGTGTATAGATACAAATACAGATACAGAGACAAATAAATGGATTATATTTCACTTTAACTTGTGGTGGCAGCTTCAGTGATTATAGTGTGATGGGTGCATTCTGATGTCATGTTGCTCACTTTCTATAAACAATTTATACAACATTTGATGAACAGTTTTGTTTTTCATATTTCTAGATGGCCGGTGTGAAGTTTAGGCAATGTCTTGTTTTTTTACGCATACATGAAACAACAATATATTTATCCAAGAACACCGTTCTCACCTTTTTTTAGTATGTGTAGACTACATAAAGAATATAGCACAGTTGCCCCAAACAAAATAAGTGAATTAATATACATTTTATTTAAAGGTGCACTGTGTATATTTTTGCGGCATCTAGTGGTGAGGTTGCAAATTGTAACCGCCCACCGTTCACCCCTCCCTTTCAAAGCATATAGAGAAGCTACGGTGGCTGACACAGGACAAAGATGTTGTCGTCTAAGACAGCAGAGAGTTCTGTTTGTCCGTTTAGGTCTACTGTAGAAACATGACGACGCAAAATGGCGACTTCACTGTAAGGGGATTAGCAGTGTATGCAGATCACATTTGTATGGCTCATTCTAAGGTAATAAAAACATAACAGTTCATTATATAAGGTCTTTATGCACCACTGAAAACATAGTTATGTATATTATATTGCATTTCTGTCAATAGATCCTCATAAATACTACACACTGCACCTTTAAAAATTAAAACAAAATTAATTAATTACAATTTCAAAGGAAATAATCGACAGTTATTGCTGTTGTATTTCTAGCTATTGGACCCCTTCTTCTCTTTATGAATTGAAATCTTACCTCAATTTAACAGATGTGACTGGATCAATCACGGAATTATGCTAATTTTTGTTTTTGCAAATCAAATATTGCATTCTCCTTGTCTACCGTGTAGTGATTTACCTTTCAAATTGCATCATCCCAATCTTTGATCACATGTCACATCTTGTATTCTCACAGCCTCTTCTTCATTCAATTTCCTCTCTGCGCATTTCCTTTGGGTACACTTGAATGCAATAATTCAAATGGAACAATTCCACTAGCACTTCTCGTGTCTCTTTTATAGAGATGTTTCTGAGGTACAGCTCATTAATTAACACACTACTCTGTTCAATTTGTTCAGTAATTCAAACCGGGAAATAATAAACCAATGCCATTGAAGCATTTTCTAACTTTTAACAGACTCTGAAACAAATGACAACATCAAGATTGCCATAGGTTATGCAGACTTTCATAATGTGTGTGTGGTGCATGTGGGTGGGGGCCTTATTTTCTAATGCTTGTTGTTGTCACATTTTTTTTTTTTTTCTAAGAAAAAGCTGCATGGATTATTTGCTAGAGCAATTGCCCCACTAGACAGATTATTTAAAAGGAAATTGACATGCTTGTGGGGAATTTCTTATTTTCCTTCCAGCATCTTGCATTGCCCATGAGAAATAAGTGTGGGATTTCAGAGAAAAAAATGACAGCAATGGCGAGTTATATTGAACAGTGCAACTTCGACATTTCAAAGGCGTATTACACATGACGATTCCATTATCTCTCATAAGGCTGCAGCTCAAAAGCTACAGAAAGCCCTCAGGATTGTATCGAGCCACAGTCATTGACCAACAGATGTGTATCCTGTTACTGAGTTCAGCAACAGCAGCCGCCACTCCACTACACCCTGAGGTCTATTAGTGGGGTTGGGAGGAGGGATCCGGGGGACTTTTGGTGTCATGTTGTAGTCCCATATGTGCCTTCTCTTTGACAGTGTAGAGCTTATGCAATGATGGGCGTGATGTACTAGAATCTGTGACCTCTCATAATGTGTATCCCTGGGGGCACTGGAAACACATAATCTGATGAAGCTATTGAAACCATATATACATTAGACTGCCTGTGTCTGGAAAACTAGCTCTTCG
Organism: Paracanthobrama guichenoti; assembly: GCA_018749465.1. Classification (NCBI taxonomy): domain Eukaryota; kingdom Metazoa; phylum Chordata; class Actinopteri; order Cypriniformes; family Gobionidae; genus Paracanthobrama; species Paracanthobrama guichenoti. Next base: position 43,082,120 of record CM031947.1, read on the forward strand.
GTGCTTAATGTGTTTGTAATGGATTGCCTTTCAGAGGCATTAGCTCATCCCTTTAAGAGGTATTCATATCTGTTTCTATAGGCCACAGCCACACCAAAAGGTGTTCAAACCTATGAGTATGAGTAAAACCCAATCTATGGTATTTTATAATCTAAACCTTTCCGTTGAATGGGCACAATGATAACCGTCAGAAATGTAATGGAGCAGAGGGAACCACTCTTAAAAGAAGATTCAAAGATGTCATTTGCTTCACAGAAAGTGGTACTCAATTTGCATTCTAGCTGAAGAATGCATTGGTCATAAATGTTTCTTAATGATATTTTGCTGCTCTTTATGCAGACATTTATTTGTTGTAGTAGTAGGTAGCTTGGTACAGAGCATCATCCCAGATATTATAGTTTATTTCCTTCTCTGAGCTCGCAAGAACTCTCTGGGTGATTGGAAGTGCAGAGCATCCACCACCTTCGACCCCCCATCCCCCATCTCCATTCAAATGTATCTTCCAGGGGCCGTTGGATGGGGAAAAGAGGAGAGCTAATTCATCAATGATCTTCCCTCTAATCCCCCACTCTTTGCCTGAAGGCGCTCAAGCTATGCATCCCTCCCCCAAACCCAGCCCCCCTAACAAATACACTCTCCCTCACACAGACACATTCAGAGTCTGCCTCGACACGTCTAGTGGGAGAAGATGAATGTAATAGGGTAGTTTGTAGTCTGCCACGCTGGTGTCCTGGGAGGAGAGCTTTTGCACTGGCTGTGAATGAGAGCTAAAGAGTTTATTACAGTTTGGGGTGAGGTGTGGTGAGACAGGGCGGTGTCTATGCTTTGTCTCGGGCTGTAAGAGGAGAACGGGATCTGCTAGGAGGAGTCACAATCAAACAGGAACTGCAGAGAATAGATGGAGTGAGCGAATGCTAGTGTGAACTCACTCCGATCATGCTGCAGGGCAGGAGGTGTCTTCGGAGCCTTTCAACAGGCACAAGTGATCAGTGTCTTTCAGATCTTTGAGCAGGTTCTGGATACAGTTGGATTACTGCTGAGAGGATACTACTCATGTGCTTTCAAGTTTGGAGACTTTGAGCAGGTTTTCAAAGCTTGAGCTGAGCTTGATCTGCAGCTATCAATTTTTTTTCTACAGTTTGGCTTCAGCTGCATGGATACTCTTTTTGTGTACCTGTGAAGTGATTCAAGTTGTGAAGTACCCAGTTTAAATGCAAAGCATTTGTGGAATATGGGACATTTTCTTGTTCAAGTGGATTTGCCATGGATTCTCTGTTCACTTCGCCTTGTCATTATGATAAGTAAGTTTTATCGTTCCCCTGATTTTTGAGAGCATGCTCCATAACTGAATAGAGTGCATGAGGATAAATTGAGTTCTCAAATAACATAAGTGTCTCCCTTTTCATACAGTAACTCTTCAGTAGTGTTTTCTATAGCTTTTTACTTGGTCTAACTTTGCTTTGAATATTAGGATTACTCTCCAAGTGTCTGTATTTCTCTGCAGTACAGGCAGATTATGATCAGCGTATTGAAGTTTCTCAACAATCGATTGGGCATCTAGTCTTAGGAAGTTAATCTTAGGAGCCCAAGAGATAGAGATCAATGATGTCTTCTGTGTACAATATGTTATCGGACAAACTGTTGCATGCTAGTCGATATCTCACCTCACTCCAAATAGTGAGAATTTCTGTTAAAGATGCTCAGCTCCATCCTCTCATTGAAGCCAATGTATTCACTATATGAATTTATTACTTATTATTTGAATTTCTACACACACAACTCATTCGAAACAGTTAATTTGGAAACCTCTCTCTCTCTCTTGCATACCATTTAATCAGCATATATTGTCAGAACCAACTGAGCTCTCGAGGCATGAAAGGAAGAACAAGCATTCATTTGAAAACATTGTTCGCGTTCTTGCAAAATAGAGAATATTTCCCTGCCACCAGCAGACACAGAAAATATCTTGAATTCCTTTTAATTCAATGAATAAGCTTTTTATCAAGCCAACACGTCACTACTTGCCATTTTTTATTTGTTTTCCATCAAGAGCCACTTGCAGTGCTGTAACTCAAGGGTCTTCCCCTGTAAAGCTATATGAAGTTGAGTGCCCACTGAAGGGTACAGTGTTGAGCAGGAGCAGGATTCCATGAACTCTAGAGTTTCTAAATTCGTAAATCTGCTCTACTGATTTGAACCTGTGTTAGCAATTTCGATATATGGCTACCACCAAATATTGTCAGTACATATTTAATGTGTTTCTTCTTGTTTTGTCTTTGCAGTTGCTGGTAAAGTTTCCCCTACCAGTTCTGATGCCCTCTTCAGCGTCCCTGTTCCTAGCGCCACCTCCAGCCCACCAGAAGTTTACCTCCCTGCTAACTTTAAGCTCTCCAACACACAGTTGGCCTTCTTTCTCCAGGAGACCCGAGTTCCATCATATGGCAGCCAACGTGGACACCCTCTTCAGCGCTCCGAAAGCTTTGTGGTCTTCCAGACCAAGGAGCTACCTGCAGTCAACATCTCACTTGGGCCTTTCACCCAAGACCAGACGTTGTCCAAGGACCTACTGCAGCCGTCAAGTCCTTTGGACATTCCTGGAAGGCTGACGGTCAACTGGAAGGTCCGGGCCTTTATTGTACAGTCTAGAGTGTTTGCTAGTAACCCATTGGTTCAGGTGCTGTTCTATATCGCAGGACGGGACTGGGATGACTTCAAGATTCAGGACAAGCTTCCATGTGTGAGGCTGCATGCTTTTAGAGATGTTCGAGAGATCAAAACTTCCTGCAGGCTCCAAGGGAATCTGGCGCAGTGCTTGGCCCAACTGGATCTCCCTTCCACATGGTTTAATGTTAATGTAGCACCATTGGGTCGCAGAAAGTCTTCAGGAACAGATGGGCTTGAGTTAAGTGGGGAGACCCTTCAAGTGGAGCTTTACTATACCCTTCATGATCCAGATAGCAATGATGAGTGTGGGGAGAGCTACCCACGCCGAGGAGGGGCATCCAGAGGGGAGAGCTCATCACAACAACCCCTTCTGCGTATTGGGAGCATCAGTTTGTATCAGCCCAGTCAGGAACAATTGGTGGTAGACAAACAGCTTGACAAGAACCTCTTCCTGAGGCTACCAGAGAGGCCATTAAAGCCAGGAGAGACCCTTAACATCTACCTGCTCTTGGTCCCAAATTCAACTGTGGAGCAGTTTACACTCAAGTAAGTATTTTTCTTATTATGTGTTTGGGATGGTCTATCAATGATTATACTCAATGATAAGCAAATGTTTAGCAAAACAGTGGTGCATAGTAGAGCGTATGCACCGAGTCAGGCTTTATTCCTGTGTCATTCATTGTCTCAATGTCTGCATGTTCCAGAGAGCTGAAAAAACTAAAAACTAATTGACTCACATTCCTTACAAGGTAAAAACTGATTTCCAAGAGACAAGACACAAATCACTGAGGATCTAACTAAATCCCTAGTGGAGTGCCAGGCTTTAAGAGATTGTGAGAAGGATTCTGCTTTTCAAAGTAAAGACATAATGGGTATTAATTGACATCTGTTCAAATTAAATTTCTCATGAGCTTGACCCAGTTCTTGTCAAATTAGAGCCAAGGGGATATTAGGCATATTTCTCATCTGGCCTGTGTGTTTTAATTTTATTTCTCATTGTCAAAAGAATCTGAGGGTTAGGGTTCTTGTGTATTAAAATTATTATTTAAATCTTTGAAGGCAGAGGAAAATTTGCCTTTTTTCTTTTTTTAGATGAGAGAAATAGATGGTAGGATATTAGCTGCTCCTTTAAGCATGACAAAGGAATGCTTCATAAACAGAGTCCTTCTAATTGTAATGGAAACTCACAGATTTCAATTTAGAAATTCACCATGAATTAATTAGCTTTCGATAACTCATTAACCCAAACAGGAGCAGACAGAGCTGTGGTGTAGCCTTAGCAGGTATAGTTCATTAAGTTTTATCTGACATAGTCTGAACTTTAGTCTGTGTGTCTACAGAGTGAAGTGATTTGTAGTGGAGTTTGACAGTTATTATAGGTCAGAAGATGTTGCAATCAGTATACTATATTATTGTTACATTTTCTATATTGGAGAACAAGAATGATAAATACATTTTCAGTGCTCTATTAAATTACTGTATGCACTAGCTCTTATGATAGTTCTCATTTTAAAGAAAAAAAACTTGAGGTTAACTGTCATTTTTGTAAGATAGTTGTCTTGGTATACTGACACCTAGTGGTGTGGATGCAGAATCACACTATGTTATATTCACTGTCAGACATGATCGAAAATTCCTGATAAGGTTACTGAGTCAAAGTAAGCGGTATTTGTCTAATCATATGTTGTCAACATGTGTGTCTCAATGAGGCAAATGTAAAAATGAAAACAGAAAACAGCTTTTATTAGGCTACCGATAATGTGAGTTTACATGATTCAAACAGATTTTTCAAAGGTGCTGTTCATTACTTTGTGTAAACCTTTTTTAATGAAATATAATCAAATATTGAGTGCATCTTTAAAATAGAGGACATTTAAATCAATATAACATGTCATATAGCTTTTAAAAAGAAACCTGCTTAAATTACAGAGCAGACGTGGGCATTTCATCCGCAGTGATGTGACCATATAGTGACAGAGTACAGTGATGCTTGTCACTACAGGCATCATGATCCATTTTCTGAACCTAATCCTCTTAATGTTATGGCATATGCAGAGAATTATCCCTAGTTCGGAAGTGAAATCTGGGAGAGTTATCTTCATAGTGTGGCATTTTAGCAAAAAGGACCATCAAGCTGATTGATATTGTAAAGCAGTTGCCTGATTTCTATTCCATGTCATAAGGGGAATGATTTAATGCCTTTTTTCCAATCTAATATCTTCAATGAAAGTTCATCTGCAGTAGTTTTTCAGTTTACTATGATATTAAAATCCAAACAGTAAATCTCTCTGACCTCATACTTTTATGCACTCGTATTGGAGTTTTTTGTGGTCCAATATGGTGGCATTAATTCTCCAAGGAAAAGCTGAAGAGCAATAAAAGCTCAGGCAGAAAGAAAGGAGATGAAAGTCAGAAGTTGAGAGCTCTGAGCCAGTCAACTCAATGGGAGGTGAATTAAACTGTGCTGGGAGCCAAAAGTTGAGGGATACCAACAAAAAAGGCTATTAAACATGTAATAAAGGAAGTCTTTAAATATGAATTAAGCTTGGCTGAAGTCGCCCCCGACTTCACATTCCTTCCCACCATCAGGTTCCTTTCATTTTTCGTACATTATAAGACATTCAACTGTTTGCATCTGTTATTTATAGAGATTGCATCTCAAAGGAATTAATCATGGGGAAATATTACATTTTGAATCTACAGTGTTAACCCGCTAGTCATAAGCAGAGTAAGAATTACTGCCTCGCCATTGGAGACTGATCATGAAAAACAGTGTGTTGTACATGTAACAACTAAAGCAAATCATAATATTTGGGTCTACCAGGGGGCTACTTCAGAGCTGTTGAGGCAATACTAGATCGCTGCGAGTATCTTATTAGCATTTAAATGTTTTTTTGTTTTTTTTTTAATTAAATTGGCTACATTAGTACATGTACAATTGGTTTCCAGCAATTCAGGCAAACAGCTGTTGTGAGGCAAAAGCCAGTTGCAACATAATCATTTGCCTACCCAGGAGGTCACAAAACTATTCTAAATAAAATGTTTTCAAGCTGAAAGCTGAGCTGTTGAATTGTACAAAGACAGAATAGTTGGCCTGTCCCGTTACATTTTTTTAGTTTTCTGGCCAAAATCAGAATATAGTTAGTGTTTATTAATAATGAAACCATGGATATCAATCATTTTCTGAAGAGCTTTTACTATTCGTTTATATAGTCGACTTGCAGTTGATAAAATGGCCAAAACAACATACTTTGAAGAGGGGCCATATTTAGGGACCAGAATAACTTAGAAACTTGGAGGTGGGTCCCATGGACTTGGACCGGTAAGCAACCACCCTAAACTCCTTATAGTAATCACCAAGCAGTGCCATAGCAACAACCTAAAATATTCTAGAAACTACATGGCAACCTGATAAAAAAAAAAAAAAAAAACTTACAAACACCTACTGTATTACAACAGGAACCAGTTAATTTAAATTGAAATAATTTCACAGTATTACTGATTTTACTGTATTTTGATCAAATCAATGCAGCCTTGATGAGTCTACTTTCAAAAACATTTAAAAAAGCTTAAATGTTTCCAAATATTTGACTACTACTACTGTGTCACATATGATGTATGTATATATGCAAAGGATGACTGATTTGGGTGATTTACTTTGAACCAGTTAGTTGGTATGAAGCGTTGATAAAGAAACAGCATGTTATTTTTCCATTATTACTTCAATGTTTGCTGACCAAATCACAATGTGATATGTGGATGCAATTTGTTTTCATGGGTGGACAAAAAAAGTCCTAAACTAATACAATTAGTCAATGCAAATACTGATCAGAATTTGATTGATACATTCTGAATAAAAATTGCAATCTCACCACCACAAGGCTACAGTTGTGTTATACACTCACCTAAAGGATTATTAGGAACACCTGTTCAATTTCTCATTAATGCAATTATCTAATCAACCAATCACATGGCAGTTGCTTCAATGCATTTAGGGGTGTGGTCCTGGTCAAGACAATCTCCTGAACTCCAAACTGAATGTCAGAATGGGAAAGAAAGGTGATTTAAGCAATTTTGAGCGTGGCATGGTTGTTGGTGCCAGACGGGCTGGTCTGAGTATTTCACAATCTGCTCAGTTAGTGGGATTTTCACAACCATTTCTAGGGTTTACAAAGAATGGTGTGAAAAGGGAAAAACATCCAGTATGCGGCAGTCCTGTGGGCGAATATGCCTTGTTTTCTTGGCACACTTTAGGGCCCTTAGGGCCAATTGGGCATTGTTTAAATGCCACGGCCTACCTGAGCATTGTTTCTGACCATGTCCATCCCTTTATGACCACCATGTACCCATTCTCTGCTGGCTACTTCCAGCAGGATAATGCACCATGTCACAAGGCTTGAATCATTTCAAATTGGTTTCTTGAACAGGACAATGAGTTCACTGTACTAAAATGGCCCCCACAGTCACCAGATCTCAACCCAATAGAGCATCTTTGGGATGTGGTGGAACGGGAGCTTCGTGCCCTGGATGTGCGTCCCACAAATTTCCATCAACTGCAAGATGCTATCCTATCAATATGGGCCAACATTTCTAAAGAATGCTTTCAGCACCTTGTTGAATCAATGCCACGTAGAATTAAAGCAGTTCTGAAGGCGAAAGGGGGTCAAACACAGTATTAGTATGGTGTTCCTAATAATCTTTTAGGTGAGTGTATATTTTAAAATGTAATCTATTTCTGTAATGGCAAAGCTGAATATTCAGCAGTCTTCAGTGTCACATGATCCTTTCATTCTAAGATCTTTTTTTTTATCTTAATGTTGACTTTTTTTTTCTTTTCTTTTTTCATCATGAAATCATGATACACATGATTCAAAAGATTGGGGTAAGATAAAAATAAATATGATAATACTTTTATTCAGCAAAGGCACATTAAATGGATCCAAAAATTACAGTAAAGACATTTATGAATTTAATAAACTTTACCAAAAAAAATCTATTTAAAATAAATGCTGTTCATTTGAACTTTCTATTCATAAAATCCTGAAGATGATTTCTGAAGAATCGTGTGACACTGAAGACTGCTGAAAAATCAGCTTCGCTATTACAGGATTACATTACATTTTAAAATATATTACAAAAGAAACAAAACCCAGTTAATTTAAATTGTAATAATCTTTCACAGTATTATTATTTTATACTGTATTTCATCAAATACATTCAGCCTTGGTGAGATTAAGAAACTGCTTTCAAACACATACATAAAAAGTAATTTTCCAAAACCTTTGTATTTGTATTACTGTACATCAGACTTTTATGGATCACATAGTATTGTGAGAATATGAAGCTCATACTCGAGGAGGGAAAAAAATACTGAGCAAACTGAGCAAAAATATGCAATTTGGTGCAGTTGCTGATATTTTTATTACAAAAGGTATGATGAAATTCTGATAGCTTGTAGAGTAAACCAATGAGATTTTTGTTTGATATTTAAATTTTTCATTTTATGATCAAATCTCTGTAGTTTTTATTGTGTTATGATGTATGGATAATCAAGTAAACTTAAGTTGCTTTAGTCCAGTAAGTGCTTATCTTGAAATATTACTAACAATATAAAAGTTATTCTTACGTTTACTTTATACATTTTTCACAGCAAAAAGACATGGATAGCAGGACCTAAATGTTTTTAAAATTATACTAAAAGGCCTTTTACTTACTAAAAGTATAAACTATCAATCAGACGATGATGGCAGATTGTGTAGTAGATTGTAGTAGAATGTATTAGATTGTGTAGAATTGTTTTTTGGCAAAGTTTTGAACATGTTGATAATTTAGATACAGTAGGCTTTATAGGGTTAATACATTCTGTTATCATAGTCTTTTGATCATGGCAATATGGTGTTGATGAAACAATGTTTTCTTCATGTCTTTGTCACTGTTATCTCACCTCTTAGCGACATAAATTATTTTCAAGAATTGGCGTCCATTGTCTGAATATGTCAGAAATGATGGAGATGTTAACATTTGTGTATCACAGCAACCTAATGAGAGGACAGTGACCGCATGTTTGAGGTACTGCTCACATCCATCTATGACAAGATAAATGATGACATAAGAGAGGACAGTAACTTTTCAAGGAGCACATGCATGCCATTAGAGACAACAGAACGGCTGCAAGATGCAGAACAATCCCCGAGTTATGATGTTTGTTGAAGAGGGCAAAGGTTATGAAAGCACATATACTCCAATTACTCTGAGAGAGAAAAGAACCTACATTGCTTGAAGGTCGTGTATCGTCGCCCTGTGTCCTATTGCTCATTGTGTTCAGTGAGCCCTATCTCGCCACGCTTCTTATAGGATGTGTCATCACTGCCGCCAAGTCTGATTGGGTGACTCAGCGGGGTGTCATCTCAACGCTGCTATGCTCTGCTGGTCAGCCACATCTGGCCACATCACACTCGCTCTCATCAGCGAAGCAATGCACCCATAATGCCCTAGTTCAAGCCCCACTGACATTGGCCATTGCTGACCGCTCCCATGTTCTCACATCTTTATAACCATCACTTCATTTTTTTTTTTTTTTACTTCTGTTATAAAATTGTTTAATTAAACGCACCACCTGTGCAAGTGTTCACCTCAAGCCTGTGTTTTTGTGCCTTGTGAGGAAAACATTTAGCAACAGATAATTAGCGTCGGGGAAGTGAGTCTGCTAAACATAATTTAAAGTAGTTAAGCAACAGGCAAGTTGTTAACAACATTACAAGCTGTTATTACATGGCTCTGTGGAATACTTTATTCTGATTGGTCAATTGCACCATCCAGCGATGTCATCCTCCGATAACAACTGGTAAAAACTGATAACGCAGGCTCATCTGGGTAACTGTCACTGAAGTCAGCACTTTATGCTTGCTAGGAATGGTTTTCCCTCGTGGATGTTTTGCATTTGGTGAGCTAATAAAATATAAAAACTCAAATCAATATTTTGTGTACTAATACAATTTTTTAATTGTGTCATCCATGTATCGTGGACTCACTGTCTTGTTGCATATTAATGCAGTTGCTGACATTTTGCGATGTTTTGTGCACTATAATGGATTATAAGAAAACAAACAGGTACGATTTTAAAACAGTTTAATCTCAAATCAATATCTCTTATCCCTATAATTATTTATGTGGTAAAATAACATGTAATAAGTGGTATAATTGTAACAATCCCTTAAATGTCCATCTAGTTTGAACTTGCTGCTTGCTAGCAACTGCTCTCCCAGTGGAAGTTTTGTGTTTAAAGAGCTAATAAATTTTTTTGACTCAGAACAGTATTTAATGTCTAATTATGTGGCAAGTAGCCATGTAATAAGCAGGATAATGTACATCCAGCCGGTTGTTATCGCAGAATAAACCCCTTCAGCGTGATGCAAGACCTGATCACCCTGTCAGGGTTTATGTAAGGAATTATTGCAGAATAAACCCAGACAGAGTGATCAGGACCCTGATGTGAACCCGCTTATTACACGGCTACTTGTCTCTAGTAAATTAGACACGAAATATTGTCTTGAATTTAAATATTTTATTAGCTCTTCCACAAAGCTTCCACAAAGAAAAACATTTCCAAACTGCTTTAAGCCTTTATCTGTTGCTGAAAAGATTTTTTTTTTTTTACCATATATGTTGAAATGAATGCTGAAAGGGATAGTTCACCCAAAAAAAAAAATTAGCCCATGATTTACTCACCCTCAAGTCATCCTAGGTGTATATGACATTCTTTGTTCAGATGAACACAATTGGAGTTAACGTTATATTTAAAAAGACCTGGCTAATCCAAGCTTTATAATGGCAGTAGTTGTAGCTCTGTTTTTGAAGTCCATAAAAATGCACCTGTCCGTCAAATAACATGCTCCACGTGGCTCTGAGGGCTTCTGAAGCAAATCGATGCGTTTGTGTAAGAAAAAAATCCATATTTAAAACTTTATAAAGTAAAGTTCCGGCCGATAGCTTTCCGTGGAAAAAGTGTTGAAAGTGCCTTCTCGCAATTCAAGATGCTTACACTACATCTGAAGACCGTAACTGGTAGCGCAAGCTTTTGAACTGCAGAGGCACTTTCAACACTTTTCCCATAAATTGAATATGGAAGGCGATGGGACGAAACTTTACTTTATAAAGTTTTAAATATGGATATTTTTCTTACACAAACTCATCGATTCGCATCAGAATGCCTTTATTAACCTCCCGGAGACGTGTGGAGCACGTTATTTGACAGACAGATGCATTTTTTATGGACTTTAAAAACAGAACAGTCACTGCCATTATAAAGCTTGGAAGAGCCAGGACTTTTTAATATAACTCTGATTTTATTCGTCTGAAAGAAGAATGTCATATACACCTAGGATGACTCGAGGGTGAGTAAACCATGGGCTAATTTTCATTTTTGGGTGAACTCCTTTAAGTCTTTCATTGTAACCCGTGGTGGTTAAGTGTTTTTCAGTCACAAGATGGCGCCAAACAGTCAATGACAGCGGAGTGACAGGTTAAGCATATAAGTAGTACCGGTCAAGATAACTTGTAGTACCCGGATGAGCGGTGTGTTAGTCACTTTGGCGGTTGTTATCTGGGAATAACATACCACTGGAATGCGCAATTGACCAATCAGAATCAAGTATTCCACAGAGCTGTGTAATAATTTGCGATAACAACCGTCTGGATGTACATTATCCCTACGTAACCACTATATTGAAGCTATTTAAACAAGCAATATATTGTAGTATTGAATTATTTTTATTTATACATTTCGTATAATACAATTGTTCTGGTTTAAAAACTTTAAAAAAAAAAGGTTTTTGTAATGAATGAATTAATCTTGAATTAGAGTGGAACCATTAAACTTGATCGGCCTAATTTTACAACTACATTTTTTTATTTAATTTTTTATAAAAATAAGCATTTATGAGTGCAATGCCCAGATAGAAACAAGTCCCCACCCCACATTTTCTTTTTCGATAATCTGTTACACCCAGATTTATGTTACAATACAGAAGAAAATATTCTGTTTCATTGCAACTTTAAAAATGACACAATGTATGAACTCAAATTGGTGAACAAATAATTTTTGATCCAAACTAACCAATTAACTATAAAAAGACTTGCACATGAGAGAGAGGATATTTTGGTCAGTGGTGTAATGTAAGAAAGTAATAATACTTTGTTACAGTACTTCAGTATTTTTGGGAGAATCTGTACTATACTTGAGTTTTTATATTTCTGTCAACTTTTACTTTTACTCCACTACATTTCCTACATAAAATGTGTACTTTTACTCCAATACATTTCCCCAAAGCATTTTTGTTACTTACTACAAAATAAATTCGGAAGACTGCAAGCAATCATGTGCAAACAAGTGCTCACACAAGTGCGGTTGATTTCATTTTCCGTGGTGCATCCGTTGTTATAGCGACTAACATTGTGAGGCTGTGCTGGACACTCTTAAACAGATTTAAAACATAGACAACAACTAAATGCTGTATTAATGCCGTCAAGATTTAAGATTCAAGAGTTTTATTTGTCACATACACAGTTATATACAGAATATACAACCAGCAGTGAAATGTAAACAGGTCCGCTCCATGGACAGTGCAAATTCACAGTTAAAAGCACAAGGGGGAAATTATAATAGAAATAGAATAAAAAAGTACTATATATACATCTGTAGAATTATAAATAAATCAAGTAGAAAAAATAAAATAAAAATAAATAAAGAAGTGGAATAAAATAAGTGAAGTAAACTGTGCAGTGAGTAAACTGTAGACTTATAAATATGTGGTTAACAGAAATTTACAAAGTATAATGAGTAAACAGGTTTATAACAGGCTGTTACACAGTAACAACGAGAACAGAAAGTGCAGTGCAATGTCAGTATGTCGATGTTTATCCTGAAGTGAAGTCACGTGGTGTTAAGTGACTGAGTTCAGGAGTCTGATGGCCTGGGGGAAGAAGCTCCTCCTGAGTCTCTCAGTTTTGGCCATCAGGCTTCGGAAGCGCGAGGCTGATGCTAACATTAGTACCTCAAGTGTTTAAAACGATGTGACAAAAACACACGCAAGTCTGACCCAAATGTTTAATGTCATGTTTGTTACCATCTAACTTATTTGCATTATTTTATATCCATCTGGACGCTTTTATGCAGTCGTTATGCAGCGAAGTGGCATATTTGAAGCTAGTGACATGAGAAATCAAACTGTATCCTCACGCAGCCGACAGAAACATATAAACAAATCAGAAAGTTTTTTTTTTTTTTTTTTTTTTTTTTCATCACTGAAACATATTTTGATTAGATAATCATCAAGTGTTCTAAAATAAGCAAATAAAGTGTGAAATATACATATAATATACATACACTCACCTAAAGGATTATTAGGAACACCTGTTCAATTTCTCATTAATGCAATTATCTAATCAACCAATCACATGGCAGTTGCTTCAATGCATTTAGGGGTGTGGTCCTGGTCAAGACAATCTCCTGAACTCCAAACTGAATGTCAGAGTGGGAAAGAAAGGTGATTTAAGCAATTTTGAGCGTGGCATGGTTGTTGGTGCCAGACGTGCCGGTCTGAGTATTTCACAATCTGCTCAGTTACTGGGATTTTCACAACCATTTCTAGGGTTTACAAAGAATGGTGTGAAAAGGGAAAAACATCCAGTATGCGGCAGTCCTGTGGGCGAAAATGCCTTGTTGATGCTAGAGGTCAGAGGAGAATGGGCTGACTGATTCAAGCTGATAGAAGAGCAACTTTGACTGAAATAACCACTCGTTACAACCGAGGTATGCAGCAAAGCATTTGTGAAGCCACAACACGCACAACCTTGAGGCGGATGGGCTACAACAGCAGAAGACCCCACCGGGTACCACTCATCTCCACTACAAACAGGAAAAAGAGGCTACAATTTGCAGAAGCTCACCAAAATTGGACAGTTGAAGATTGGAAAAATGTTGCCTGGTCTGATTTTTGATGAGTCTCAATTTCTGTTGAGACATTCAGATGGTAGAGTCAGAATTTGGTGTAAACAGAATGAGAACATGGATCCATCATGCCTTGTTACCACTGTGCAGGCTGGTGGTGTAATGGTGTGGGGGATGTTTTCTTGGCACACTTTAGGCCCTTTAGTGCCAATTGGGCATCGTTTAAATGCCACGGCCTACCTGAGCATTGTTTCTGACCATGTCCATCCCTTTATGACCACCATGTACCCATTCTCTGATGGCTACTTCCAGCAGGATAATGCACCATGTCACAAAGCTCGAATCATTTCAAATTAGTTTCTTGAACATGACAATGAGTTCACTGTACTAAAATGGCCCCCACAGTCACCAGATCTCAACCCAATAGAGCATCTTTGGGATGTGGTGGAACGGGAGCTTCGTGCCCTGGATGTGCATCCCACAAATCTCCATCAACTGCAAGATGCTATCCTATCAATATGGGCCAACATTTCTAAAGAATGCTTTCAGCACCTTGTTGAATCAATGCCACGTAGAATTAAGGCAGTTCTGAAGGCGAAAGGGGGTCAAACACAGTATTAGTATGGTGTTCCTAATAATCCTTTAGGTGAGTGTATACTGTGTCTAATTTCAATGCTATGACTTTGCTTGAAGATGGCCATATTTAAGCATGACTGTTTGGATTTATATGAAATGGTAACATTTTACAATAAGAGTCCATTTTTAACATTTAACTAAGGTTAATAAAAGTATTGTTCATCAACATTTACTAATACATTTTAAAGTTGTCTCTTACATTAGTTACTGTACTATGAATTAACATGAATGATCACGGTATAATTAATATATTAATATTTTTTATACTTAAAACTATCAAAATTTTTCAAGGAAAATAAAATGGAAGAAACAGAGTTACAACTGAACACAATCTTGCTGCTTGCTTTTTGCTCCTTTTGTGTTTTGCATTTACTTGTACTTTTACGTTCAATACTTAAGTACGTTTAATATGAAAAAAATACTTTTCATACTTAAGTACAATAAATATCACATACTTTAAAACTCTACTCAAGTAATATTCTAAACACTGACTTTAACTTTTACCAAAGTCCTTTTCTGGCAAGATATCTATACTTTTACTCAAGTGTGGCTTTCGAGTACTTTATCCACCACTGGTTTTGGTAAGGTATGCCTCATTTTGCTCGTAAGTAATGCTGTGTTCACAATAAGACACAAATATACGTTGAGCCATAAACTACATTAATGGAAAAAGAATGATGAAGAAATAAATTAAATGCACAGTCTTTTTTGCCTGTTGACTAGATGATTTTGTTAAAGATATTGAACTTTTTAAATGTTGGCTGTAAAATTTAGGAACTGCTAATTGACTGTTTCAAATGCGACATAACATTTATTATACCCAAAGGAGAAAGGTCTCCTGTTCTCTTCCCTGCCTATTGTACAGAAGATGAATCGAAGCACTAAAACAGACAGATTTCAATCAGCCACAGCCCTTATTCGTTCATTTTACATACTTTAGTAAACGCAGTGTGTCCTGTTTTTCGCATCCCGCCAAACATGCAAGGTCAGGCACATGTTTACTTAACTATTCTTTATACCAAGTCCTTTTGATTTACAGTATTTAACTCATAAATTTGCTCAATGAGCCTAAAGGTTTGTTAACTTAAGCAAGAATTTTCAAGACTTTGATGTTTGTTATTCTGTGGTCTTTAGAGTAATGAATTGAGAGCTTTGCTCAAATAGAACTTGTATAAAGCAACACAACTGCTGTCACCTGAGGATGCCACTTAATTTTATGTTTGCAATAGCAGTATTGGCAAAACAGTACGGTTTACTTGCCAAGTTCTTTTGCTCATAAAACATGGCCGTCTGTGCCGCCAAGGATTATATCATTACAGCAAATTGGTCATGCAGCACCATTCTGTCAAAGTCAATTGAAATCTTATTGCACTACATTTACGACATTTTCTTCCCCGCTTGGTTAATCCTGACCAAGATAGAAGCTAAACGCTTCTCATGACACTAACCAACAGATTTTTCACTCAGAAACAGATTTTTAAATTGACCTCATGCAAATGCATCACAGTCAGAATACAGATGCAGTTTCTCTTTTCCCTGATACAACAGTTTCAAATACACAACCACAGACATGAATATTAGCTTAATGCAATATCTTATTTAATAGCAGTGCATTTTACGCAATAATATACTTTGAATGTGACCAATAGCAACTTCTTCACTGCTAAAAACAAAGCTAGGTTAGCTTATCCTCACTTATCCTCACTGCTGGAATAATGGCACAGACAGTTGTGTGTGGTGTGTGGTGGTGGGGGCAGATCGAATCTGCACTTATTTATGATGAAAGCAGTCATGAACGTGCAGATCTGAGTGCAGAATGCCAGTGAACATACACTGAACTAGCGTTTTCAGCTGATTTATTTTGCACCTGTGACTATTTAAACGTCTTTGATTGGCCATTGCATTCATGTGCTCAACAGACACGCTTGTGATTGGTTGCAATGTAAAAAAAAAAAAGAAAAAGTAAAACATGTAAAAAGAAATCTTTGATGCAACCTGAACAGATCTAAATGTAATGCTGTAATAGACACTTTTCATTCATTTTCACATTATCTTTTATCGCAACAGTCGATCAAAGTTATAGATAGGGACGATTCAGTAGTTGCTGGGTATCGGAAGGGATGTGTTCCTAGCATCCCTACTAAATACGACGCCCCTGCACAGGAAAGAATCGCTCTCTATGAGTAATTTCATGAGGTCTTTAAAGAGCGTCCTAAATAAATATTGTTTAAAGCTTTAGCTTACCAAGCCAGAGAGTAGAATCATTATAGCTATAAAGAAACACTTCAATCCTGCAGTGAATTTCGGCATGTGCTTATGTACCGCAATCAAGCTGTTATTCTGATTATAAACCTTCTTAAAGATCACTACCTGATGAATAATTAGTTAATCTGTTATGAAGTTGACACCACGAACATCCATTCTTGTATTGCCAACAACTTTTATTATTTCAGTATTACTTTTTTCAGTCCTAAAGAAATTCATCTCATGACAATGTGCTGTGCTGCATTCTGACAAATAAGCTGCTGTGGTTAAAGGGTATACATTTCCTATGTTTTACAACTTTCTCTTTTCTCAGTTTATTATCCAGAGGCAACTAAGATTGATTTCTCAAATCTCTCTGTTTGAGAGTCCCCACCAGCCCAAGACAGCAACTTGGGGTTTTGCATTGTGTCCTTGAAGTCTACAAGACCGTAGGGTGTCCCTCCCATTTGAATTTTTAGGTTTCAGAAGGGTGCTCATAAGTACCCCATTGATGTACATTTTTGCTGATGCTGGCTCCACAGAGGACTTCTACTAGTTTATGCTGCATTAAGGCACCAAAGTGTGACCAAAAGAACTGGAATCTGGGACAGGACCTAACATTGTGTCCTAACCATAGACACAATATGGCGCTGACATCTTGCGCTAATTATTTATAGCATCAAATAACTAACTAAATCCAAACTTATTTAAAAAGCGAACACTTGAACTTACATCAGCGTGATAAAAACTACCTAAAATCGTAAAAAATTATTTGAAGTGTAATTTGATGATTTAGTTTGTCTCATGTACCATTCGATTACATGGAGAGGGCGGGGTTTATGACCTATAATGGGACCAACCACTTGGGGGCAATCGAAACGTTTTGGCTTCACTTTTCAGGACTTGTGCGGCACACTTGGTCCTAACCAGACGTGTTGCATGGCTGCGACATGCAACATCTTGTTCCACATGACAATTCTGTTTTAGAAACGGTTTCTATTTATGTGATGTTGCGGCTGGAACAAAAACATACAAAGTATGAAAATTATAATCTCAGGTGCTGGTTATGTGCTTTATCTAATGTTTTAAGGATTTAATGTGAGTTTGAATATTTATTTTGTGTGACCTTTACGGACATACTGAAAGCGACAATGGATAATTCACCTCAGATCTTGAATATAGCGTATTCTATGACAAAGATTGTTTCCTTAACTCAGTATGTATAATAATCTTAAAATGGTGTAATATTTATGAATTTGATTATGTACTCGTCAATTTCATTGGGGGTGCTGTGGGCTTGAAGAGAGACTCTGCCTATACAAGATCTTCTGATTGGCTGTGATTTTTGATTGATTTTGTCAAGTCTCGTAGTTGTGTCACATCAGGTGTGGACAGTATTGCATCGCGTCTGGTTAGGACATGGTATAAAGGTGCAGTCACATTTACCGTTGCTCTGGGAAATTTTGAAACAATATCCAGTAATTCCATTAGGAATCTGGGGTTTCACGTAAGGGCGGAAAAAATTTTGCTTGTATTGTTCGTCACACAAATTAACTGCACTAACCAAAATAAAGCTGCTTGATTTCAAGGTAACTTTTGTTGTAGAGAGTGCTTCATATGTCACTACACTATTGACAATAGACAATGGACTTTTTGCACACAACATTTTCCTGAAATGTGACCACACAGTAATTCTATTAAACGACCATTAAAGGGATAGTTCACCCCAAAATGAAAATTGTGTCATCATTTACTCTCAAGTTGTTCCAAACTAATGTACAAGTTTGTTTTTCCCAACAAACAACTTTGGAACAACTTGAGGGAGAGTAAATGATAACAGAAATTCATTGACTATCCCTTTAAGTAATACACTTAGGACCTACACAAAACGTACCTGATTAACCTCTCCTTTAAGTCTGACTTTGACAGACTAGTCAAACAGTTATACATCTTTGTAGAGTAGCTTCTCAATCAATCGGTCATGTTGAAAGATAAATGAAAACTCCTCTGTGCAACCGTCTGGGAAAAACAAGCTTGTACATTAGTGGTTTACCAAAGTGTATTGTTAATATTTATCCCAAACCATCCACATTTTAAGACTAACATCTAGAAGTCCTTGGCTCCCAGCAGAGAAGGGAGGATGCTGTCCCCTCCCACTCCTGGTAGTTGCTCAACATCATCTACTATTACCACAGCGAGAGGGACTCTGAGTACAATAGGCAGTTTCAAGCCATTTTTTGCCTGAGCATTTTCTATCGACTTGTTTCTTAGTATCCCTAAAGCTATTTCATTTTCATGTTTTTGATCTTGCGTTTTTGTGCAGATCAATACAATCTCAAAAGCTTCTAAGCCCCCAAACCCCGCTTCTTGCAAGCTCTCACACTAAAAGAAGTTGTGAAAAAGCACTCCCATATCTTTACAACAATTGTTTTTCTCTAGTATCTCAGGAGGATCCGAGGCGCAAATTTTTGGGTGCTGTTATAAAATACTTCCAGTCATTTTATCACCTATTCATACTAATTTTACTGTCACACAAATGACAAAATTGTGCATACAATTTCTCCTCTATTCCATGGCACTGTTCTGTTGACACAAACAATAGCATGAAATGGCATGTTGAGAAGGCCACTGACTGACACTGAAATTGATTCCAGTGCACACATGCTATGCTTTGCAGTGCCAAGAAGGATTGCCCATTGGCTGAGTGTCCAAATCATTACATGTACCGACAAATATATCCCACAAATTAATTATCAACTTAATATTAGACCAATTCGAGGTATACTCTGTACATCGGTGTCGGCGTGCATTGGTGTGTGTGTGTATGCTTAAATCAGATGGGGGTGGCTGCATGCTAAAGGTGACATTATAAATGCATTTTTCCTCCTAGTGCTGGCACGGAGTATAAATACAAATGCAAATATATTGAGATCTCCAGTTACATGCCTGTGCTGATGACACTCTTGAACTCGTGTTAGAAACGCCTGCGTGTTAAATGCTCTCTGCTGTGCACTATCGATGGATGTCATTGAGCTGAGATGGCTGGATTATTCATACATGTCTCTGAACTGGTCTTTATTATTCAATTATCAAAGACTGAAAGGTCACACCTATTTTTGTATTCTGCTGTAGTGCTTATCGAAAGGGCATGTTTATTAGAAAGCCCGTGGTAGGTGTTCGCTTATGTTCGCTTAAGAAAAGATCACTTTGTTTTTTTTCCGGTGATTACCATGGTGTTACTCAATGCCAAGGCATCCAGCTGGTAATTGTAACACTGCAGGATATTTTTTTTTCTATGATTAAATTTATTATGACTCATCGCAGGCCCACACAGAAGCTGCTCCCGAGAACTCTGCAGAATTAGGATGATAATCATTAAAATTTCTCCACATTGTCCTCCTTTTTTGTTTGTTTAGTATATAATGTTACATATTAAATTGTGCTTATTTCTGCTAATAGACTTCAATTAGGATAGAAGCCATTTGATGCGAATGAAAACAAGACTGTTGTGCATGCAAATACAGACTGTTCAATGGGTAGTATAAGGTCCTTGGTTAGATATTATTCGATATTCCATCAATGGAATAATAGCAGACTAAAGTACAACCAATTGAACAAACTGTACTTCTGTCCTTTACAGCCTTGCTTGCATTCAAGATTAAATAATTATGGCATCTATCCTGATAGATAGCCAAAAGTGTTGTATTCAGATTTTACCATATTTAAATCCATTCCACAGATTTTACTAAAATTATGTTTCAGCTCAATAGCCAGAAAATTGTACATACGCACATAAACATTCCACGTCTGCAGTTGCTCAGTGTTGGGGCCAGATTTACTAAACAGGGCAAATTAGCATGAGAGCGCAATTCCAAAAAAGTTCAGATGAGAGTGGAAAGTTCTGCTCGTGATCTACTGACGACACGCAAACTAAAGAACACAGACACAGCTGGATCATTTCCATAATGATCAATGCAATCTACCAGTTAGCATCTGGTTTAAGATGTGCTTTTTGGGGGCGGTAAATAATGGTACAAATACCAGTAAATTGATGAACGCAAACCTTAGTAAATAACCTTGTGTGATTAATTTAAAAACTTTGCTCCCATAAATGTTGTGTCTGAAAAGGAAACTCCTACAAATGCATATGCAATAAGGTCAGCCATGCCTTTTCAGCGCAAATTTTTCACTGCGTGTCTTTAGTAAATCCTGACAGTATTTTTTAAGCCAAAAGAATGCAGCCGGAATATACAGTGGTGGGCAAAATGATTAGAACACTAACACTTGGCATCTAGGAGTCGTCTTATTGGGACTGAATTTATTTTCCAAGAGGACAATGACCCAAAACATTCTTCTACCTATTGCCGGAACTACCTGCGAAAAAAGTATGGATTGGCCCCCCTCAAAACCCGGACCTCAACCCAATCGAGCAATTGGAAAATAAACTGGACAGATATATTGTACGTTCGAAGGAAAGCCTTTGGCTTCAGTTGCAGAAGGCATGGGAGAGCTTTAGTGTTGAAGTTCTCAGAGGAATATATTGACACAATGCCTGAGAGGCGTGCTGCTGCAATTGCTGCAAAAGGTGGACATACCAAATTTTACATTTAAAAGTAGATAAAATCTGATATTTGATGGTCAGAGCAACCATCTGCATGTTTCATGAACATTATGAAGTGAAATCATGTTTTGGAGGAGAAAAATAAAATGTCTCCGGTCATGAACGTTCTTCCCTTAAAAGTGCTTGTTTTGTGCCACACATTATTAATGAATGTTGTTCATTAATAAATATTCTGTTTTGACACATAAGAAAGCATGGCATATAGGATACACAAAATGTTTATAAATGTAACACTATGTATTTCTAAAGTGTTTAGTTTTCCAGTCATCTGAAAGTGCATGGAAAAAAAAAAAATCTTCAAATGCCCCCTAACTCTCCAACTAGGATCCCCCGACTGAAGCCAGGCTATTTCCACCACTGGAGAGACATTATTATACAGCTGCTAAATGTGATACAGTAGTGAAGGTTTCTGATTTGTGATAATATTGGATGAGATTACAGTGACAATACCATGTGCTGTTGCATTGTCTATTGGTGTAGTGAGTATCAGTTTAAACTGCAGACAGTGAATGAGACTAAAAGGGAAGTAATTGGAGTACATTACAGTAATTACCTCGACACTGACATACTGTCCTGCAATCTGAACAACTCTACTCAGACAGGTTCTTCCTTCCTCTGTGTTCTCTGAACACACACACACACACACACACACACACACACACACACACACACACACACACACACACACACACACACACACACACAATCCTCAGGGTGGTTTGCCTGGGGCCCATAGATAAGGTAGTCCTATGTGTAGCTGTATTAACAAAAGAGTCAGGCCTGACATCCGGGCTCTGGGCACCGCTGCATGTCCCCTTACGTACACAGATATGATGGAGTACACACACAAATCACACATTTACTGTTTACTTGTGTCTAGGTCTCCTGTTAGTCATGGATTTTCAGTTATCTCGCTGTGTATGGGGCAGATTTATATAAAAAATATTTTTTAAATATAAAATAATAAATATGACTAACCAGCCCAAACCCCTATTCAAACCTGGGAAGACAAATTTTGCATTTTTAGAATTACAATAAAAATATTTTAAGGCACATGTTTCACTGTGTACAACACAGCACTGGCTAACTATATACACTGATCAGGCATAACATTATGACCTGTGTGAAGTGACACTGATTATCTCTTCATCATGGCACCTGTTAGTGGGTGGGATATATTAGGCAGCAAGTGAACATTTTGACCTCAAAGTTGATGTGAAGTGTAAGGATTTGAGCGAGTTTGACAAGGGTCATATTGTGGTGGCTAGATGACTGGGTCAGAGCATCTCCAAAACCGCAGCTCTTGTGAGGTGTTCCCGGTCTGCAGTGGTCAGTATATATGAAAAGTGGTCCTAGGAACAAACAGTGGTGAACTGGTGACAGGGTCATGGGCGGCCAAGGCTCATTGATGCACGAATGCTGGCTGTGTGGTCTGATCAAACAGACAAGCTACTGTAGCTCAAATTGCTCAAGAAGTTAATGCTGGTTCTGCCTACCTAAGCATTGTTGCAGACCATGTACACAAACGGTTTTCCCTGGTGGCTGTGGATAATGTGCCCTGCCATCACAAAAACATGTTAAAAAGCATGTATATATTTGTATATTCTTTACATTTCAAACTCATATTCAGTTACAGAGCCAGGGATGACGCTCAGAGACAGGGATGCCTACAAATCTGCAGCAAACAAGCTTTCAAACCGACTCCATCACATGGGTGTATTAATCACAAGCTACAAACGATCCACACACCCTCGGTGCAAATCAAGAAATGCTGTTGTTATAGAACAAGTGCTGAATTTCTCACACTCATGAAATATCCACTATCCAGCTTTGCTGGAGCATGAGGGTTGTGTCCAGTCCTCTGGGATCTGATGGATGTGATGTGATGGATGAGACCCCTCGTGCTCACAGCTCCCCTGTAGCTATAGCAATGCAGCTGCAACACTTCTTACACACTGCCTCTCACAATTCACTTTCATTTCTTAGCTTTTTCATCTTTTGAGGGGCATGTACATTTGCCTGAGAGGCCTCTCACTGTGACATAAATGAATTTAGCAATTAAACAGGCATACAGGAAATATTATGATCATTGTAATTCAGCATCTCACTTTGTGGGGCGCTGATAAATCTAATAACAACAATTTAAGGTGGAAAGATTAGAGGAATAATTGGTTTATTTCGGCTTTTCATTTTTGTAATTATAACACATAGAAATGCTTTCATTTTCTGCACAGAAGCTGAAAGTAGTTTCTTTCTTCATTTCTTTTTCCCTGATAGAAATGAGTATGTGAACATGTATCCAAACAGTTCAGTACTTATTTGCATGTTTCAGTGCACAATAATTAGCCATATTTGCATATATAACGATGACGTTGCACATTTGAAGTCAACATGAAACTGCATTTTCAATCCATTTTACTTCTGTAGTTTGATTTTATTTACAAGTGGGAATTGATTGGCTCAGAATTACTGGTCTCTAAATGACAGATGGTTGGAGGAGTTTTTTCTTTTCAAAGAGGGCTTGTTTTAACACAATGCAAATGTTTCCAGTTACTGATGCCATTTGGGGAATGTCATTGATGATTAATTTAGTCCATGAGCTAATTGTCAAATAACAGGATAAAAGAACATTTGGGTAGTCATGTGATCAGAATGTTGGCCCTCATTAAAACCATTTAGACTGTATATTCGGATTAACATTTATATACATTTTTATAGTTAAGCCTATAAATAAAATTATATATATATATATATATATATATATATATATATATATATATATATATATATATATATATATATATATATATATATATATAGTCAGATTTGGATCTATATATTCAGGCTTATAACTATATATCTGCATATAAATTTATATATCTTCTTAAACTCTGCCGACCCTGTACAGGGTCCAGAATGAAATCATCAAGTATATACTTTACATTTTAAATGGCTGTGGAGGAGCTCTGACCTCATTTGTACCATTTGAAAGCTTAGAGTCTCTACTTTCTGGAGATAATATGCATCACTTTGGCATTTGTTTTACACAAAGTAACTTATTTACACTAAATTACTCTGGTACTATTTCCGCCTGGATTTGGCCTACCCAAATTGAAAAGCTTCCCATACCCACATACAGTGGTCTAAATACACAATTTTAGTGTCATTTTACAGGAAACCCTTTGAAGTTACATAAACTACTGCTAAAAGTGATAAACATGTAAATATATGTTGTCTGAGCTGTAATAACCCACCCACCCTTTTTGGGGGGTTTATAAATTCATTTTTTGAAAGTGTATAACTCAGGCCCTGTGTGCTCTAGCACCCTGCAGACAGTTTTGGCTGTGTATATACACTCACCTAAAGGATTATTAAGAACACCATACTAATACTGTGTTTGACCCCCTTTCGCCTTCAGAACTGCCTTAATTCTATGTGGCCTTGATTCAACAAGGTGCTGAAAGCATTCTTTAGAAATGTTGGCCCATATTGATAGGATATCATCTTGCAGTTGATGGAGATTTGTGGGATGCACATCCAGGGCACGAAGCTCCCATTCCACCACATCCCAAAGATGCTCTATTGGGTTGAGGTCTGGTTACTGTGGGGGCCATTTTAGTACAGTGAACTCATTGTCATGTTCAAGAAACCAATTTGAAATGATTCAAGCTTTGTGACATCAGTAGCCATCAGAGAATGGGTACATGGTGGTCATAAAGGGATGGACATGGTCAGAAACAATGCTCAGGTAGGCTGTGGCATTTAAACGATGCCCAATTGGCACTAAGGGGCCTAAAGTGTGTCAAGAAAACATCTCCCACACCATTACACCACCACCAGCCTGCACAGTGGTAACAAGACATGATGGATCCATGTTCTCATTCTGTTTACCAAATTCTGACTCTACCATCTGAATGTCTCAACAGAAATTGAGACTCATCAGACCAGGCAACATTTTTCCAGTCTTCAACTGTCCAATTTTGGTGAGCTCGTGCAAATTGTAGCCTCTTTTTCCTATTTGTAGTGGAGATGAGTGGTGCCCAGTGGGGTCTTCTGCTGTTGTAGCCCATCCGCCTCAAGGTTGTGCGTGTTGTGGCTTCACAAATGCTTTGCTGCATACCTCGGTTGTAACGAGTGGTTATTTCAGTCAAAGTTGCTCTTCTATCAGCTTGAATCCGTCGGCCCATTCTCCTCTGACCTCTAGCATCAACAAGGCATTTTCGCCCACAGGACTGCCGCATACTGGATGTTTTTCCCTTTTCACACCATTCTTTGTAAACCCTAGAAATGGTTGTGAAAATCCCAGTAACTGAGCAGATTGTGAAATACTCAGACCGGCCCATCTGACACCAACAACCATGCCACGCTCAAAATTGCTTAAATCACCTTTCTTTCCCATTCTGACATTCAGTTTGGAGTTCAGGAGATTGTCTTGACCAGGACCACACCCCTAAATGCATTGAAGCAACTGCCATGTGATTGGTTGATTAGATAATTGCATTAATGAGAAATTGAACAGGTGTTCCTAATAATCCTTAGGTGTGTGTGTGTGTGTGTGTGTGTGTGTGCGTGTGTGTGCGTGCATGTGCGTGTCCTGGTAAACCCTACCTAATGGGGACAAAATGTCCCCACAAAGATGGCAATATCCAAAATCCTTGTCCTTGTGATGACATTTTTTGGTCCCCATGAGGAAAACATCTTATAAATCATACTAAGTGATGTTGATGATGATGAAAATGTACAAATGCAGAATGTTGTCTGTGATGGGTAGGTTATGGGATATAATATACACTCTAAAACATACTGGATTAAAAACAACCCAAGTTGGGTTGAAAATGGACTAACCCAGCGATTGGTTTGTTTTAACCCAGTGTGAATGGGTTATTTTAACCCAGCGGTTGGGCTAAATGTTTGCTTAAAACAATCCAATTACTGGGTTAAAACAATCCAGTCACTGGGTTAGTCCATATTCAACCCAACTTGGGTTGTTTTTAACCCAGCATTTTTTAGAGTGTATGTGTGTGCGTGCGTGTGATGAAGCCACCAGCAGTCACAGGTGAAGTAAAATGGCATGAATGTTTAATTCACACTGTGTTTTGTAAGTAGGTGCATAGTCATCAAGGCTGCGGCAGGCAAAGGCTGTGTGAAACCACTGTTAAATAGTTGTTCAGATCAAATGGTATTAAGAGCCGCATTAAACTCGTTCAGAGGCAGTGCTTTCTAAGCACTCGGATTTAACACCAGAATACAGTTTTTCACCTTTACCTGTAAAAGCACAGTATTGAACCTTGGCGCACAAATCTCATACACACTTGACCTGAACCTGTTAACATAGAGGCTTTCACAACAAAGAAGTGGTTAGAATAACAACTGGAAGCATATGAATGTTGCCCTAGATATGGCTGTCTGCTCACTTTAATATATTTACACCAATAGATGATCACACGGAGCTGCTGATCTCTGCCGCCCGAGGCATGGCAAGCATTCCTTTAAACAGATTTTTGTCAGTGCAGTGGTACTGTAAATAGACAATGTAAAAATATATATTTCTCCCACAACTTTGTAATTTTTTCCTGCCAAAATGGTGATATGCCAAGTACAGACCCCTGGGGCATTCCCCTTATCTCTCCTCATTTTAGTGGCAAAGGATTCACCTGTAAAATATGGGGAAAGAAAAGTGCAGTGATCCTAGGTTTTTTTGGTTTTTGTTTTTTTCACATAATGTTATTCCAGTCTTTTCCTGCAAGCATTTTCGCTGAAAGTGTGCTATCCTTAAAATTGAAATAAGTTTTCAGCATTTTTTAACACTTCAACTCTGTGGTTGGTTCTAAAGTGTGACATTCAGGCAAGAATGTCTTGTTGTGTTTATGTCTTATCGTAGTGTAGTATTTGAGCATGCTCACTATGTCCTCGGTATCTATAGATATCGCTTGCACTTTTATGCCCCAGGGCTTGAATTGTATTAAAACAGATTTAAACAATTTTATATGAAAAATTTAAAATTAAAACTTCTTTAAATATCTTTTACAATACATTATTTATTATTGTGTATTTATGATATTCCAAAAATTTATAAAATGTTATTTCCACCATTTGTTGGTTTAGAAGAATGCTGGTAGTTGAAGAAACACTGATTTATGTGTTTAAATCTATATGTGGTTGCGTGGTTGTTAAATGTATTCAGACTTTATATATGAACTGTGCATTTATCTTGTTCTTGTATCTGTTCACAGTTGGAGTATGTTAGAAAACATATTTGTACATTTATGTCTCAGCCAACAAGCCCTGCTGAGAATTGTTTCTTGGTTCTTGGTTTATTTTAGTTCTTTTTCTCTTTCTCTGTCTGCGATGATACAACAGACCTCACAACTAGCATGAAGCCTATGACAGCTCTAACCACAGAGCGCGCTCGCGTGTGTGTGTGTGTGTGTGTGTGTGTGTGTGTGTGTGTGTGTGTGTGTGTGTGTGTGTGTGTGTGTGAAGCACTCGCTTTTCTATGGCTAGGCGCCACGGCAACTGAGGCCAGTCCGTGAGGCTGGTTTAAATGAGAGGGAGAATCTTAGTGTGGCCTTGTTATGGGACGCCTCCCAGCCAACTGGACCACAGTCGCTCTTGCTTTTACCGCTGGCCTCTGCTCATCTTTAATGGCTGTTTAGTGCTTCATCCCTCTCTGCACCCTCATCCTAAGAGGGCCAATTTCTCTTTTAAATCAAGTCATTTAAGGTCAAAGATCTCAGAGATCTGCTTTAGGAAGAGAAAGATAAACTCATTATTAAAGCAGGACTTAAGGGTGCTCACAGAACGTAGGTGGAAGAGCCTCCATTTTGTCATAATCACAATAGTCTGTTCTCTTGTGTAATTTCTCCTAGGGGATACCGATCAAACAAATTGCTTTTGTGTTGTTATATTTATGATCTGTCATCATTAGGTCATGACAATATGCATACTTTCTATCTTTCTGTCTGTCTGTCCGTCTATCTGTCCGTCTGTCCATCCATCCATCCATCCATCCATCCATCCAAGCTTTTTTGCCTGTCTGTCTGTCCATCCATCCGTCTGGTCTGTCTGTCTGTCCATCCATCCATCCATCCTGTCCGTCCGTCCGTCTGTCCGCCCAAACTTTTCTGTCTGTCTGTCCATCCATTTGTCCTGTCTGTCTGTCCGTCTGTCCATCTGTCTATCCATCCATCCAAGCTTGTCTGTCTGTCCATCCATCCATCCATCCAAGTTTGTCTGTCTGTCTGTCTGTCCATCCATCCATCCGTCCGTCCATCCAAACTTTTCTGCCTGTCTGTCTGTCTGTCCGTCTGGTCTGTCTGTCCGTCCATCCATCCATCCATCCATCCATCCATCCATCCATCCATCCATCCATCCATCCATCCATCCATTCATCCAAGCTTTTCTGTCTGTCTGTCCGTCCGTCCAGTCTGTCTGTCTGTCTGTCCATCCGTCCTGTCTGTCTGTCTGTCTGTCTGTCTGTCTGTCTGTCCGTCCGTCCAGTCTGTCTGTCTGTCTGTCCATCCGTCCTGTCTGTCTGTCTGTCTGTCCATCCATCCAAGCTTGTCTGTCCATCCATCCATCCAAGCTGTCTGTCTGTCTGTCCATCCATCCATCCATCCATCTGTCCTGTCTGTCTGTCCGTCTGTCCATCCGTCCATCCATCCTGTCTGTCTGTCCATCCATCCATCCATGCTTGTCTGTCTGTCTATCTGTAAGTCCATCCATCTTGTCTGTCTGTCTGTCAGATGACTTTTAGTTGTGGCACATAGCAAGCTACCTAGCTGATTTATATGATCTATCTAACACTGTGATTTGTTATCCCACAAGAAGGGGCATAATAAAATAAAATTATGCATGGAAAACAGTGTCAGAAATTGTTTGTATTCTGAGTAAGCTTGCATTGATAATCATTAATCATTCATGCATTGATAATCATTAATCATTCATGCATTGATAATCATTAATCTTATTCATGATAGATTATATTATGCAGTGCAGTAATTTATATACAAATAGTTTTCTCACCATAATGTTACTTTTAGTGTCTAATAAACATTTTGATAGTCAAATTAGAGTGACATTAGAGCAGTGCTGGGTAGTAACTGATGTAATGTGGATTAAGTAATAAGATTCCAAAAATGTAGTATTTGTAATTAGATTATAGTACGTTTTAAAATGCTCCTAATCAGATTACATTTACTTTGTATGGATTGCACGATTGCATATAGACACAATGACATTAATTTATTAATAATTTATTGATTCCGCCCAATTCTTCTTTTTACTCTTTTAATTTTTCCTTTCATACCGTTGTAAATGTCATGTAAATACATTTGTGATGCTTCTGAATTTGGGGACAACAGCACCTCTGAAAGATGAATAATTATGCAAGTTACAAACACTGCTGTTATATGGCTGTGAAACACTGACCTTCACTAATTATTGATCTGAACAAAAGTCTGGACAAAATATTTTTAAACCTGGAAAACTTTGAATGTGTAATGTCATTGCTGATTCCCAAACTTTTTGTCCGATGAACCTCTCTGGCCTAAAATATTTACCTGGAGACTGATTTTTTTATATTTTTTCAATATTAACAGCAAACATGCATGTTCACAGTTCTCTGATGTCAGATATCACATTGACATGAAGGTAAATAAATAATTCAATCGTTCAGTCGTTTTATTTTGATTGTTTTTATGTTCAAATAATTGATTCATTTTAATTGTAAATTTTTATGATTAAAATAATAATTAACTTTTATCAGCTCACAATCACCCTGCAGTTCATTTAATTTCTTTTCATAAACCTTGGCATAAATAATGGAAAATATTTTATCTTTATCTTTATATATATATATATATATATATATGTGTGTGTGTGTGTGTATGTGTGTGTGTGTGTGTGTGTGTGTGTGTGTGTGTGTGTGTGTGTGTGTGTGTGTGTGTGTGTGTGTGTGTGTGTGTGTGTGTGTGTGTGTGTGTGTGTGTGTGTGTGTGTGTTAGGTATATACTCAGTTTCATTGTATTTTTGGTTCTGTCATGTTTGCTCCATTGTTTGACCTAGGCTGGGTCCGAAATCGCCCCCTATAACCTTAAATAGGGCACTATTTGTGGGGATGGCCATTTGTAGTGGTGTCCGAAACCATAGTTATTGAGTGCATTCATTCAATCCCACAATGCACTGCAATAATGAGTGTACAACTGATGTACACTCAACGGCTAGAGAATACCCATAATGCACTGTGACCAGAAGATGGCGCCCGCAGCTGAATCAATCATCCATTCATCTGTTCATTCATCTGAATTCACTCACTCGTTTTCATTCACTCCTTCAAGTGGACTATATTAGTGGAGTAATGTAGGGAATAGTGAATGAGGGTATAGGAGGTGAACACCATTCTAGTTTTTCCAGTTTGTCTGATTAGTCATTACATTCACCTGGTATGTCAATCATCTTGTTAGGTCTCCTGATTATTTAAACCCTGTGTTCTCCCTCGTTCTCTGTCCGTTCTCATTAATGTAATGGTGTATGTCTCCTGAGTTTATCCTGTTCTAGAGTATTTTAAAGCCTATCTCCTTGTATTATTCTTTGTTGTGCGATTTTACTATTATACCACATTATGTGATAATATATCCAAATTCAAATTTAAGAGATAAATGTAAAAAGTTATCTAAAATTAGTGATCTAGATTGTTACTAATTTGCAATCAGTAATGGACTACAAGTAATTGTAATTTGCAAGTAATCTGCCCAGCACTGCATATGAGTTTTACTAGTGTTACAAACCCGATTCCAAAAAAGTTGGGACACTGTACAAATTGTGAATAAAAAAGGAATGCAATAATTTACAAATCTCATAAACTTATATTTTATTCACAGTAGAATATAGATAACATATCAAATGTTGAAAGTGAGACATTTTGAAATGTCATGCCAAATATTGGCTCATTTTGGATTTCATGAGAGCTACACATTCCAAAAAAGTTGGGACAGGTAGCAATAAGAGGCCGGAAAAGTTAAATGTACATATAAGGAACAGCTGGAGGACCAATTTGCAACTTATTAGGTCAATTGGCAACATGATTGGGTATAAAAAGAGCCTCTCAGAGTGGCAGTGTCTCTCAGAAGTCAAGATGGGCAGAGGATCACCAATTCCCCCAATGCTGCGGCCAAAAATAGTGAAGCAATATCAGAAAGGAGTTTCTCAGAGAAGTTTGAAGTTATCATCATCTACAGTGCATAATATCATCCAAAGATTCAGAGAATCTGGAACAATCTCTGTGTGTAAGGGTCAAGGCCGGAAAACCATACTAGATGCCCGTGATCTTCGGGCCCTTAGACGGCACTGCATCACATACAGGAATGCTACTGTAATGGAAATCACAACATGGGCTCAGGAATACTTCCAGAAAACATTGTCAGTGAACACAATCTACCGTGCCATTTGCCGCTGCCGGCTAAAACTCTATAGGTCAAAAAAGAAGCCATATCTAAACAGAAGCGCATGCGTTTTGTCTGGGCCAATGCTCATTTAAAATGGACTGTGACAAAGTGGAAAACTGTTCTGAGGTCAGACAAATCAAAATTTGAAGTTCTTTTTGGAAAACTGGAACGCCATGTCATCCGGACTAAAGAGGACAAGGACAACCCAAGTTGTTCTCAGCGCTCAGTTCAGAAGCCTGCATCTCTGATGGTATGGGGTTGCATGAGTGCGTGTGGCATGGGCAGCTTACACATCTGGAAAGGCACCATCAATGCTGAAAGGTATATCCAAGTTCTAGAACAACATATGCTCCCATCCAGACATCATCTCTTTCAGGGAAGACCTTGCACTTTCCAACATGACAATGCCAATCCACATACTGCATCAATTACAACATCATGGCTGCGTAGAAGAAGGATCCGGGTACTGAAATGCCCAGCCTGCAGTCCAGATCTTTCCCCCATAGAAAACATTTGGCGCATCATAAAGAGGAAGATGCGACAAAGAAGACCTAAGACAGTTGAGCAACTAGAAGCCTGTATTAGACAAGAATGGGACAACATTCCTATTCCTGAACTTGAGCAACTTGTCTCCTCAGTCCCCAGACGTTTGCAGACTGTTATATAAAGAAGAGGGGATGCCACACAGTGGGAAACATGGCCTTGTCCCAACTTTTTTGAGATGTGTTGATGCCATGAAATTTAAAATCAACTTATTTTTCCCTTAAAATGATACATTTTCTCAGTTTAAACATTTGATATGTCATCTATGTTGTATTCTGAATAAAATATTGAAATTTGAAACTTCCACATCATTGCATTCTGTTTTGATTCACAATTTGTACAGTGTCCCAACTTTTTTGGAATTGGGCTTGTACATCCCATTTGTGATCAGATTTTCAAATGCTGTGGCCAGTAAAATACTAGATACTACATCCAACAAAACAGCCAACCTCAGAAAAAAATCTCTGTCTGTGTGAATGCACCTTAAGACTAATAGGTCTCCATTTTCTCTGAAAGCACAACTCCCTCAAGGTTGATCTTTTCCCGCACAGTAGTAAGGCAAGTCCCCCCTCTATCAACCCCATGAGTGGGTTTCTGGACCTAAACCCTGTTTAGAGTGAGCAAGTAAGTTGATGGGAAAAGGCAGGCTTTACCTCAGGAAAATAGCTTCTCACTGGCCTTGCAGTCTCTCTCCCTCTCTGTGTTTTATGGATGGCCCTCACATGTCTGAACCTCATGGTGTGCTGGGTAAACAGAGTGAACTCTGGGGTGAGTTGCAGTATGGTAGTTTCACACTTACGGGATATGTAGGAGTGTGTGTGAATGCGAGAGAGAGATAGAGGTGGTAGACATGGAGAGCTGGAATGAGCTTACCTTTGTCATCTTGGCAAAAATATGCATGCAGGTGCATATAGATATGCAAATTTGAAGTCTCAGAATATAGCTCCAACTGTATCTTTGCGTGCTCAGTACTGCAGCTGTTGTATTGTGTAACACTTGTGTCTGTTCTATCCGCATCTGAGCTTTTGTTTAATTTGCCCAATGGAGCGTTCTTTATGATCTTGACGATATTGTGTATACTTTGCAAGAACTTTTTGGCTCTGAGATTTAGAATACTCATATTTATTAGTGTCTGTCAGGAGTCTCTATGCCAAGATCTTTGTAATTTTTAAAAAAATGTATGTTATAATATAAAATGCTTCTGAAGTGAACATAAACCCAGCTGGCCAGCATTTAGAATCTTCTTTCTTTAATTAAAACGTATTTTAAATCTTCTGTCGCTTTGAAAAAATTGAGTGAAATCACTCAATTCCCTTCAAATTTGCATATATTATATTATAATTTGCTGGGTGCATGGCATCATTTGTCTCTATGGAAACCTATGGGGTGGCACATTTGCTTCTACATTAATGAATCATTAGATTCATTTGCTATAATGAGGGAAATGATTGAGCAGCTGAAGGTGCCCGTGTTATTTGAGCCTCGCCATCTTCATTCTGTCAGACAGAGAAATGCATGCTCGTGGAAATCGAACAATACCATCAGTATTTGTTTTAAAATTTTACAGCTGTTTTCATGCCTTAGTTTTACGCAGCCGTGTTGTTTTGGAGTCTTAAAGCCAGTCACTTGCTTGATGTGAACATCAAGGTCCATGCTGCATGAGAACAATGTGGTTTATGAGGGGGATCATAACACACACACACACACACACACACACAAACAAAGAAGGAAGGAAAAGAATGCTTTGTTCCATCTGACCAAATGCTGCTGTATAAAGCACATCTGCCTTCAGAGCGTGTGAAAAGTAAATGTTGCCTCATCAGCTCTGTGTGGTAATCTGCTCTGATCCCTTGATGGAACGCAGACTTTAGATTGTGGAAATGAGGGCCTGTTGCCTTTATACATCTCTTTCCCGTTTTTTTCTGCCTCTTGTCTTTCAGATTACTCATCTTCTCTTTCAAAAATTCTTCTTTTTTTGTCTTTTTGCCTTAAAGGAATATTCCGGGTTTAAGCTGTCATGCTCTCCTACTTCTGATCAAATTCAGACTCGTACATTAGTTTGCAAATTAGCTGACACAAATCAAGATTTTTGTATTTATTTAAATGTGTTGTTTAAATCTATCATGAGCACAAACACTCAAGTGCAAGGTACCATAGAGAGGGATTGCATGGATGACTGAATGTCAGTGTTAAAGCAGGGCCCTGAGCAAGATGGAGGGTGTTTAGTAAAAGGGTCAGAGTCTGTTAGACAGGCGGGATCTCGCTAATGTTTGAGACCCTTAGTAATCCTTGCTGAACTTTACAGTCCCTGACAAACAGAAGGTGTGGCATGATTTAAATTTGGGAAATCAAGGCTATGGGGGCAAACAAAATTGGTTGTTGGTTTTAGCCTATTGTCACAGTCTTGTTTATTTTTTGTAGTTTTGTATTTAATTGTGTTAAATTGTGTTCATTGTTTTGTTGATGTCTTGTACTTTTGGGTTTGTTTTTTTGTTTTGTTTTGTTGCCGTGTTGTAGTTTTTGTTTTTTTGTTGATGTGTTTTTTGTTTTGTTTTGTTGACTTGTTGTGTTTTTGTTTTATGTTCATGTGTTACCGTTTTTGTGGTTTGTTTTGTTTTTTGATGATGATGTTGTGTTTTAATGTTTGATTGTTTTTTGTTTTGTTGAAGTGTTGCAGTTTTTGTTTTGTTTTGTTGATGTGTTGTGTTTTTGTTTTATGTTTATGTGTTGTAGTTTGTTTTTTATTTTTTGTGGTTTTGTTTTGTGGATTTGTTGTTTTTTTATGTTTTTTTTGTTGTTGCTGTGTTGTGCTTTTTTTGTTTGTTTTTTTTGTTGTTGTTTTTTTGTGGTTTTGTTTTGTTGATGTGTTGTTTTTGTTGTTGTTGCTGTGTTGTGGTTCTTTGTTTTTGTTTTGTTGCGGCGTTGTTGTGTTTTTTTGTTGTTGTTATTTTTGTTGGTGTTTTGCTGTTGCTGTGTTGTGCTTTTTTTGTTGTTTGTTTTTTAGTTTGTTTGTGGTTTTGTCTTGTTGATGTGTTGTTTTTTGTTGT
Organism: Paracanthobrama guichenoti; assembly: GCA_018749465.1. Taxonomy (NCBI): domain Eukaryota; kingdom Metazoa; phylum Chordata; class Actinopteri; order Cypriniformes; family Gobionidae; genus Paracanthobrama; species Paracanthobrama guichenoti. The sequence continues at coordinate 43,117,268 of CM031947.1, forward strand.
TTTTGTTGTTGTTGTGTTGTAGTTTTGTGGATTGTTTTGTTGCTGTGCTGTGGTTTGTTTTGTTTTTTTTTTTTGTGTTGCAGCGTTGTTGTGTTTTTTTGGTGGTTTTGTTGGTGTTTTTGTTGTTGCTGTGTTGTGCTTTTGCTGCGGTTGATGTTTTTAGTTTTTTGTTTTGTGTGCTGTGTTTTGTTTTTGTTGATGTGTTTTGTTTTTTTTTTGTTTGTTGTTTGTTGTGTGTTGTTTTTCTTTGTTTGTTTTTGTTTTGTTGCGTTCGTTGTTTTTGTTTTTTTGTGGTTTTGTTGGTGTTTTGCTGTTGCTGTGTTGTGCTTTTTGCGGTTTGTTTTTTTAGTTTGTTTGTGGTTTTGTCTTGTTGATGTGTTGTTTTGTTGTTGTTGTTGCTGTGTTGTAGTTTTGTGGATTGTTTTGTTGCTGTGCTGTGGTTCTTTGTTTGTTTTTGTTTTGTTGCAGCGTTGTTGTGTTTTTTGTGGTTTTGTTGGTGTTTTTTGTTGTTGCTGTGTTGTGCTTTTTGCAGTTTGTTTTTTTAGTTTTTTCGTGGTTTTGTTTTGTTGATGTGTTGTTTTTTATTGTTGTTGCTGTGTTGTAGTTACTGTGTTGTAGTTAGTTTTGTGGATTGTTTTGTTGCTGTGTTGTGGTTCTTTGTTTTTGTTTTGTTGCAGCGTTGTTGTGTTTTTTGTGGTTTTGTTGGTGTTTTTTGTTGTTGCTGTGTTGTGCTTTTTGCGGTTAGTTTTTTCGTAGTTTTGTTGATGTTGTTTTTTGTTGTTGCTGTGTTGTAGTTTTGTGGATTGTTTTGTTGCTGTGTTGTGTTTTTTGTGGTTTTGTTGGTGTTTTTTGTTGTTGCTGTTTGTTTTGGTGCTGTGCTGTTTTTTTGTGGTTTACTTTTGTTTTGTTTATTTGTTTCTTTTTTGTTTTATTGATGTGTTGTAGGGTTTTTTTTTTTTTTTTTGTGGTTAGTTTTTTGTGGTTTGTTTTCTGTTTTGTTGCGGTGTTGTGTTTTTTTTTTTTTTTTTTTGTTTTTTTTTTTTTTTTTACTTTGCTTTTCTTCATTCCGGAAAAGACCCACTTTCCATAGAGTCCTGGAGTTCCAAAGGAGATCTTAATGCCTCAAATTGTGTTCAGATTTGATGTGACTATTAAAGTCTGCGATTAAATTTCAGAGATTAAAATATTAACTCACACATAATCAAATGAACCAAGGACCAAATTATCACTATAATCCTCACTAAAAGTCTTTTTCTTATTCATCTAAGCTTAGTACAACTGAAACATCACCATTAGGTTTCCTGAGCTATAAAAGAGCAACCTCTGAACAATAAAAATGTTCCTGTAAACATACACACTTAAAGTCCACATGAGTTCAAATAACAGTGTCGCAGAGTCATCACTGCATTATTGCTGTGGTCTGATTAGACCAGAGCTACCTAAAAACACACACACACAGCCAGGGACAGCAGCAGTGGGGAGAACGTTTGTGTATGTGTTTATGGGTGTGCATGCATTTGTGCACATTGCCAATGCGCTTGTGCATCCATACGTGAAAGCAAAAGAGAGAAGGGACAAAATGAAGAGACAAGAACTGATGCACAACGGTTTAAGCAGTGCCAGGGGAAGAAGATTAGGATAGAGGTGACCATGAGGACAGCTCAGTATATTAAACAGAAGAGCAAGCATGTGGGGGTGAGCCAAAGATCAAAGAGAGAAGTAGTCTTTGTGTCTGCTCAGTTACATACCCTTTTATTTTCTTGAATAATTTATCTTTTTTTGTGTGGTATATTTTCCTGAGTGAACAAAAAGCATTATTTAAATGAAGAAACCATGACCTAAAGTGACACCTTAGTTTTGACAAATAGTTCCAGAAAACAGTCTGTTTAGCATTTTAATGCAACATAAGCATGCTAAATGTAAGCAGCACAATTATGCTGCCTTCTAACACTTTATCCTATCCAGACACAATGCGATAAGATTCCAGCGACAAGCAGTTTGTCTGTCCACACCAGATGTGACACAATTATGAGATGCAACGAAACCAAAATCACAGCCAATCAGAAGAGTGTATGGGCAGAGTCCCTCTGCAAGCATACTGCACTCGCAAAAAAATGGAGAAGTATAATCAAATTCATAAATATTACACCACTTTAATATTAAAAATACACACTGAGTGACTGAAGCAGTCTTTGTCATAGAAAACAATTGTTTGTTCACATTGAGTTGACAAATAAAATAGTTCACATTGAGTTCACATTCTTGTTTTCAAGTCAAGTCAAGTCACCTTTATTTATATAGCGCTTTTAACAAGTCCAATTGTTTCAACGCAGCTTCACATTGTTAACAGGAAAATAGTGCAACAGAAATTGTACAGCCGTTCTGGTGAAACGGTGATGTTATCCAGCTAATTTCAAGTATCATATAGTCAATGCGGGCAGATCGGTAATATAGATAAAATTTAGGTGTCCCCAACTGAGCAAGTCAAAAGCCAGAGGCAACGGTGGCAAGGAACCAAAACTCCTTCAGGGTCAGAATGGAGAAAAAAACCTTGGGAAAAACCAGGCTCAGTCGGGGTGCCAGTTCTCCTCTGGCCGACGAACAAACAGTGCATGATTATAATTCTGGCAACATTACAGGTCTTAATTCATATTAGGCAAATAGATATTCGTAAGATTATTTGAAAGTTTGGAGCCGTCACTCCGAAGACGGGTTTAATGAGGATGTCGGGTCGATGTGGCATTTACGGGGGGAGTTTATTTGACACGCTCTCTGCAGACATTTCAGGGATGCGTTGGTCATGTCCAGGCGCAGGTCCACCATCTGATCTGGATACGGCCCGGATCCGGCTGACTGCAGTAAACCTCGGGATAAACAGAGAGACTAACATTAGCGTAGATGCCATTCTTCTTATGGTGTAACGAGTACATCAGGTGGTATGGGAAGTGTTCCCGGTTCCGGCTGACCTAGTTAATGCAGCCTAACAATCATTTACTGATTTCAATAATAGAAATTGATAATGTTTTATGTGTAAGCCATAGTAAAGAGATGCGTTTTTAGTCTAGATTTAAACTGACAGAGTGTGCCTGCTTCCCGAACAATGCTAGGAAGACTGTTCCAGAGTTTAGGCGCTAAATAGGAAAAGGATCGACCGCCTGCAGTTTCTAGGTATATTCTAGGTATTATCAACTGGCCAGAGTTTTGAGACCGCAATAGACGTGATGGAGTATAATGCGTTAAGAGTTCGCTCAAGTACTGGGGAGCTAAACCATTTAGTGATTTGTAAGTAATAAGCAAGATTTTAAAATGTATACGGTGTTTAATAGGAGCCAGTGCAGTGTTGACAGAACCGGGCTAATATGGTCATACTTCCTGGTTCTAGTAAGAGCTCGAGCTGCTGCGTTTTGGACCAGCTGGAGTTTGTTTATTAAGCGAGCAGGGCAACCACCCAGTAAAGCATTACAATAATCTAACCTTGAGGTCATGAACACATGAATTAACTGCATTTTGCATTGAAAGAATGTGCCGTAATTTAGATATATTTTTAAGATGGTAGAATGCAGTTTTACAGTTAATTTAAGATCTGAGGTAAATTGTCCAATGGCTATAAAGGTCACACAAAATGATATTCAAACTCACATTAGAATAAATCACATAAACAGTACCTGAGATTATCGTTGTCATACTTTGTATGTTTGTTGTTCCAGCTGCAATGTCACAGAAATAGAAACCGTTTCTAAAATAGAATTGTTGCATGTAGCCGTTGCTGCTGGTTAGGACAAAACATTTAGGACAGATATTCTACACATACACACACACACACGTGTCTACTGAAATCCATTTGTGAGACACTACAGCTTGCACTTTTTGAAATTCATGGGTTTGCATGTTTTTTTTTGTTTTTTTTATCATTCATGGCATGGTGTTCAAAATGGAAAAATCTGACTCAGGCCTGACTCTAGTCATCGAGGTGCTGACCTTGTTAAAGGGGTCCAGGAACTTTTGAACTGATGCAACTGTGCTGTACTAGAGCCTCTCTAGCAACATGCCCCCTGCTGGACAATTGGGTGTACTGCACAACACCAAATACAGTGAAAAGGACCAGATTTCTTGTTTGTCCTAGGACAGTCCTACACATTTGATGTTTTTCACATGTCCCAGCTGAATCACCTTAATCATGTCCCATTTGAAATACGGGACAGTATCTTGAAATAAGGGACATCTGGTTATCCTGGGAGAACACATAGAAAAAAGACTCCACAATGTAACACATATTACTGCCACTTGAGTGGATCTGTCTTAACAAGAAATGAATAAGTCCATCATAAAGCTGGTCCACAAAGACCCTATATAACACTCCAGGCAATGGAAACAGTGAAAAATAAATGCAAAGAGCCTTTCTAAGCACCTCTACAAGGATAGAGAGGCTGATTATCAAAATGAGGCACAGGGCAAAGCCTAGTGAAAGTTTCATAGAACATCTGTGCTGTAAGAAGTGATTTATTTAAGAAGAAAAGCATGTACGAGCGAGAAATACACAAGAAACTGTAGGAGAGATGGAAGGAAGAAAGAGATTGGGCAAGGGTGGGTGCGTGGTGAAAGATAGTGGTCTGAATGTAATAACTATTGATGTGTGGTAAGGGGAATGGAGAGAGAGATACGCCTGCTCTCACAGTCGAGATGTGCTGTTTGGTTGCATTTGTCATGAGGAGTTAATGAGAAAAGGTTGGTTTGCTGGTGTTGTATAAATACACACCTCTGCTGGCTTGACACTTCGACATACAGGTTTAGATACAGGTTTTATACATGATTAGTTTGATGACTGGTGGACATGCATTTTCACATGCAAGTGAGCATTTCTTGTGCAATGTTGTGCTATTAAAGCAACTGTAAGCATGAGATGGGTCAATAACGCTCTAAAAAAAATGCAGGTCATACATAGAAATATGCGAATACATCTTTTATGATGAAACCTAATTTGTGAAATAATTAAAAATATTTTTTTTATTATTATTTTTTTATTAAAAACTATATACAACTAGATAACAACTAAAATAAAATAAAAATAAAAAGTCACCGCCTTTGCATTTTTTGTCATTTTCACAAAAATGTCATGGCCACCAAAATATTTTGTTGTATGAATATCTGAGCATTCAGTATATCAAAAGAAAGAGCAGACCCTCTGCTTTTAAACAGTTTTATTCTAGCTTCATGCGTTCTATTTTTATCAACATTTGAATGTTGGGTAAGTTCCATTAAAAAAAAGCAACATTTTGAACAAAAAGCTGAGAAAATCAAATTTTTGTCAAAAACTATATGTCTGGATCAGATTCAGTACGATGAGCAAAACAGATAGAGTAGATCGAGTGCATCAACACCTCCAAAGCTTCACAGTCTTAACCACTTCCCGGGTCTACATTCCACTCTGTAACATTAGTTTTGATTTATATGCTATTTATTGTTGATGAAGGCATTATTTTTCATATGCATCTGCTTTCATATAAGATAACCCATTATGCTTCTTTTTCCTGTGCTTTGATCTGGAGATACTGTACTTGTTACGGAGATGCATAATAGCGCCTAAAAAACTAAAAAATGCATTAAAAAATGGGTAATTAAATGGGTAATTAAAAAGAAATGAAGAGCCACAAACCTGTGTATTAAACTCTTTTATTTTGGGTACACTCGGGTAAAAACAGAACCCATCTAAATATTTCAAATGCATACAATTGTTAAATATAATACAATTTTTGCAACTATATTCTAAAAAAATTATCTGAGAAGTATTTTATACAATTTAGGTTTTATTGATATTTTAATATATTTATTCTAAAACATAAAAAGGATATTGGATGATTTTCAGCAATTTTCCGTTTTTCTTGCGATTTTGCCGCCCGTCATGTGTGCAGTTACTTTTCATTCACGAGAAGCGCATTCATATCTGGACACAAGTAGTTGCTGTGGTAACGAACAACAATACCTTAACGTGCTATCAAGGCAAGCATTCTCATGTATGTGATCTATTTTTAGCGTTTGTGTGCTCGGCTGTGGGGGTGTTGCAACGTCTGGGTGATGTCTCATCAAATGGTTCCGCAGATTTGTAGTATTACACAGCATTACCTCAGCATTACAAAAGGCGACAACGCACCGGAAGCCACCATTTAAGCACTGAATGAAGGAATGAATGACAGGCGCACCTCTCACGCCTTTGTAACATCGCGCAAGGCAAATAAGAGGGTGACATCTAGTGGAGAAGACTAGTAATTAGATTTACGTTAATCTTATGTTCAATGTTAGAGGAAATAAATATAGGAACGACATTTTTAAAAACAATTAATCGAAAAATCTATTTTTTGCCTAGCCCTAGTTAATAGTGAGAATTTGATCCTAAACTAAAGCGTGTTTTTTTTTTTTTTTTTTTTTTTTTTATACAAGAGTAGTAGAGTCTACTTGACTTCCTTTTCTTTATCATGGACACTATTCTTTATCATTGACCTAGATAAGGTTTCACATAGTGGTCAATAAACGGCTCTCGGAAGTCCTTTCTCTGTCTCACACTGTTGCTGTTTCATCTGCCCTGTTACACAGTTGATTCTCTTATTGTCTTTGACACTGATTTAATTCTGATAAGAAATGGAATGAGGGTGAATGGAAAGAAGAGAGATACTGGTATTTTGCTGCATTTGCATGAGGAGTTAATTAGAAAAGGCTCTTGTGCTAGTTTTGTCACCTCACTATAGAGGCTTGATCCACTTGAAAGACTCAAGTGACAATGAGATGTATGAGTGTTTTTGTGTGCAGTCCTTACCGGAATTACATTTTAAAATTTTACATTACACTTTTTCCACACCTTACATCTTTATTTTTTTCTCTTTCAGACACTTTTTCATAGAATGTGTTCCAGCAAACCCCTATGGCAAACATGCTCACAATAGACAAACAGTTTGCCTCAAAGTTATTGCATATTAACTTGGTTTTTCTTAAAGGTGCTATATGTAAGTTTTTCACTTTACTAAAGCATAAAAAGACCATAAAAAGCATAAAAAGACTCTGAAAAGCAATGCTACAGTCAGTTATTCTACTTTGAAATGTTTGTTCCGTGTCGGAATGTCTGTTTTTATTATGGTCTGTGCGATACCACATGTTGCCAGTTTATCCAATAGTATTTTGACACCCCAGGTTGGCAGAAAACACATCGTATTGCTGCCATGGAAGCCAGCGAACAAACCGGGTCAGAGATCGCAGATTCTACTCGACCTAAAAATCCTCAGCATCCATCTAAAAATCTCTATGAACGAGCGTCGACTTTGAGGAGCAGGGGTTGGGGGAAACAATGCTCTCCAATATTTTGAATTTGGACTGCAGTACCCATTTCAACCATTAGGTCAATCCTGCGTACCGCACCTTTAAATTAACAGTTTTTGCAAGGTCACATGCTCAAACCTCTTTTTAACCTTAACCGCATACTTTGGGTCTTTGGTGACCCGGGACGTCATTCGCTACCCTCCTCCTCATTCATTTTTTTTTTTTTCATTCATTCATTCAACCTTAATATTCCTCAATCAATTAATTATTAACAATATAACGACCCGAGGGGTGTATCTGTGCAAGTATATTTTTTCTGCACAACAATAATTGAATCTTTAATGACTGAATAAGTGCATTTCACATTTATTCCAAAAGGTGGCAATGATAAAGTGACGTTTCACTCACGGTTACCGCAGGCAGAAACAAAAGAATAGGAAGAATCATCAGCAAAACTTGAAATGGCTCAGCGATTTACTGCAGAGCAAGTACTGAAAGTACAAATAGTGTCACTGTCACTTGATGGTGGATCTGGTGAAGAAGCTGTCAGCGATTAAAATGATCAAAGATGTTGAAAATGATAGAGCTGAGTAATGATGATAGAGTTTTGAGAACATGTTTGAGGTGTCAAATATGATCCAGAGCTCTGAAAAGGACAGTGATGATGGTATAAAACATCTGCTCAAACTCAACCCTTCTAAGCTCAGAAAGGTTACAAAATATGCTTTTTTTATTCTTCTGTAATTATTTCTCCAAATAGAGAACTCTCCTCAGGAGAGTTTTATATTATCACAACAGGTAGAGATCCATCTGTGTTAGTTATAGATCCGGCTCGCCAAAGAACCAAATATGTAATAATGATTGGTTAAACTATTACCTATTAAAGGGTTAGTTATTAAAGAGCCCTTGTTGCAGCCTGGGCAAATCTTGCAATGATCGCTGCTGTAATCACTGTAGTTGGTGTCCCCCTGAGTTGACGTCATTCGCCACCATCGCTTTTTTCAATGACATACGACTTGCATTGACGGAAATATCCAATCTGTCCATGCACATGGCAGAATTTGGTTAGTTTCACATATAAATGAGGTCTGAAACTGATCTGAGAATATCAGAATCCATGTGATTTTTTTTTTTTTTTTTTTTTTTTTTTTTTTACATTCATATTCCACAGTCATATTCCAAATCGGAATCGGGTCACATGAACCATGCGGCCATAGGACTCTCAAAAGCCCTTGATTTCTCTTGGTCGTCTGTTGCTTTTTCATCTGTCCTGTTAAATCGGTTCTCTTATTTTTTTGACACTGAAAAGAAACTGATATTTGGTTGATCTTCAGAAGTGCTCGGCCTGACATTTATCCTCCCATCAAATTAATTTATGGGGTCAGCCTCTGAGTTTTGAAAGTGAGGCCAGAGAGCGTGAGAGATGGGGGAAGGGGGTGTGCTTATGAAAATATGTGCAAATGTGGATGAAAAATCTCTTAGAACTTGCACAAAACTCAGATCTGATTAGTGTTTAATCGCAATGTGGTTTCCACTGTTGTTTCCACTGGCAGATCTGGTCCTGATTTCTATTTCCCAGCATGCTTTGCCATGACACTGAATTAAGTGATATATATATCATATATATAAGTGATATATATATCACCAGTCCACCTCCACCTGTGTGGGAGCTCCACAGGGCTGTGTCCTGAGTCCCCTGCTCTACTCTCTCTACACACATGACTGTTTGTCCACACACAGCTCCACCTCTATCATCAAATTTGCTGATGATACTGTTGTCCTGGGCCTCATTTCCAACAACAATGAGACGGCATACTTGGACGAGGTGGAGCATCTAACATCATGGTGCCAGGACAACTGTCTCTCTCTGAATGTTGGCAAGACCAAAGAAATGATTGTGGACTTCAGGAAGAGACAGCAACGGACATACTCCCCCCTCATGATCAGCGGGTCACCAGTGGAGAGAGTGAACAGCTTCAAGTACCTGGGTGTAAACATCTCAGAGGACCTGACCTGGACTGCACACATTCAGACACAGGTGAAAAAAGCCAGGCAAAGACTGTACCACCTGCGCCAGCTGAGGAAATTCAGGGTTTCACCAGCTATCCTGAAAACTTTCTATTTAGGGGCGATAGAAAGTGTATTAACTCAGTGCATCACAGCGTGGTATGGGAACAGCACCAGTCATGACTGCAAAGCCCTGCAAAGAGTCGTGCGCTTATCCGAGCGTATCTCAGGGTCAGCTCTCCCGTCTCTGCAGGACGTCCACACCAAACGCTGCAAAGGTAGAGCTACTAAAATCATCAAGGACTCTAATCACCCTGCAAACCCTCATTTCACGCTGCTGCCATCTGGTAAGCGCTTCCGAAGCCTGATGGCCAAAACCGAGAGACTCAGGAGGAGCTTCTTCCTCCAGGCCATCAGACTCCTGAACTCAGTCACCTAACATCACGTGACTTCACTTCAGGATAAACATCGATACACTGACATTGCACTGCACTTTCTGTTCTCGTTGTTACTGTGTAACAACCTGTTATAAACCTGTTTGCACATTATACTTCTTTGTACATTTGTTAACCACATATTTATAAGTCTACAGTTTACTCACTGCACAGTTTACTTCACTTATTTTATTCCACTTCTTTATTTTTATTTTTATTTTTTTCTACTTGACTTGATTTATTTATAATTCTACAGATATATATATATATATATATATATATATATATATATATATATATATATATATATATATATATATATATATATATATATATATATATATATATATAGTACTTTTTTATTCTATTTCTATTATAATTTCCTCCTTGTGTTTTTAACTGTGAATTTGCACTGTCCATGGAGCGGACCTGTTTACATTTCACTGCCAGTTGTATATTCTGTATATAACTGTGTATGTGACAAATAAAACTCTTGAATCTTGAATCTTGAATCTATATATAGGGCCCTATTTTAATGATCTAAGCGCATGGTCAAAATGTTGAAAGTGCCTTCTCACAGTTTCGGCCAAAACTTTACTTTATAATGTTTTAAATGTGGATATTTTTCTTACACAAATCGCATCGATTCGCTTCAGAAGGCCTTTATTAACCCCCCAGAGCCATGTGGAGCACGTTATTTGACGGACAGATGCATTTTTTTTTATAGACTTTGAATATTTTTAATATAACTCAATGAGTAAATCATAGGCTAATTTTCACTTTTGAGTCAGCTATCCCTTTAATGAGCCATGGGTGTGTTTTGGGCGTAACGTGCAATAAACCAATAAAAGTCTCATCTCCCATTCCCTTTAAAAGCCAGTTGCACTTGTGCCATGGCGGATTCGCTATTTACATGGCGGAATTTGTGAGTAGAAAGACTGAACATTTCTCCAGATAGGAATCCTCTTATTTTTAATATTTAAAAATGTTTGTGTCCCTGCGAGTGTACGCGCGCTGTGCACCCACCTATAGGCACACATTACTAACACGCCCTTTAAATAACACAAAAAAAACTACGCTATTGACTTTAACAAGGTTTTTGTTGGTCAGTGCCGCAGTTGTTTTCAGTTGCCTCAAAATAGCAACGCACCAACAATGCGCCTGAAAACACCTTGTTTTCAGAGTGCATTTGCTATTTAAACAGCGTGGTGCAGGACGTGAAAATTATAACTGCGTCAGGCTGAAACGAGCAAAAAAAAAAAAAACACTTGCGTCGCGCCGGGTGTATGATATGACCATGTTTTGCTTAAGTGTTTTTTCTTTAATTGCTATTGCAACCTTTTACACCACAAACTGAATAATAGGGCCCATAATTTAGTAGTGTTTAATGTTTTGATATGTTAGTTTAGAAGATTTTCTGTTATGTTGTTTTTTTTTTTTGTTTTTTTTTTTTTTTTTTTTGTAGGGTTATCATCATGGTGACGAGTGGAGCATGAGAACAGTTTGAGAACAGATATATGTTAAATGTTTTATATTGCTGTACTCATTCAGAAAGTGCTATGCAATGCTAATGCTATCAAAGCATTGTGTTAACAATTAGCAAGAAAGCATTTAGCATTTTAGTTCTGCTTACTTCAACTTTAAATTTCTTAACTTAAAAAAATTGTATGTAACCGATTGCCTCATTTTTTTGAGTTTTGCCAACTTATTTGGGTTTACAGTGACGATGAGTACATACACTCACCTAAAGGATTATTAGGAACACCATACTAATACTGTGTTTAACCCCCTTTCGCCTTCAGAACTGCCTTAATTCTACGTGGCATTGATTCAACAAGGTGCTGAAAGCATTCTTTAGAAATGTTGGCCCATATTGATAGGATAGCATCTTGCAGTTGATGGAGATTTGTGGGATGCACATCCAGGGCACGAAGCTCCCGTTCCACCACATCCCAAAGATGCTCTATTGGGTTGAGATATGGTGACTGTGGGGGCCATTTTAGTACAGTGAACTCATTGTCATGTTCAAGAAACCAATTTGAAATGATTCAAGCTTTGTAACATGGTGCATTATCCTGCTGGAAGTAGCCATCAGAGAATGGGTACATGGTGGTCATAAAGGGATGGACATGGTCAGAAACAATGCTCAGGTAGGCCGTGGCATTTAAACGATGCCCAATTGGTACTAAGGGGCCTAAAGTGTGCCAAGAAAACATCCCCCACACCATTACACCACCACCACCAGCCTGCACAGTGGTAACAAGACATGATGGATCCATGTTCTCATTCTGTTTACACCAAATTCTGACTCTACCATCTGAATGTCTCAACAGAAATGTCTTCAACTGTCCAATTTTGGTGAGCTCGTGCAAATTGTAGCCTCTTTTTCCTATTTGTAGTGGAGATGAGTGGTACCCGGTGGGGTCTTCTGCTGTTGTAGCCCATCCACCTCAAGGTTGTGCGTGTTGTGGCTTCACAAATGCTTTGTTGCATACCTCAGTTGTAACAAGTGGTTATTTCAGTCAAAGTTGCTCTTCTATCAGCTTGAATCAGTCGGCCCATTCTCCTCTGACCTCTAGCATCAACAAGGCATTTTCGCCCACAGGACTGCCGCATACTGGATGTTTTTCCCTTTTCACACCATTCTTTGTAAACCCTAGAAATGGTTGTGTGTGAAAATCCCAGTAACTGAGCAGATTGTGAAATACTCAGACTGGCCCGTCTAGCACCAACAACCATGCCATGCTCAAAATTGCTTAAATCCCCTTTCTTTCCCATTCTGACATTCAGTTTGGAGTTCAGGAGATTGTCTTGACCAGGACCACACCCCTAAATGCATTGAAGCAACTTCCATGTGATTGGTTGATTAGATAATTGCATTAATGAGAAATTGAACAGGTGTTCCTAATAATCCTTTAGGTGCGTGTACTCATGAGTGTGTAGAAAGACGGTATGCTGGTAATGATGTAACAGACTGTCATTATGCATTACTGTCGATAGCACAGACCTCATGTCTTATAACATTTTAGTTATAGGGTGACCAGACAATCCAGTTACACGACGGTTTGCCCAAATAATTCATTAAAATGTCCTTGTTTCGACTAACTGCAGTCTCCTATTGTTTTTGTGCTCAGTAGATGACATTGCAGAAAAGTAAAGTGTTTATTTGCTAATACTAGTTGAATTACTGATTCTTTCCCTCGTTTTCAGCAAACCAGCAATACAGCTGGTTGTCATAACAATAACATGCTTGCTGCTGCTCCCTGCAGTCTTCTCAGTGTAAGCAGCATTAGTGAGGCAACCAAGCTGAGAAAATGCCCAAACTAAAATCTTTGGACGTTTTATTGAATTACATTTTGTGGTGTGGGTTCTAATCTAGTGTAGATATAATAATAATAATAATAATAATAATAATAATAATAATAATAATAATAATATCAGTCTGAAATATTTCAGTCTTTAATTTCTAATGTCAAACAACTTTCTGTTTTATCATTTTGTTTTTTTGTTTTGTTCCATTTGAAGAAGGATTTTGTTTCCCACATTTCAAATGTATATGAATCATACATGAAGTTTCATATCTCGATTTTAAAGTGGCCAATGAAATGTCATCTGCCTGCCGAGAGTTGGCTGAGGGTACGAGGGTGATTTTCCTGTTCTTTGCAGCAGTTGGCAGGACTGAGTTCCGCTTGCCTTATCAAATAAATTGGAGAGCTGCTTTTTTCCCCCTATTGCCTCTGCAGAAAAGGTTTTGGCTCACCCGAGGGTCTTCCGCTCATGCCTGCTACTGATGGGAAAACTACTTAGAATAATTGTGTTTCAGGCAGGAGGATTGCAAACCACTGCACGGCTTTCTCTCTCTCTCTCCTACACTGTTGCTCAGGGTCTCTCGCCCTCTGTCTTTTCTCCATGTATCGTTCTGGCTCATTCTCTTTCTTTTTTGTCTTTCTCTGCATTGAGAGAAAAAGGTCTTCCCAGCTTCCGACAGGGGTAGAGGGGGCTGGTTTAGTCTCTGCGTCACTCCTGTGTCAAAGCTTATTATATAATATCATGGTGATGTGAAAGGTTTACTGCTTTGATTACAATGGATAGAGTTTACCATTAGGACTTTTTGCATTGTGACATTATTTTCATGAACATAAGCACATTTTCCACCTGTGAAATCAATTATGCTATATTATTTCAGTTATAAAGTAACTATTGATTAGTGTAGTGTTTGTTGTACTACATATAATTTATATCAAAATATCATAATAATAATAATAATAATTGATGTGCAGAAGATGATTTTTATCACTATATTACAACCTGTTTTTTTATTATTAAAACCAACACTTTGGCTGCATTTATTTGATCAAAACCAAGATAAAAAATAAACAAAACTTAATATTGTGAAATTTTATTATATTATCAAATAGCTGTTTTCTATTTTGATATATTTAAAAATGTAATTCATTCCTGTGATGCAAAGCTGAATTTTCAGCATTATTCAGTGTCACATGACAAAATCATTCTGATACATTTGATGCATTTTTTCATCAGGATTCTGTGATGAATAGAAAGTTCAAAAGAACAGCATTTATTTTAATATATATATATATATATATTTTTGTAACAATCTAAAAGTCTTTACTGCAACATTTCATCGATTTTAATGTATTCTAGCTGAATAAAGTATTCATTTATGTTTTTGTTTTTTTTGTAAATGAAGACCCCAAACTATTGAATGATATTATATACTATTATGATTGTATATTTTTCAGATTCACCTAAAAATATAGTCCTGTCAGAAAGAATATGGATAGTGGCATATTTCCTTTGTATTTTAGCAGATGCATTTTGGTTTGATATGGTGGAAGTCAAATAGATTGACTAGATATGATCTCCTTCTGAATGCTCCTGTGTTGTTAAGTTAAATGGTGAATCATTTTCCTCTGAATATTTATGTTTCCTCCTTTGATGAATTGTCATATTTGTGCAAATCCTCGCTGGCAGGTTCAGCCCTCTCTCACTCCATTCTAAATCTTCTTCTGAAGTGACAGAGAACCGCCATAATTCTCTTCCACTCGGTGCCAGCGTACCCTCTTTCTGTCTCTCTCTCTCACACATTGTCATTTGCATTGTGCTTAGTTTAACAGCATTTTGAATAGTGGCAGATCTTAGTATTCTGAATTGTGCAGAATAAACGTCCGTCTCTGTGGATGCTATGAAACAATCACACACAGAGAACGAGTCGGATTATTGACGTTTGTCTCAAATGGGCACACCCTTACAGGAGTATGTGAATAAAAATAATGTAAAAATGCAACTTAGTTAAATAATTATAATAATAATGAAGTACTTTCAGTGTCTCTAGCGGCACCAAACTAAATGTAATTCTAAAATAATCCCGAACACATGACATCACATCACATTGCTTGCTGTCAACCTGGTTGTGATGCTCAGACAAAAAAAAAAAAGCCTGTTTAAAGCTTTTAATTCAATTCAAAATTCAATTCGCATTTATTTGTATAGTACGTTTTCAAAATACATATAATTTCAAAGCAGCTTTACAGAAAATGCATGTTTCTACATTACAGTTTAGAGTAATTTGTTATCAGAGGTGACTGTGTCCTAGTAATGTACAGTTCTAGAGTTCTAGGACAATACAAATACAATACAGTTAGCTAACATCATGTATTCATTTAGGCAGAAACAATGAGTTCATTAAAGCAGTTATTACAAGTTGTGATCATGATGATTCAAATATTGTACAATAAGATTACAAAATTTGGCAGGGGTGCATGTTGATGCAAAGCTGGCGTCATCTGAAGTCTGAGCAGGGGTTGGTGTCATCTGAAATCTTCATAATTAATAACATATCAAGCAGCATTTCATCTGATATAACTGGAGTACAAGGTTATGAGATGTATTATAAGAATGCTTTGCTAAAGAGATGTGTCTTTAATCTAGAACTGGGAAAGTGAGTCTAGGCCCCGAATATTATCAGGAAGTCTGGAACCAGGAACCAAATGTGAAAATGCTCTCCCGCTTTTAGTGGACTTTGCTATCCTAAGTACTACCAAAAAAAGTTTTGAGAGAGTTTTGTGACCTTAAAGAGAGTGATGGATTGTAGGGCAAAAGAAGATACACAGGAGCTAAACCGTTTGGGGCATTATAGTTCACATAGCCGTGCAAAGAAGACCAATGGACAAGGTCAGGGTTTTCATTAAATAATACATTAAAATTCGGTTTGTTTTTCACCAAACCCTATCGTATACCCCCAGAACACTTGGAATAAATGGCACGTGTCACATGGGATCATTCTGATACTTTTTTTAAACTTGATGCTGGTCACTTTTCACTGCCATTACATGGACAAGCACAAGCGGATCTTTTTTTTTTTTTTTTTTTTTTTCACTTTTTGTGGTTTGAAAAAGAAAGAATATTGTATATATTATTCAGACACCATCTTTAGATATTTTTACTAGTGGTTGCAGGACACTATAGTTAACTTATTTAAATGAGGATAGCAAAATACAGTAAACTTGTGACAAATTATACCCCAAAATTCTTCATACAGTGGACTACCAGTAAAATGTATAAAAATTTGGGACCAAAATTATTCAGACACTTTGACCTGACCATGTTTTGCTTAAGTGTTTTTTCATTAATTGCTAATACGACCTTTTACACCACAGACTGAAGCATTGCTTGGTCATTGGTTGACCTAAATTGGTATTATTGTGTACTTAAATTCAACAGCTGACAGCTGGTTGGTTGATTGTAATCCATTACATACCTTTCTATCAACGTTATCTGACATTATCAAGATGAATTTGTTCTGACACAGTTTAATCTGAGTTCTTGTCATATTTTATTACCCTTTTCTAAACTACAGCGAATAAACTGTGACAATGTGAGAAAATGTTGGTGGTGTCTGGCTGTTTTGGCTGCATATATATATATATATATATATATATATATATATATATATATATATATATATATATATATATATATATATATATATATATATATATATATATATATATATATATAAACACAAACCCAATTGAAATAAATTCAAAGACTCTCAAAGGCATCTTCAGCTTATAGTGAAATGTTGTTGCTAGTGTTTTCATATTTCATAATTGTGAGCTGGTGAGCATATGGAGCACTTGTTATGGAACAGATGTTTGCCGCTAAATGGGAGGCAGAACTCATATACATGCAATTATATGGTCTAAAAATACTGAATCAAGACACGATTGGCCAGTATCAGGAAGGCGTTGGTGGAACTAATGCTTTCTGACATTGATACCATCTTGATTTCAGTGCAGTTCACAACAGTGATGTAGATGTTTTTACATGAATTGTGGTGTTTTTAAGAACATTAGTATTGTCTGTTTGGACAAAGGAGGGGTTTTCACATATATGTGCCGCATGAAGATGTCATTTTAATGTTTAAAAGGAGGAGGTTCTAGTGACATGCACTAATCTTTGTGTGTTGTGACTCGATATGTATGCCTGCAGACCTCCAGCGATCATTTATTCATGTCAAGTGGCCCTTTCTCTAGTGGAACTAATGGAAAGCCCTGGTTGTACAAATGGGTGGAAAAAAAATCTTTGCTGGCCAGATTTAGACATTGAAGAGAGGGACAGCTTTTGCAGTAATGCAGAGAAAAAGAGAGTGAGTGCCTAATGCCTTAGAGACATGCATCTGCTGACATTTCTCATCCTGCTTGTTTATGGTTTTTTTACGGTAATTTTTATGGTAAGAGACTACGGTGAAGGCTAGAGTTATTCATCACTGCTTGTGTTTCACACTGCTGCTGTAGGCAACTTTAGTATCTGGTCATTGTTCTAAATACAGAAAGTCAAATTATAGTTTCCATTCCTTTGAGCACATACTAGATCGGCTCAATAAGCTTAAGTTTATGTACAGGCTGTCAAATGGCAAATATCTTTTGAAACAGTAGTCTACTCACTAGAGGACATGATGTCTTATATTTGCATGTGTGATATATGAAGACGTCACTGCAACTTTATTTTGAATTGAATGATATCATAGCTGGAAAATAAAACTTTAGTGTCAGATATATTGTGTCTTGTTTAATACAAATTGCATATCTCCATGTGGTTTAAAAACATTAAATTTGACCTACACGTCCATTCAAATTTTAAATGTTTTGGTTACACTTTTTTTTAAGGTGTTCATATTACATTGTAATTATATATTTAAGTGCTGACACTGCACTTACTATAGGGTTAAGCAGGGCTCGACATTAAGAAATCGAAACAAATGAGCGCCGCTCACACAGAGAAACTCAGTAACATACACGTTATTGTGGAGTTTTTATATTTATAACATACGATACAGTTAAACAACATCACACAACCAAGTGTGCTGTTTTCCTGAATACCCTCACAACTGAAAATGACACTATTTCATATGACAGTTCCATAAACAATTAATTAACATCAAGTCACTTACATTTTAGATGCAATATTGACTGTTTTTGTTCTATTTCAGTAGCAAAAATAGTTCCAGACAAAGATCACAGCAGAACCGTAACGCTTCTCACAACAACAGTGTGTTACTGAATCATTCAGCATTTGAATGAATCAGTTGAATCAAAGATTCAGTAACCTATTCATAAACAACTGCCTCATTCTTGAATGAATCAGCCGTTTCACTGAATCGACTCAATGACTCACTCATTCAGACGCCTGCTGCCACCTACTGGTGGTTTAGTTTCATGTTTAAACATTCTTTCCATCTTTTCCATTTCTTATCTTATATATTCAAAAATATTTTTGATAACATTATTTAAAACGGTTGTAATTTTTTCAGTGTAAATTATTTAATTTGATCGGTAACAGCCCTATAGTGTCTTATTCTAATTTAATTTATAGATCAAATTTAAGAATATAAAATGAAAGCTGAAGCATAGCCTATATCTAATAAGATTATGGAAAAAATGCCCTTTATAAAAGATACAAATATCACAAATATGCAAATTTAAATATGTCAAAGCTGATTGAACACTGGTGAGAATATTGCTTCAGAATAAATTATATTAAAAAAAAACATTGGGACAAGAACATTTTATACTCGGACAAGTAAATGACAGATTTACTTGTCCGAAGATCTTTAAGCACATGAAGGTTAAGGTTAGTGCGTGGTTTAGGTTAGCATGTAATTATGCACAATTTATTGTAATTACATAGGAACTACACTGTACAATGAAGTGTTACCAATGTTTTTGATAGACTATGCTCACTATTTATTTGATCAAAAACAGTTAAAACAGTAATAGAATTGAAAATGTTTTTATGTGATGCCAAAACTGAATTTTCATCATCTGTGTCAAATTATCCTTTAGAAATCATTCTACATGTATGTTGATTTGCTGCTCAAAACATTTGCTGCTCAAAACTTCTTCTTCTTCTTCTTCTTCTTCTTCTTCTTCTTCTTCTTCTTCTTCTTCTTCTTCTTCTTCTTCTTCTTCTTCTTCTTCTTCTTCTTCTTCTTCTTCTTTCTTCTTCTTCTTATTCTTATTCTTCTTCTTCTTATTATTATTATTATTATTATTATTATTATTATTATTATCAATGTTAAAACTATTTTGTTGCTTAATATACCTACATTTCAAATCATCAAATAATCATAAACTGGTCAACATGAAATGGCACTCATCACCCATTTTACATTCTTTGGTAGATTTCAGAGTAAAACAGTATATATGACAAATGTAGAGTTGGACATGGTTTGATACATCTGCAGTAATGACAAGTGGTTTATTACACATGTTGGTGAGGAAGGGTTGAAAAACAAAAGTCTTTGCAGAGGTGGACCATCCAGTTTAAGTTAGTTCTTAAATAAAGGCAATAATCAATGTAAGGTCATGCATTACAATGATTTTATCATTTTATCAATGATGTTTCAGCAACTCTTGATGAAAACAATATAGCAATATGATAAAACCGTGTTCAACAAATAATAATCACAGTAAACTATTTTAAAGTCATAGTAGATAAACCTCATTGACTATATTAATTAATTAGCTGTACACTGTTTAACATTCAAAAGGTTTGTAGCAACTGAAAAAAAATGGTGTAGGATTTACTTTGAAACTATTTTACACAATAATTACAAAAGAAGGTTAGCACACTGAATTGTTAACATGAAATGTTAAAGTAGAAAGACTAAAATTGTGTTTTCTTGTAAACTGTATTCAAATAATCTTCCAATAACATCTGGAATAATAATAATAAATATATATATGTATGTATATATATATGTATGTATATATATGTATATATATATATATATAAATTGCCCTGTTTAGTAAATCTGGCCCAAAGTAACTTTTATAAATCGTGTAACTTTTAGAAAAGAACATTACTGGTTTGCATCTTGAGAGAAAACAAAGCTACTTTCAGTTAGGACAGCTCAAACATGCATTTTAGTCTGGGACTTGGCTGATTTGTTTCTTAAAAAAGTTCCAGCTAATGAAATTCCTCATTTAGTAGCATACGGCCTGAAGACGCAAGACATTTGTTGAATTTGACGGTTAAATGTGAATTACTGTTAATTAATGTGGACAATGTAAGGCTTTTAAGATAAAGTAATTCAGCGCTATGCTTAATAAATTGAATCATCTAATTGTTGCACGGTACTCTCTATCATCACACAAAATGATGAGGTCGCCCGCCAGTCATCTACATTTCCAGCTTTTCACTGTGAAATGTGAAGAGCTACATCAAAAATCTGTTATTATCGCTCCATCTAAAAGATATTGTGTTTGATTTGAAAACGAGCCAGGCTTTGCTGTCACACCTGCTTTTTTCTCATATTTAATATTTATAAAAGTGCAGTACAGCCTGTGATCATCACTTCTGTGCTTGATGGAGGGGCTGAGGGGATGAGATAAGGCTCCGTTGACTGAGTTGTTGAAATGGGCGACTGAACCTTCTGCTATTGGTCATGGTCTACTCCTCAAAGCAGGGGCCGCCTTTTATCAGGTAAGTGCAATTCGAGGCAGCAGTTCAAAGAGAAAGGACTGAGTTTTTTAGGTTAACCGGTCTGAGGTTAATCCTAGAGACAGATTCAGCTATCAATGAATGTTTCGTTACGTTACGAGTGTTTGGTCAACCATTTAGTGCGGTTCCCATAGGCTCCTAAAGTGCAGTAGAACAGTCGCCTTGCAGAAATTTCCTGTGAAGTTATAAGCTAGTTCTTAAATGAAAGCAGTAATCAATATGAGGCATGCGTTACAGTGATTTTATCACGGTTTTAGGCACTGCAACACAGTCTCTTGATATAAAACACAGTAATGCTCAATAAATAATTACATTAACTCCTTCCACACCACCACGTCAATCCATGTTTTGACTGTTTTATGATGGGGGTGTTATTATGCATCTTCTCTGGATCAAAACACAGGGGAAAAAGAAGCAGAAATAAGCATAAAATATGTAAAATAACGTGATCAAACAATAAACATTATATAAATCAAAACTGCCTAACCTTACCAAATGAAATGTTGACCCAGGACGAGGATGGTGCAAGCTTTGGGGATGTCGATGGACTCAATCTACTCCATCTATGTTTTGATTATCATTCTGAATCCGATCTGGACTTGACTTCATGAAACGTACCCACATTCAATAAAAAGAATGCATGAAGCTAGAATAAAAGTTTTGTTGTTGTTGTTTAAAGCTGAGGCTCTGTTCTTTCTTTTTGATTTATTGCATGTTCAGATATTAGATATTAATATAATAACAGTAAACAATTATTTTGCCAAGTGATATAGTGAATAAACCTTATTAACTATATTAATGAATTAGCTGTAGACTGATTAACATTCTAATTGTTTGTAGAAACTCATTAATACACTGAAAAAACATGGTGTAAAAACGATTTTTACATTTACATTTACGCATTTGGCAGACGCTTTTATCCAAAGCACCTACATTGCATTCAAGGTACACATTTTTACATTTTGTCAGTTCTTGCTTTCCCTGGGAATCGAACCCATGACCTTGGCATTGCTAGTGCCATGCTCTTACTGTTTGAGCTACAGGAAAGCTTTTTACTCAGATATTGTTAGTAAATAAGTAATAACAAAATAATTACATGATAATTAAACATGAAATGTTAAAGAAATTGTGTTGTCTTGTCAAAAGTACTCAAACAATCTTAGTTTTAGTTACAACTTCAAAAATATATATATCTTTTTTTTTCCAGTGTATGGATTACTAAGGTAAATAATATAGGCATTAATATAGCATTAATTTGATGTGCAGTCACAGTGTGTCAATGTGTGTGTGTGTGGATCTAATATCTGAACCTGGCTTATCCAAAAGTTAGAATTGCGAAATATAAATATGCAATTCTGATTTTCGTCTCGCAACTGTGAGTTCATATCTTGCAATTCTGACTTTATAAAGAAATCAGAATAGCAAGTGATAAACTTGCAATTGGATGAAATAAAGTCAGAACTGTGAGAGGGAGGAAAAAACATACTTTTTTATGTTTTATTCCATGGCGGAAACAAGCTTCCACTGGAATTTTTTTTTGGAAGTTTACAAAAACAGTTTTTTCATACCTGCAATGATCTTTCACAGTGAGTTTAGGAACATGTATTAAGAAATAATTCAGGTCAGTTTTGATTTCATGATGACATTAAAGTGTGTGTGTGTGTGTGTGTGTGTGTGTGTGTGTGTGTGTGTGTGTGTGTGTGTGTGTGTGTGTGTGTGTGTGTGTGTGTGTGTGTGTGTGTGTAAATACAGCTGCTTCGAATTTGGCTTATCCAATCAGATTATTTCATCACCAGGATCAATAATGTTTGAGAAACCTCATGATGTAAACTTTTTGCTGTTTAATATAAAACTGATGAAATCAAAATTCTCTCTCTTTTTCTGTCTCACTCTTTTCTCACTCATTCATCACCTCGCGTCTCGCATGTATGCTGTGTCCACCGTTTCTTTCGGCATTGCGGCTGAATGGCTCTTTGGTGTGGGCAGACCTCAAAGCGGTTGATTTTCACTGCTGCTTTGGGTCGATTTCAGATAGTAGAACTCAGAGAGCGGTCAGTAATCCAGAGGCCAAAGCATACATCATTTACCGTGTCTTGTGCCACTGCACCTATTCAGGGTGTTAAGCAGCACATGTATGATCCCAAAACAGCAGCAGCTTCCATCTATTGGAACATAACACTGCTGGAAACACATGTAGCATGACTGTGGTGTTTGAAGTTATGGCTTCTCTGAGAGTGCGGGGGTGTGTTCCACAGGGATTTTATCATCGGAATCTGGTTGTAAATCAGAGAAAAGGCTGATGTTTTTGAATTTTAATGGACGGGGGGGAAATGCATGATGAGAATAAGCTTTAGTGCGCATAAATTGATGTACAGAAGATGCTTTTTTAGTTGTGAAGTCTCAGAGGTCATAATGAAGAAGCAGAAGTCATGTGGGCTATCAATGGCAAATAGGATTTGGTTTGCAGCACAGATTGACAATCTTTATATAAATGAGCTTCTGAAGGAGTGGATTTATACAACAGTAACCATTCCTGCAAGTATTGAACATGGGTTATCTTTCTTTTGTTTTATCGTTTTACATTACTTTAATGTTAAAATGTATTATATCTTATTTTCTTAAATATCATCTTATGCTTTTTGTTGTCGTTTATTGTTTTATTTTGGTTTGTTTTTGCTATGTTTTGTTTTATTTTTGCATATATATGTGAATTGCTTGTTTGAGTGGTAAAAGTAAACACTTAAGGTCTGTCAGATTTTT
The DNA here is from genome assembly GCA_018749465.1 of Paracanthobrama guichenoti. Taxonomy (NCBI): domain Eukaryota; kingdom Metazoa; phylum Chordata; class Actinopteri; order Cypriniformes; family Gobionidae; genus Paracanthobrama; species Paracanthobrama guichenoti. The sequence continues at coordinate 43,140,802 of CM031947.1, forward strand.
GCATGTGATTTGTTTTTCCATACCAGTGTGGTTTTGTTTAGTTTTTTTGTTTTGCTTCATTTTGTGTTTTGCTTCATTTCGTTTTGCTTCATTTTGTGTTTTGCTTCATTTCGTTTTGCTTCATTTTGTGTTTTGCTTCATTTTGTTCCCTTTCAGTCGGTCACGTTCGACGTACGTCTCCGTTCCTCCTTCAGGGAATGAGGGTTACCATACGTAACCGAGACGTTTTGCTTACTTTTGTTTTTTGCTTCATTTCGTTTTACTTCATTTTGTGTTTTGCTTCATTTTGTTTTGCTTCATTTTGTTTTGTTTTGCTTCATTTCGTGTTTTGTTTTGCTTCATTTTGTGTTTTGTTTTGCTTCATTTTGTGTTTTGCTTCATTTTGTGTTTTGCTTCATTTTGTGTTTTGCTTTATTTTGTTTTGTTTTGCTTCATTTTGTTTGTTTTGCTTCATTTTGTGTTTTGCTTCATTTTGTGTTTTGCTTTATTTTGTTTTGTTTTTGCTTCATTTTGTGTTTTGCTTCATTTTGTGTTTTGCTTTATTTTGTTTTGCTTCATTTCGTTTTGCTTCATTTGTGTTTTGCTTCATTTTGTGTTTTGCTTCATTTTGTGTTTTGCTTCATTTTGTGTTTTGTTTTGCTTCATTTTGTTTTGCTTCATTTTGTTTTGCTTCATTTTGTTTTGCTTCATTTGTTTTGTTTCATTTTGTTTTGCTTCATTTCATTTTGTTTTTGCTTCATTTCATTTGTTTTGCTTCATTTTTTTGTTTTGCTTCATTTTGTTTTTGCTTCATTTTGTGTTTTGCTTCATTTTGTTTTGTTTTGCTTCATTTCGTGTTTTGTTTTGCTTCATTTCGTGTTTTGTTTTGCTTCATTTCGTTTTGCTTTGCATTTTGTTTTGCTTCATTTTGTTTTGCTTCATTTCGTTTTGCTTCATTTCGTTTTGCTTCATTTTGTTTTGTTTTGCTTCATTTTGTTTAGTTTTGCTTCATTTCGTGTTTTGCTTCATTTTGTGTTTTGTTTGCTTCATTTCGTTTTGCTTCATTTTGTTTTGCTTCATTTCGTTTTTTTGCTTCATTTTGTGTTTTGCTTCATTTTGTTTTGTTTTGCTTAATTTCGTTTTGCTTCATTTTGTGTTTTACTTCATTTTGTTTTGCTTTCTTTTGTTTTTGCTTCATTTTGTTTTGTTTTGCTTCATTTCGTTTTGCTTCATTTTGTTTTGTTTTGCTTTGCTTCATTTTGTTTTGCTTCATTTTGTGTTTTGCTTCATTTTGTTTTGTTTTGCTTCATTTCGTTTTGCTTCATTTGTGTTTTGCTTCATTTTGTGTTTTTCTTCATTTTGTGTTTTGTTTTGCTTCATTTTGTGTTTTGCTTCATTTTGTGTTTTGTTTTGCTTCATTTCATTTTGCTTCATTTTGTTTTGTTTCATTTTGTTTTGCTTCATTTCATTTTGTTTTGCTTCATTTCGTTTTGTTTTGCTTCATTTTGTTTTGCTTCATTTTGTGTTTTGCTTCATTTTGTTTTGTTTCATTTCGTTTTGTTTTGCTTCATTTCGTTTTGTTTTGCTTCATTTTGTTTTGCTTCATTTGTGTTTTGCTTCATTTCGTTTTGCTTCATTTCGTTTTGCTTCATTTTGTTTTTTTTTTTGCTTCATTTTGTTTAGTTTTGCTTCATTTCGTGTTTTTGCTTCATTTTGTGTTTTGTTTTGCTTCATTTCGTTTTGCTTCATTTTGTTTTGCTTCATTTCGTTTTGCTTCATTTTGTGTTTTGCTTCATTTTGTTTTGCTTAATTTCGTTTTGCTTCATTTTGTGTTTTACTTCATTTTGTTTTGCTTTCTTTTGTTTTTGCTTCATTTTGTTTTGTTTTGCTTCATTTTGTGTTTTTCTTCATTTTGTGTTTTGCTTCATTTTGTGTTTTGCTTTATTTTGTGTTTTGCTTCATTTCGTTTTGCTTCATTTTGTGTTTTTCTTCATTTTGTGTTTTGTTTTGCTTCATTTTGTGTTTTGCTTCATTTTGTGTTTTGTTTTGCTTCATTTCATTTTGCTTCATTTTGTTTTGTTTCATTTTGTTTTGCTTCATTTCGTTTTGTTTTGCTTCATTTTGTTTTGCTTCATTTTGTGTTTTGCTTCATTTTGTTTTGTTTCATTTTGTTTTGCTTCATTTCGTTTTGTTTTGCTTCATTTTGTTTTGCTTCATTTTGTGTTTTGCTTCATTTCGTTTTGCTTCATTTCGTTTTGCTTCATTTTGTTTTGTTTTGCTTCATTTTGTTTAGTTTTGCTTCATTTCGTGTTTTGCTTCATTTTGTGTTTTGTTTTGCTTCATTTCGTTTTGCTTCATTTTGTTTTGCTTCATTTCGTTTTGCTTCATTTGTGTTTTGCTTCATTTTGTTTTGCTTAATTTCGTTTTGCTTCATTTTGTGTTTTACTTCATTTTGTTTTGCTTTCTTTTGTTTTTGCTTCATTTGTTTTGTTTTGCTTCATTTCGTTTTGCTTCATTTTGTTTTGTTTTGCTTTGCTTCATTTTGTTTTGCTTCATTTTGTGTTTTGCTTCATTTTGTTTTGTTTTGCTTCATTTTGTGTTTTGTTTTGCTTCATTTTGTGTTTTGCTTCATTTTGTTTTGTTTTGCTTCATTTCGTTTTGCTTCATTTTGTGTTTTGCTTCATTTTGTGTTTTTTCTTCATTTTGTTTTGCTTCATTTTGTGTTTTGCTTTATTTTGTTTTGTTTTGCTTCATTTTGTGTTTTTCTTCATTTTGTGTTTTGCTTCATTTCATTTTGTTTCATTTTGTTTTGTTTCATTTTGTTTTGTTTTGCTTCATTTCGTTTTGCTTCATTTTGTGTTTTGCTTCATTTTGTTTTGTTTTGCTTCATTTTGTTTCGCATCATTTTGTGTTTTGCTTCATTTCGTTTTGCTTCATTTCGTTTAGTTTTGCTTCATTTTGTGTTTTGTTTTGCTTCTTTTTGTGTTTTGCTTCATTTTGTGTTTTGTTTTGCTTCATTTCGTTTTGCTTCATTTCGTTTTGCTTCATTTCGTTTTGCTTCATTTTGTTTTGTTTTGCTTCATTTTGTTTTGTTTCATTTTGTTTTGTTTCATTTGTTTTTGCTTCATTTCGCTTTTGCTTCATTTTGTGTTTTGCTTCATTTTGTTTTGTTTTGCTTCATTTTGTTTCGCATCATTTTGTGTTTTGCTTCATTTTGTTTTGTTTTGCTTCATTTCGTTTTGCTTCATTTCGTTTTGTTTTGCTTCATTTTTGTTTTGTTTTTTGCTTCTTTTGTGTTTTGCTTCATTTTGTGTTTTGTTTTGCTTCATTTTGTTTTGCTTCATTTCGTTTAGCTTCATTTTGTTTTGCTTCATTTTGTTTTGTTTTGTTTCATTTGTTTTGTTTTGCTTCATTTCGTTTTGCTTCATTTTGTGTTTTGCTTCATTTTGTTTTGTTTTGCTTCATTTCGTTTTGTTTTGCTTCATTTCGTTTTGCTTCATTTCGTTTTGTTTTGCTTCATTTTGTGTTTTGTTTTGCTTCTTTTTGTGTTTTGCTTCATTTTGTGTTTTGTTTTGCTTCATTTTGTGTTTTGTTTTGCTTCATTTTGTTTTGTTTTGCTTCATTTCGTTTTTTGCTTCATTTTGTTTTGTTTTGCTTCATTTCGTTTTACTTCATTTTGTGTTTTGCTTCACTTTGTTTTGTTTTGCTTCATTTCGTGTTGTTTTGCTTCATTTCGTTTTACTTCATTTTGTGTTTTGCTTCATTTTGTTTTGTTTTGCTTCATTTCGTTTTGCTTTATTTCGTTTTGCTTCATTTAGTTGGGCAAGGTTGGGCATGAAAATTGAGTCTGATTTTTGCATGTGATTTGTGTTTTTAGACCAGTGTGGGAAAAAAAAACATTAGACAGGCTAAATGAAAGATGAAAGTTTTACTGTTCATAAAAAAATAAAAACCTGTCACAAGGACAGCATGCTAATGTTCATGTCAATATGAACAGAAGCAAAGGAACAGTTGTTCCTTTAAACAAATTTTCGCCTGAACATTCGTCTAGTGATGAATGTCATAGCATTAAAACTCTTTATATGACATTTAAGATACTGGAGGGCTAAACAGAGAATTTAATGGGTATTCCAAGGTGCCTGTCAGCTTCTTGGAGCTGAACGCTTAAATCCATAACAGTCTTGTTGGACTCCAGCCATATATATTTCTTTAAAACTCTCTGTGTCTCTTTCACAGGGTGAAAGCAAAGAAAGGGGTGAACCTCCTCAGCACTAAGTCGAAGAGTAACCAGTGGAAGGTTGAATGGGATATGCAGTCCGGAGCCAAACACTCGATTGCAACCGTGGAAGCCAGCAAGATCAAAGGAGTCACTGGGTAAGTCAGCTTCCCTGCATTTTGTACACGGATCTAGGAACAGCGTCTCCAGTGGAAAACTACGCAGTGCGTAATGAATGGCAATCTGGTTTCAAGTCAGCAAAGAGAACCTAAACTTTCATGTTTGAATCATCACATACACCCACTCAAACATCTGCTAGTTAATCCAAATAACATTCAACTAAAACAGAATGTTCAGTTAAGAGCTTTGTTTAAGGATGTTACTGTTTAATTGGAGAGGCTTACATTCAATGAAACGTTATTAATTAGTACTTCCTGTGTACTCGTTCATACTAAATTATTATTTCAGGGCTTTACGACAGAACCAGTTCATTAAAGACAGTCTGTATAGTCTAAAATAAAGACATTTACAGGATTCCGAGTAAAACCATCCTTTGGAATCAGTCCTAAAGGAATTAGATAAAGTTGTCCTGGATAAAATAACAAAAATAAAATCATAAAACTTGATCAAACTATGATCAATAAAGTTGGATCATGTTTACCACTTTTTGAGAAATGTTGCTAGGCAATGTTGCCGTCAACAGGCAACCAGATGAGACGCAGGGCTCACGACCGTTCTAAAGTATCCAGATAGAAATTTGTTGCCCATTCCCAATGGGAAAAGTGCCCAAGCAACATCTCCCGGCAACATTGCCTGGCTACATTGCTCAAAAAGTTGCCCCATGTATCATCACCTTTAGAGGCTTCTTAGCATCCTGTAGGATGGTTTTCAAATGATAATATCTGATTTTGTATACATTCTTTAAATAAAATCAACTAGAAATTGCAATATTTTACAAAACTTTAGTCTAGAAGATTTTTATCTTCCATTTCATCTTCAGGAACATTGGGCGATTCATCTAGCCAGTAGGGTCAAGTGTTATTTACCTTTTGTCAAGGAGACCAAGACGTGGTGCTTGAGTGTCAACACAGAGATTACCAGAGAGGTCATCTGGATTCAACATCATGCCTTTTTGTTTCTTTTTTTTTTTCTAATGTTTCTAAGCCTCTTAGCCTCCATCCTTCTTTTTCCCTCTGTATTAAGTGGACCTTGGCAAACAATTTTTCTGTCTGGCTTATGAAAAGGCGATGTCACTCACCTGCAATCCTGCTACTAGGAGAACTGTACTTTTGTGTATTCTGACATCTGTATGCAGGTTTCATCAGTTTAGAGCTTAAGTTCTATCATTTTGACAAAATACACTCTGTCAATTAAGACCATTTAGCCCATTTTTTAAAGGGTAACTAAACCCTAAACCAACTCTTTTTAGTTAATGATCTGCAAGACTGGGGCTTTATTAGTGTTGTTCATTGATTTGAGTAAATGCTTTGACATTTGGGTATAAAGTGTTTTAATTCTACAATATATGGTGTAAAAACGTCTTAGTGCTGCCCTCTTAAGGTTGAATGGTGGCTACTGCAGTTGAATTTTCCTATTGGATGTATGTTGGCTCTCACTACCACACCCCTGTCACAAGCTCACCACGCATAGGCTCAGCCCCTGGTATGAAAACATCTTGTTCCGTCAAAACCCCTGTAACGAGTCAGGAGTTGGAATTGCGAGTATTGACGCTCAGCCCCGCCCTCGGTTCATCCCCTCTGTCTCCGCTGGGCTCTGCCCACTTTACCAGCATTTTTTCAAATATTGCCAGTGGGTGGAGTTAGGCTCTGAACTGGGGTTGAGTTACCCTTTAAGCAAAGACAACCAGGCATCGTTTTATTAACGCACCTGCTTTTTTTTTTTCTTCAGTATAATCGAATAATCGATAGTTGGTTGGTTATTTTTTACAATGAATCAGATAAAAAAAAAAAAATGTATTGACAAAACACACTGTTCCACTGTCCTTCAAATAATGTGTCAGATGAGTGCTATGAAAACACACAGTGAATATCAATCCTTACAAAAATGTATTTGTTTTACAGCAAATAAAACCATAATAATAACAATACAAAAAAAAAATTGTTTGTTCATTTCTGTTCAAAAGTCAGGTGGGTACAAGGCTGCATTTGTTTGATCAAAAATACAGTAAAAACTGTCAAATTGTGATTTATATTATTACAGTTTAAAAGAGCTGCTATTTATTTGGATATGTTTTTAAATGTAATTTATTCCTGTGATGGCAAAGCAGAATTTTCAGCATCATTATTGAGTCTGATTTTTGCATGTGATTTGTGTTTTCAGAAATCATTCATTATTAGTCTTCAGTGTCACATGATCATTCAGAAATCATTCTAATATGCTGATTTTCTGCTCAAGAAACATTTCCTATTATTATCAATGTTGGGCACAGTTGAGCTGCTTAATATTTATTTATTAGAATTCTTTGATGAATAGAAGGTTCAAAAGAACAGCAATTTTTAAATAGAATTTTTAACAATGTAAAAGTCTTTAACTGTCACTTTTGATCAATTTAATGCATCCTTGCTGAGGAAAGAAAAATGTCTTAATAACCCCAAACTTTTGAACTGTTGTGTAAGATTGGATGTTCAGCAAAACATCTAAAATATAGAAGTATTTACATATGCACAGTTTTAGAAATGTATAAATCTTTATGAATCCTTTATATTATATTTATATTTTAAATATAACTGCATAGTTACATTTTACTATTATATTTTGATCCATGTGGTTGCCAATGTTTTATATCCTTTTTATTATTATTATTATTATTATTATTATTATTTGCACTCTCTCACTTTACAATCAATTTATTATAGCCTACTGTCTGAAACTCGCAAACAAAATTGACATTGACAACATTTAAATGACAAAGTCTGAAAGTTTTGCCTTAAAAACTTATCACGGTTTATTTATGTGCAGCACGTTGCAACAGTCTCTGACATGTTGTCAAGCGCCAATGTGACTTGTTATTTTTAATGCGAGTTTAAACAGCTTTTCACTTTTCACCACAACAAACAGAATTTACTTCTTGTTTTGGGACTATATTTTATAGTGGAACTCATCTCTTTGTTTTGGAGAATACATGTCTAAATGTGGCTTTTTGTATCGTAAAAAAGTAATGCCTGCATGATTTTGTTGTCTGGGAAGATTAATAATTTTTAGCAAGTCGATGCCGTTTCCTCGTATAGATTTTCTGTTAGCACGGCTCGTTCTGTCTACAGACTGCAGCTCTCTTCTTATACTTGCAAATTTCTTCGCATACGCCGCCCATATTCTTTCACCATCTATCTTTTCTAAAGGTTTTAATGAGTGACTCGACTGCTAGAAGCAAACATTGCGAATGTGGTTTGGGGCTGGCCTTGGAGGCAATGCCAGCATTATTTGTCAATATAAGACAAGCCTCATCATTCCATTAGTGTATTTTCAATTAGAGATTCAGTTGCTCTGCACTCGTGCCAATTCTTTCTCTCCTTATGTTTCTGCACTCAGAGTTAAGCAAGCCTAAAATGAGTCCAAAAGCTGGGCGTTTTGAAAGCTGGCTCCTGCTCTGGCAGTGCTTAATGACTGATTGTTAGCAAAACTCTTCCCTGGCCTCCTCTCCTGTTGTGCAGGACAATCAATTCTCAGCAATGGCTAAATAATTAAGGCAATATTAACTTAGTTAATGCAGTGTCCAATGAATGGACATCAAGAAAGCAAACACGTTTGATAGAGATTGATTCCCATTTGCCCTCAAATATTTCCTTCCAAACAAACGGAAAAGTAATTAAACTTTTAGTAAGGAAGTCACAGTTAATGCCCTTAATTGGCCACATCAATTTCAAAGAGCCATGCAACAATTAGTGACAAAACATTATCTCCTAACAAAGAGGCTTTGCAAACCATAACAGTTGGCCACTGTAGTGTACTAGTGTAGACTACTAAACAATGAACTACTAGAGCCATTAAAATTAGCGCGCTAACGTGTGCAATTATTATTATTTTTTCAGTTTAACACGCTAAACTATCATCCTTTGGTTAGCGTTACATTATATGTTCATGCTCTTATTCATGCAAATGCTTTTAAACCATTCAGGTGCGGCGAGATAAAAGAGCACGCTGTCTGAGAATGCCCCGTCTGTGTGACACACACGCGACGCACAGAAAGACGCACACCAGTATTGTGTGCACAGACAGCACACCAGAATCAAGTTCTCTTTCGTGGCTGACCAAACAATAAGAGACAAAATTATGCCAAAATGCTAATTTTGTTGAGTTAAATGAGTTAAAGGGGTCATGAACTGCATTGTTTTTATAGCAGCTTTTAGCACGTTTTTACAAACCCAATTCCAAAAAACTTGGGACACTGTACAAATTGTGAATTAAAAAGGAATGCAATAATTTACAAATCTCATAAATTTATATTTTATTCACAATATAGATAACATATCAAATGTTGAAAGTGAGACATTTTGAAATGTCATGCCAAATATTGGCTCATTTTGGATTTCATGAGAGCTACACATTCCAAAAAAGTTGGGACAGGTAGCAATAAGAGGCTGAAAAAGTTAAATGTGCATATAAGGAACAGCTGGAGGACCAATTTGCAACTTATTAGGTCAATTGGCAACATGATTGGGTATAAAAAGAGCCTCTCAGAGTGGCAGTGTCTCTCAGAAGTCAAGATGGGCAGAGGATCACCAATTCCCTCAATGCTGCGGCCAAAAATAGTGGAGCAATATCAGAGAGGAGTTTCTCAGAGAAAAACTGCAAAGAGTTTGAAGTTATCATCATCTACAGTGCATAATATCATCCAAAGATTCAGAGAATCTGGAACAATCTCTGTGTGTAAGGGTCAAGGCCGGAAAACCATACTGGATGCCGTGATCTTCGGACCCTTAGACGGCACTGCATCACATACAGGAATGCTACTGTAATGGAAATCACAACATGGGCTCAGGAGTACTTCCAGAAAACATTGTTGGTGAACACAATTCACCGTGCCAATCGCCGTTTCCGGCTAAAACTCTATAGGTCAAAAAAGAAGCCATATCTAAACATGATCCAGAAGCACAGGCGTTTTCTCTGGGCCAAGGCTCATTTAAAATGGACTGTGGCAAAGTGGAAAACTGTTCTGTGGTCAGACCAATCAAAATTTGAAGTTCTTTTTGGAAAACTGGGATGCCATGTCATCCAGACTAAAGAGGACAAGGACAACCCAAGTTGTTCTCAGCGCTCAGTTCAGAAGCCTGCATCTCTGATGGTATGGGGTTGCATGAGTGCGTGTGGCATGGGCAGCTTACACATCTGGAAAGGCACCATCAATGCTGAAAGGTATATCCAAGTTCTAGAGCAACATATGCTCCCATCCAGACGTCGTCTCTTTCAGGGAAGACCTTGCATTTTCCAACATGACAATGCCAGATCACATACTGCATCCGGGTCTTCCCTGGAAGAGTCCAGATCTTTCACCCATAGAAAACATTTGGCGCATCATAAAGAGGAAGATGCGACAAAGAAGACCTAAGACAGTTGAGCAACTAGAAGCCTGTATTAGACAAGAATGGGACAACATTCCTATTCCTAAACTTGAGCAACTTGTCTCCTACAGTGTCCCAACTTTTTTGGAATCGGGTTTGTACAATTACAGCTCTCATGGTTAACTAATCGTGAAAAGTGTTGCATTATATTTAGATCTATGGCATTATATTTAGATCTATGGCATTATATTTAGATGTATGGCATAATATTAAGATTGTGGCATGTTGGAGTGATGTAGCCGATCACACACATGCTGAGCACATGAAAGCAGCGATCTCGTCATTGCAACTCAGTTTCTGTACACTAACGAATGCTTTTATCTTCACTAACAGCGCAAACGTGATATAGTTAAGAGATTTGTTGAATAAAACGCGAGTCACTGATAAACTCTCTGTTTGATTGACAGCTGCAGCGTGCGCTGCTCCAACGATTGCAAAATGAGCTTTCTTTATCGAATTTAATCACTGTTAAATAACAGGTTATTTCCGTATTCAACTTATTCCATATTCAAAAAGTGTAGCGCCCACGCCTCTCGCAGTTCAAAATGCTTACTCTACGTCTGACGACATTGCACACCAGTTACGCTCGTCAGACGTAGAGTAAGCATTTTGAACTGCGAGAGCGTGGCGCTACACTTTTGAATATGGAATAAGTTGAATACGGAAGGCAATCGCCGGAAGCTAGATAATTTACTTTAAATATGGATATTTTTCTTACACAAACGCATCGATTCACTTCAGAAGGCCCTTATTAACCCCCTGGAGCCGTGTGGATCAGTTTTATGATGGACATATGCACTTTTATGGACTTTGAATATTACCCAACAGTCACTGTCATTATAAAGCTGGGAAGAGCCAGGACATCTTTTATATAACTCTGATTGTGTTCGTCTGAAAGAAGAATGTCATATACACCTAGGATGACTTGAGGGTAAATCATGGGCTAATTTTAATTTTTGGATGAACTAACCCTTTAATGCAGCAGGTTCAGTTTATTTAATGCATTTGAGCAAAGGCTGCATTTTAAAAACCGTAATATTGTGAAATACTATTGCCATTTAAAATAACTTCTTTTTTCTTTCTATTTGAACATATTTTACATTTAAAAAGTAATTTATTCCTGACATTTCAGCATCATTACTCTAGTCTTCAGTGTCACATGTAAACAGTTCTCTTATTATTATCAAAGTTGAAAACAGTTGGGATGCTTAATATTTTTGTGGAAACTGTAATACAATTTCTTCAGGGTTCTTTGTTGATTAAGGAGGACAGCATTTATTTGAAATAGAAATAATTTGTAGCATTATTGATGTTTCAGTAACACTTTAGTATGGGGAACACATATTCACTATTATATATTAGATGACTTTTGCCTCAGTAAACTGTAATTTACTGCTTATTAATAGTTAGTAAGGTAGTTTCTGTAGCAGTTAGGTTTAGGTATTGGGTAGGATTAAGGGATGTAGAATATTATCATGCAGAATAAGGCATAAATAAGTGCTTTATAAGTACTAATAAACAGCCAATATCCTAGTAATATGCATGCTAATAAGCAGCTAGTTAATTGTGAGAATTGGACCCTAAACTAAAGTGTTACTGGTCTTTTTACTGTCATTTTTGATCAATGTAATGCATCCGTGCTGAATAAAAGTATTAATTTATAAAAAAAAAAAAAAAAGGTAGTCTACATCTGAGGGGAACTGACTTCATGCATTCGCTTAAAATTGCCTTGGGACCTATTGGTTAAAAGTGAAGTTAGTTCTTAGAAAAGGTCTTGCATCATTTGTTTCAAGATGTCCCTTTTTGATACTTAGTTATCCGATTCGATGACATTCCTAAGTGTGGCTTAAAGGATTAGTTCACTTCAAAATGAAAATTTCCTGATAATTTACTCACCCCATCTCATCTAAGATGTTCATGTCTTTCTTTCTTCAGTCGAAAAGAAAAACATTCCAGGATTTTTCTCCATATAATGTATTACATCAGAAAGGTGGAAGTACCAACCCAGTGCTGAAAAACTCCATCTCATGTTCTCCTCCAACTTTAAAATTGTCTGACATCGTTGTTTTACCTTTATTTTTGTAAAGGGCGTTTGATTTAGTCTTTGCACGTTCGTTTTAACACTCGTGGGGTCGGTACTTCCACGTACGTCACGGCCGGGACCTTTCCGACGGGATGACGTCATACGCCATGAAGAAGAACAACACAGAAGTCACGCATTTGAGGTTAAAAGTATATACGTTTTTATTTTTATTTAGAAAATGACAGATGGTTTGGCTAGATAAGACCCTATTCCTCGGCTGGGATCACACAGAGCCTCTGAAGCCCTTCGAAGCGCTTTGAAACTGCTTTGATTTGGACCTTCAACCCGTTGGGTGACACTAAAAACCATTATGTGGAGAAAAAACCTGGAATGTTTTCCTCAAAAAAAAAAAATTATTTTCATCTGAATAAAGAAAAACATGAACATCTTGGATGAGATGGGGTGAGTAAATTATCAGGAAATGTTCATTATGAAGTGAACTAATCCTAAGACTGAAAATTTAATGTGATTTTTTTTCTTATTCCGGACAAGAAGTTGTTGTTGGTTTTGCAGCTCTGACACATTAATTACCCCCCACAAATAGTATTTTGATAACCCTGCAGCATTTTACCACAGACACACACACTCCCAGCAAGGGAATTTATTTTTTGGCCGTCTCTCTCAGCGTGGTTGTCAGCTGCTATCAGCACATCTACCTGTAGAACAGGAGTCTCAGATAAAGGAAATAATCCTTGATGAGTGAGCATGAGATCAACAGACAGAACTCATTTAGCCTGTCACTATCCATTATGGAGGTTTCCTGCAGATGCTCTGAAGAAACTATCTGCCGGGCACTGTTGCCGTTTTTTCCCCCGTGTCGCTAATTTAATTCCAGTATGTTGCTGAACTGTTGTGCTCAGCTGTTTTTACGACTACATCCGTGTTCATTTCACCAATACACTTGAAATAAATGCTTATTGTTATGTGAATGTGCAGCCTTTATGCTTTTATTGTTTTGCTGATGTGTATTTGATGTGTAATTTTTCAGATGTTCCAATACTTTTCCCTATCCCAGCTTAAAGGGATAGTTCACCCAAAAATGAAATGTTGTCATCATTTACTCACCCTCAAGTTGTTCCAAACCTGTATGAGTTTCTTTCTTCTGTTGAACACAAAAGAAGATATTTTACAGTATTTCGGTAACCAGACAGTTGACAGTAGCCATAGACCTTGGTATTGTTTTTTCTTACTATGGAAGTCAGTGGTTACCGTACTATCCCTTTAATATGCAGAGGCAACTTTAATTAATTTGGTGCAGGACATTCTGTTTGACCACACAATGGAAGACAGTGGGAGTGTTTGAAAACAATTTGAAAAATATGTATATCAGGGCCACGAATTAACCATTCATTCCCATGGCTTACTAATATGTTTAACATTTTAAATAAATTGTGCGCATGATATAATTAATTGTTCCCTTGATATACTAAACTGTGTTCACATTTGTAGGCAAGGCAATCAAAATGAGGGGACAAATTAATTCAATGTGGTCACAGTTTACTAAAGCAAGGGGAAAAAATTATAATTTGTGGGAATTAATTCTTAATTCATGGCCATGATTTAACTAAATACCGTATTGTTCCGAATATATGGCGATCACAGTGCAAGCGCTAATCCATTAAGTTGCATCATTCGTACGCCGCATCAAAGTGGCCACTTCGAGGATATTGACAGGCAAGTGCGTCAGTATGTAGTTGAAATCTTAGAAATCATGGACCTCGCAGTGCCTTCAGCTGGATGACGGCTCTGGTTATGGGCAGCGCTGTCATTTCTTTTTTGACTATGTACTGACACACTTGCTTGTCAGTTTCTTAGAATTGGCCACTTTTAAGACCACGGTAACCTTTTCTTTGACTGTCAGCATTTTCAAGTCTTTTTGGGCTCGCCATCTTCTAACATTACACTCTGACACACCATATTTCTTGTCAGGTTAATGAGAGTTGTTCGATGACTCCGCTGCGTTAATTCCTGGGGGAAACACAGTGTTTGGCACTACTTATTGTTGCGGGTGTATTATTGACATGTAAAAGTTTAGACCCGAATATAAGACGACTAAATTTTTCCAGATGTATTTCCAAGAAAAAAAACATAGTTTTATATTCAGAACAGTATATACACAAAAAAAATATATATCCGTAAATATATACACATTGTCGTTCAAACATTTGATAGGTTGATAGAATTTTTAAATGCTTCTTTAATGCAAATAATTTTAATGATTATTGGATTCAAAAATACAATAAAAACAGAAATATTGTGAAATAATATTATGAAATACCACTTACTGGTGTTAACAATGTAAACTAGGGATGCACCGATGTATCGGCCGCCGATATTTATCGGCCGATTTTTGACCAACTTTGACCAACCATCGGCATATCGGCTATAGCATGAAAAAGACCGATATAACAAACCAATGGTTTATTAATGAACTGCGTGAAGACACTGAGCTGTATAATGTCTGCTGCATATTCCAAGATTATAATGTAATATTCCGCGTTTAATGTTCATCAAACAACAAAAGACCAAAAAAATATTATTTTGCTCACTACTCTTGACTAAATTAACTTTTGCGATGCGATGCGGAGAACGCAGAACGGAATCCAGTCATAAAAACGTAATTTACTGCACCGTGGAATGCCACGGAATTTGTCAAAGTTTTGATGACTAAATAAAACGTAGGTCACTTAAATCAAATAGCGATGTATACTAGTGTCTGTGAATATTAAACCACGAAAAGACCGGTTTCATTTACCTCACACACACCGACACTCGCTGTTTTTCAGCCTCTGCCGCCTCAATATGAGGACATGAATGCATCTCCAGTCACTTCATGAGCATTTTACCGTTTCATTCGACAAAATCTATCGTCATATCATAAACACACACACACACACACACACACACACACACACACACAGGAACTCGAAGGTCTTCACGGCAACCTGTCAAAATAAAAGTTCAGTTTAACAAAGTAATTGTGACAGGATTAATGTTGTAGCCTACAGCAGAATTTAGCTACGTCTCAATGTAATCCTAATATATGCATTTAATTTATACAATGAATAATATGCAGTGTTATTTCACATTAAACCTATTTAAAAAGTGCTGTTTATTTCATATGTATCTTGTTCTGTTGTATTTATATATTTATGTTGACCTGCTGAATGTTAAATGGGTCCAGTCTATGTTCATTAGAAATTATTTGATAATGCAGCAATAAACTAGCTAGTAGGCTATAAGTGTTTTTTTTTTTTTTTTTTTTTTTTTTAACTTTGCTGATTTAAAACATGATCAAAACACTCTATTTTAATGACAAAATTTCAAATAAGAGGACAAGTGACAAATATTGGTATCGGTATCGGAATCGGCCAGTAATTGTTTGTTAAAATTGGTATCGGTATCGGTAAGAACCCAAAAAATCCTATCAGTGCATCCCTAATGTAAACTGTACTGAAGTAGCTGAACCCCCCAACCCCGTCACACACACATATACATTACAGTAATATTTATTGAACGATAATATCCATTATATAAGCATGACAAGATTGTAAAATAGAAAATAGACAAGCAAACAATTCAGACAAAAGTACAAAGGCAGCGCTCTAGTACAACATTAAAGTTAAATGTGAATGAAAATGAATTTTGTTCTCAGCCAAACTGATCGATTCAAGAGACCAAAGAATTGCTTGTTAGATATACCAAAAACACATTATATCTCATGTTGAACCACTATAGAGACATCAGAGCCAGTGGCAAATGTCAGAGAGAACATTCTAGCCTGAAAAACTCACCGTGACACAACAACCATAGTATTTCAAAAAATTATAGTGGGTTTATGTTTTCTCTTCTCTGGGAGAAATGCTGCCTGTCTAGAACACGCAGAGACAAGCGGAGTGATACAAACTGCGCACAGTCCCACTGCTAATACTAGAGTGTTTGCGATTCTTTTCTTAGATTTGAAATGAGTAAATCCATTTTTAGCCCCTGTAATCCAGTCCTAACCAACAGATGGGCCTTTGCCGGCTCTCTGATTGATTCATTTCCTGGACGTTTCAATATATAATTCCTAATACATGACAGAACATCTGTTTTTGTTTATGGCCAGCTTATTAAACCATTTAAGCTTTAAATACATACCTGACCCTAATTAGACTCTTCTAAATTATCGTAATGGCTACATTTAGTGGAAAGACAGTATTTATTTATTTATTTTTATTTATTTTTTGTTCTTTCCAGTATTATTATTGATAATTTTAGTGTTCTGCTTACTGTAACATGATCATGTTGTATCTCTTCAGGGACATGGCTGCCAGCATCGAAATTATGCAGCTAGACTTTGAGATGGAGAACTTCACCAGCCAGTCAGTCACCAGAAGAATCAACTGGAATATTGATTACCGGGGCCAGAATCCAGCCTCGGATGCAGAGAAGGTGGTCACAGAGCTGACGGTTGTGCAGAAGGACATCCAAGCCATCATTCCACTTTCAATGGTAAGAAGTTTTTCCTATCTGCCACCTAAGGTCATAAGGTTTGTGAAATGAGATTGCACTTCAGTCTATTTTAAATGTAATTGAACTTGTCAAATCAGAAATACAATGGATCACAACAGTTACCGCCCCTTTTTTCCAGCAGCCTTGGTTCTGGAATTATTTTCCCCATCCATTTTCTTCATAGGCATTTCAAAAAGCTTTATAATGAAGAGTTTAAGTCATAAACCACAAAATTGGATTGGAAGCCAAAAAATAAAAAAAGTAAAAGGTTTCTGAAAATCAGGCAAGAAAAATATCAGTCTGCAAAAATTCATGACAGTTCTGCTTGCTGCAATCACATGTTTATGGTAACGGCAACAGTTTGATCTGAAAATCTGCAATCGCTCTTGAATTTTTAAAAAGTGATATGGAAATCACATTGAAGTTTGGGTTCTACAGAAGCATATTCCATAACACAACAACCTTGGAGCTCAGGGTTGGCCAACTTTGATTTTGGTTTTGATAGGTTTATGCTTTATCTGCAGGCCCACATGACATCTGTGGCCACGCAGAATTGGAATGCCTGTCAATCACAACAATATCACACACATAACCCTTGCATGTTTGTTTAATCATAATTTTGGACAACTTCATGAAAATTCCAATGAGAGTGCAGTACTTTCAGCTCCAAAATAAAGTTTTTTTTTTCTAAAATTAATATTTACAGTGCCTTAGTGCGATAGATGGATTTTTATCAGACATTAGCTCTGCATAGAAAGTCTACAGCAATTCTATTTCAATAGACACATTTGATATCTATTGTTATCGTTTGAGATTATATGTGGATAATGGCCATTATTTTCACATACAGTAGTTTCTGATCCGTCGCCCTTGTGAAAAGAAATGTGTACATTTTAGCGACATTTAGTGGTGAGGTAATAAAAACATAACGGTTCATTATGTGAGGTCTTTATACACTACTGAAAACATAGTTATGTATATTATATTGCATTTCTGTTAATAGATCCTCATAAATATTACACACTGCACCTTTAATTTTATTGAATGTGCATTTGTAGTGTACTTCAAAGAGTACTTAAAGAGAGTAAACTTACATGACTGTAATCATGTCAAATTAAAATTTTACTTTAAAGTACATTTTGAATCGTTTTAATAATCTTTTGCTTTGAAGAAGTACACTTATTTTGATGTGTTGACTAACATACTAAAGTACTAAAATCAACAATTTCATTAAACATGCAATTAAATGCCTGAAAATATTGCATTAAATTCACAGTTAAGGATATTATTTTGAAATATATTATTTCTATAATTATATACCCTCTTTAAAAGTATGCAACTCATTTTTCACAAGGGTGTTTACATTATCTTATATTATATGTCAAAAAAGACCTCATTCACACTTTCACTGTAGGATTTTTAAGGTAATAGGTCCATGTAAAGGGAGCATTTCTCATGCTCACTCCGGTGCAGTAAGAAACTCCATTTTTCACCTATTAAAATGTTTCTCTGGTTGGTTGAAGCCACTCGCCCAAACCCATAATATTTGTGTGTGTTTAAACTCTAGCATGATTCAGTACACGGGCACCAGGTGCAGCAGAAAAGACACGTTGCTTCATGTAGAGAAGCTGCTTTGACCTGTCAGTATCCTCCATATCCCCTGAAACCCATTGGTGTGTTTCAAAAGCCCTGCGCCGGCAGAATATAGCGGTTCAAATAACAAGAAGTGAATACAAAACAAGACAGTCATGAGGGAAATACTAAAAACTGCAGCAGTGCAGGAGCCAAGGCCTCAATTTTTCACTACATCCCTTCATGCACACACACACACACAAAGAATCCGAGAACAGACATAAGCTATGTTAAAAAATAAAATAAAAAACCTGGTCAGCTGCTTCCGTAGGCATCATCTTATGATATCATAGGTGGGCTCCTCACATGAAGGCTGTTCCAGAAGGTGGGTGATTTAATTTGGCTGCTTCCTAAAATAATGTATTTTGGACAAATTCTAATGCAGCAACACATTTATTATTTACAGAGAAGATAACGATTGATTGCACCTATTGATGGAAATAACATCGTCTGCACTATTGACACTGCAAGAGTCCAGCACTGTAAAATCTCCTCCAGCACATCCCAAAGACTTTAAATTAATTTAAGGTCTGGACTCAGAGGTGCCAATTCATGTGTGAAAATGATTCTTCATGCTCCCTCCCACCTGATGAATCTTGACATTGTCATCCTGGAATATTGCCATGATTTATCTCCTTACATGATTGATTAAGAAATGAAAAGCTACATGCGCAGACTTATAAAAGCAGTTTCCTCCCGCCCTGGCCCCCGAGAGGGCCAGGTTGGCAGTGAGCGACACCCTAGGGCCTTTCCTTCCCACACTCTGCCCCACCCTGGAGTGCTCAGACAACACTCCGGGCCGCCTCTGGGCCTCCCGAGTTGGGTTTGCGTACTCCACTTCACTGCCCCACCCTGGGTACGTCTGTGGTGCCGTTGGTCCTGCTTGTTTGGTCTCTGGGGGCATGGCTAGGTCTCCCCAGGCTGTCTCGCTGGCTCATCCGTACCATCAGACTCGGCTACGCGATTCAATTTGCTCGCTGGCCTCCCAAGTACAAGGGTGTCCTCTTCACCTCCATGCGGAGCAGCGATGCCCATGTCTTGCGGTCAGAGATCGATGTCTTGCTGGTGAAGGACGCGGTCGAGGCAGTTCCTCCAGCCGATACTACAGACCGTTCCTCTGCTATGCGTTAGAGGGGAGGGCATATCAATACAAAGTCTTGCCCTTTGGGCTGTCCCTGTCACCTTGCGTCTTCACGAAAGTCGCATTGTTCCGCTCAGAGAATGCGGCGTTCGGATTCTCAACTATCTCGACCACTGGCTTATATTGGCTCAGTCTCAGGATCAGTTGTGTGAACACAGGGACCTGGTGCTCCGTCACCTCAGCCTGTTGGACCTTCAGGTCAACCGAGAGAGGAGCAAACTCTGTCCCACACAGAGGATCTCTTATCTCGGTATGGAGCTGGATTCGGTCAACCGGACTGCGTGCCTCACAGAGGAGCGAGTCCGGTCAGTGTTGAACTGCTTGAATACATTCAAAGTCACAGCGGTCCCACTGAAATTTTTTCAGAGGCTCCTGGGGCATATGGCATCTGCAGCCGCGGTAACGCCGCTCGGATTGCTTCATATGAGACCGCTTCAACGCTGGCTTCACAACCGAGTCCTGAGATGGGCGTGGCAGAGCGGCAAGTAACAGGTCTCAGTTACTCCTTACTGTCACCAAACCTTCAACCTGTGGGCGTTTGAGGTCGCTTCGGGCCATTCACATCCCAGGTGCGCTGAACCAGACAGCCGATGAGCTCTCTCGTCAGTCGACACCTCCGGGAGCATCCAGCTAATATGGGACCTCTTCAGAGCCACGCAGGTAGACCTGTACGCCTCTCCAGACTCGATCCATTGCCACTATTGGTGGAATTGGGGAATTGTACTATTCCCTGACCGGGGGCACCCTCGGCATGGATGCACTGGTGCACAGCTGGCCCCGGGGCCTACGCAAATATGCGTTTCTCCCAGTGAGACACTGTGCAAGGTCAGGGAGGACAAGGAGCAGGCCTTGGTAATTGCGCCCTACTGGCCCAACCGGACCTGGTTCTCCGAACTCACACGGATCCCCCTGGGGAAGGACCTGCTTTCTCAGGGGCGGGGCACTCTATGGCACCCGCGTCCAGACCTCTGGAAACTCCATGTCTGGTCCCTGGACGGGATGCGGAGGTTCTAGGTGGCCTGCCACCATCACTTCTGCTAGAGCCCCCTCTCTGAGGCGCTTCTCCGCTCTGAAGTGGAACCTGTTCGTTGAGTGGTGCTCTTCCCCCCGGATGTGTTCGATTAATGTTGTGCTTTCTTTCCTGCAAGATGGGTTGGAGCGAAGGCTGTCTCTTGCTCCACCCTCAAAGTGTACGTTGCAGCAATAGCGGCGTATCACGACGCAGTAGAGGGTAAGTCCTTAGGGAAGCATGACTTAATCGTCAGGTTCCTCAGAGGTGCGAGGAGACTGAATCCTCCTTGTCCAACCTCGTTACCCTCTTGGGACTTAGCCCTGGTGCTCAGAGCACTTCAGGGCCCTCCCTTTGAGCCTTTGCAGTCTGTAGAGTTAAACATCCTGTCCATGAAGACAGTGCTCCTGACTGCATTGGCCTAAATCAAGAAGGTAGGGGACCTGCACGCACCGTTGCGGCCATCTGACACCAGGCCTGCACCCATATGCTTGTGGAACGTGTGTGTAGGTTGGGTTCCATATGTAGCAGTTCCCTAATGGCAAATGTATTATTCCACAGTACCAGTTACCCTACTCGGCTAGCCCCATGTCTTTACTTTGACAGAGCCCGCTGTGTCGTCTCTGGGGTGTTCTTTCCCCCCT
Organism: Paracanthobrama guichenoti; assembly: GCA_018749465.1. Classification (NCBI taxonomy): domain Eukaryota; kingdom Metazoa; phylum Chordata; class Actinopteri; order Cypriniformes; family Gobionidae; genus Paracanthobrama; species Paracanthobrama guichenoti. Next base: position 43,161,579 of record CM031947.1, read on the forward strand.
GGGACCAGGCTGGATCCACCCCAGAGACTGCCATAGGTAGTACTACCCTGATAGGTTAGTCCTTATGTGTATTCGCCACCTCTCCTTCCACTGAAGGACGTGGATCCGCAGCGTACCATCTCCCTGAGACGGGCTCCCTTTCCCAGCGTTATCCAATAGTCATACTGAATGGGTCTTGCAGGAACAGCAGTGACTGACCTTCCCTGCCGGGAGCCCTGACTGCCACTCCAACATAGGAGTGGTCCAGTGAGCTCAGGCAGGGTGCTGGAAGGGCCAGCATCTCTGGCGTGTTGGTAGGGATTTCAATTTGTTGGTCAGTTCCGACGTATGTCGAACGTGACCGACTGAAAGGGAACGTCTCGGTTACGTATGTAACCCTCGTTCCCTGAAGGAAGGAACGGAGACGTACATCCCGTCGCCAGGTGCTGTGCTTCAGCTGAAGGCCGAGTCACTAGTCTCGGCTCATCGGTTGAAAAAGCAATATGTGGTACTTCCACTTCTGTATTTATACCCACGCTGCAGGCGGAGCGTGGACCGCATGCCAATGTTTATTGGATCGTTTATAACACTCGAAGTAGACTGGTCTCCGAAAATAGATCCCAATTCGTCGGTCAGTTCCGACGTACGTCTCCGTTCCCTCCTTCGGGGAACAAGGGTTACATACGTAACCAAGACAATATTCACACAATAAAATATTCTGGGGGCCATGAAATTTTTGTGAAAATGATCAAAGACACTGGCAGTGGCTAACAACATTTTTTTAAAAACACTGGTGGGGAAAGAGTTAAAAGCAACATAACTTTCCGTAAACAGCTCCGACAGAGCTTTATGATTGGCCCAAAGCAGACTTCTTAAATCAGCATGTTCTGACCTCATGCATACTCATACCGGTAATCCTGTTCTTTGTTCACAAACAGCATAATTTACTGGTAATGATATCATACCGAGAAATTGCCAGAACTGATTTACTGGTATTTTTTAAAAGACCTTGCTCACACATGATCTCTTAACAGTAATTTACCAGTAAGGCAGATCTTTTTGTATATGTTTTCAGGCTATGTAGCTAATCAGTCATTACAAGGGTCTATACCAGTTATAGGACACTGCCAGAGAGGGCAGTTGTCTATGTAGGCAGTAGACAGCAAGGCAGCTCACTAGATTTTGGAGCTAAAGTGTTAGACACACGGATGTGTGTTCAATAGCTGGAAGATATGGGATATACACAATGTGCCATGTGTTTATGTGGGCTTTATGCATAAAAAGACCTTCTTTATACATTTTCTAAATACTTAAGAGGTCTGTTCATCCTCATTGGTGGATTTGGAAGTAGGAAGCAATCAGATAGGCTCATATAAGAGGTGTTTATAGACACAACAATGACAGAACCTATATGTTGTATGCCAAGTGCATGAAATGAATCCTGCACTGATTTAAGCAAGCAAATTCCATACTCCCACAGAGACACATTCACGTTTAGAGCATCTAATGAGTATCCTACATACAGAGCAGATGCACACATGCAGATAAAACACTATGCATATACATACACAATAGCCAGCACAGATGCATTTCTTTTGAATTTCAGAATTATCCCATGTATAAATCCCTGGATACAAAGCAGAGTATGAGAGAGAGGGTCTATATACAGTATTATACAAATCATGATACAAATCTGAGACCACACTGAAAATCAGAGATATAAAATAAAAATGTAATAAATAAGATATTTATATGCATAAGCATACAATGTAATTAACAAGACACAGACGAGACACATGAGGGAAAATCAAAAACCATGGCAACAGATGAGCATGAACAAAAACAACAACAACAAAAAAAAAAAAAAAGGAAACTGAACTGAAAACAGTGCAAAACTCAAAATCCAACTGAAGCAAAACAGACGAGATGTGACAAGCTAATCATTAATTACGATCGATTAATTGTCGATTAATAATTGAATCAATAAAACAGTCGATTAAGCAAGACTTTTCAACAATATATGACACAAGTCTATCTGTCATGTACTATGATTTTACAGATCACATTTCCATGCTATTTTCATGTCAGTGTTTTCCACACTATGAAAATAGAACATTTCTAATATGTCAGCAAATTTAAATGCATTTGTTAAGTGATGGTCCTATCCTATTTACTGTAAAGCCAAGCTTCTAAGCTTTAAAACAACACCTATTTTGTGTTGATTAAGCAAGTGGTTAAGTAACATGATTAATTAGCAGTGCCCACCAAATTCGTTCACACACCATTGCTCTCCTGCTTCGTTTGGCAAGTAATGGCACATAAAAAATAAGTAGGCCTATTCTTTACACAAATGATGTTGGTGCCCAGCTAACATATGAGTTGCAACCATAGCTTCTGCATGATAATCGCTTACTGAATCTGATGGCATTACACTGTATAACAGTGAAGTTATTGAATTTTATTTCAGAATAAATAATCATAAAAAATTATGCAAAAAGACAATCAAACTAAGTGCTGTAGTATGACCAGCAGGAGAGCAGTGGTGTGTAAACTGAATTTGGTTTCAGTACAGTGTGTAACAGTGAATTTATTTAATATTTTTCATAATAAAAAGTCACAAAAATTATGCAAAAGCACATTTTATCCAACTAAGTGCTGTAGTATGACCAATAGGACACCATTGGTGTGTAAACTGAATTTGGTGACACTACAGTGTGTAAAATTGAAGTTAATGACTATTTTTGTAGTAACGCTTTTTGGGTTTTGCACTTTGCAGATGGTCCCTTCGGACTTGTCTCTCAGCCGCCAGCTCATAGACATCAATTTATATTATAAGACTCTTTTTGTAGCTTGTTGACTATGTTACTACTGATTGGAAAGAGGTGTCATTTGAGTTAACAACATATAGCTCACGAGTTCCAGGAAATTTGAATCTGTGAATATATCACCAACTTTACTGAACTCCTTGAACTAAGCACTAACCATATTTCTTTATACTTAAGTCCAAGTTCAAAATAAAACTATGAACCGCTCCATTGTTAACATACAGAGCTGTCTGAAACACTGCCAGTGGGACATTAAACAGGAAGTTTTTGTCTGAACTCACAACAGTTTTTGCGAGAGAACGCAAAAGCTTTGAAAAAAATATTTTTTCCTCCCATCCCATATCTTTTTCACCACTATGTCCCTTTAGGGCAGGCATTCTCAAGCCTTGTCCACAAGGGCCACTGTCCTGCAGAGTTTAGCTCCAACCCTAATCAAACACACCTCAACCAGCTAATTAAGCTCTTTACTAGAAAGCTACAGGCAGGTGAGTTTGATCAAGGTTGGAGCTAAACTCTGCAGGACAGTGGACCAGGGTTGAGAACCCCTGCTTTAGGGGCTCCCTAAATATGTGAATCAGAACTGAACCAAACTTTCAGGATCTGAAATTGGATTCATATGGGTTGAAGAAAATTTGTGCATGTAAACTTACTGATTTATGCAAATGAAGGACATATTCTGGACAATTGTGTTCTTCGGTGTCAAATGTCTTTTCTTTTTGTTTTCGATTTCAGTAGTCATGTTTAAAGGTGGTCTCAGACATTTGGCCCCTACAAATGAAACACTATGACTTATGTGTAACCTCAGCCATTTTCCCAACAGGCTCAGTCTGACCACAGTTAGCCCTCTTACCTTGCAAAGCCAGTCTCTCACCCTCCATTAACATGAACTACTCTTTCAAGCCTGGCCAGTGAGAGAGGCCTTTAACATTCACACAGGATCAGCTTTGCATGTTCCCTTGAAACATCTCAGTTTTGGCATGTGAAGGCAGTTCTCGATAAGCATGCAGGGGACAGAGAATATGTTGGCTACATGGGCTTCACTGCTGCTCCTGCTTCAATAGTACATCATAAATAAAATATGACATGGCCTTCCAATTGTGACCAATAGTATGGTATATGAAAGAGGATAGATTCTGGATGTGAGGTCATCATGACCTTATGTTTTTTCCTCAGACTCTAAACCTGAGGGATCGATTAAGACTTGAACCTTTTTAAAGTAAAATGGACTTCATTTACTTCCTTAATCCTGTAAAGTCTGACAAATTATCATATAATCAGACTGTTGATATAAGATGCAAATGCTCTACATACCCAAGCCATTCGTGGACTCACTAATTATGGAAATTAACGCAATTCCCAAATGAACAAATTCCCTTGTTTGAGGTATACCATAAAGCTTACATGATAAAAATTTTGGTAATACGTATGTAACTGTGAATTTATTTATTTGCCAAACTAAATTAATTTCACTGTAAAAAGTGAACGTGTTGTTGCTTTAACAACCAGTTGTTGCTTTGAGGAATTTCTACCTGATTCTACCTATAAATTCTAATTTTGTTCTTGTAACCTAATAGGGCTGTGCGAAACGAGATGTCCAGTGGGATAAAATGGACTACCGGTAGGCCTATTGTTAAAATTCACGTAAATTGAGTGACCAGATCGCAAAACAATAATTAAGATGACAAATCTTAAATTGGGCTCAGCCTACCTCTCTCATTCGGCATGAATCCATTAGCCTATGTTTTCATGGCTGCGATGTAACATTTAACTGCGAATTTATTTCATTTATTTCAACAAAGCTTTGTGCTTCACTCATGTGGTAATATTCACGTAAAACAGCATTCACATACAAAACAATGGGTTAATAACGAAATTATAGTTTTAAATAGAAAATACTATTTATGTTAAGAGATATATTCAAATAAAAAGTGCACAACTCTTTTTAAGTGGAAGGAAGCTACTTATATATGATATAAAGCTTATATCATCTGGCTTTTATGGTCAGGCTTTTATGGTAATTTACTGATCACAACAAAACTAATTAATCACCTTAATAATATTAGATGTTTTTAAAAAAATTTATTGAATAATCAAAGTAATCTTTTCATTTTGCTTTATAATAGTGGAACATAAATTACATTACTTCAGACGGTCATGACAATATGTGGCTTTTCAGGGTTAAACTCACTTTCTACTATAGAACAGCCCCGTTCTACAATCTATTCAATTTCTGATTGAAAGATTCTAGTCTTTCCTTACATTAAAGGTTACAAATCCAGTTTCAGTCAGAATATCTTGTTTTATGTCATGGAAGTCAAATTGGTTCCGAAAGCCATTTCATGTTGACTGTAATATGCCCATATTTTATTGCAAGCCACTTGACCCACAGCAACATACATCCTTGTTAAAAACCCATGAAGCATTTGCTGCTATACACACACCAGGCTGGTTATTCGTAGTACAGTGCACATAACTGTAAATTGCTTAGAAGTATCTCATTGGAAGGGCAGTCTGTCACCTCAGCAGTGTCTTATATCAAATAGCCTGTATCTTTGGTATCCTTTGTCTGGATAAGAGGCTCAGGTTTACCTTGCTCTGACTGTGTGTGAAGTGTTTAATGGCTTGCAAAAGCTCCCTTGCTGTTATTTACAGCTAAAGCTGTCTGTATCCATCTGAGCTGGCTGTTTCACCCATCACATGAGACCACTCGGCTCTCGCTGTCTGTCACTGTAAATACTGCCCACCATGGGAATGATACTACTATTTGCATTCCCAACCACACGCTCACACATTGCTGTCTCTTTAAAATGATTCAGTGTGAAGTTACGAGCTGGGGCAGAGTTGGCCTGTCTCTTGTGTTAGAGCAGAGCGCTATATTACTATCATTAAAAAATGATCAAAAGCCATGTTATTGTTTATGAGTTCCATAGAACCTTTTGGCATGACGGGTTCTTTAAAATTGAGTCAAGAACCCTAGGGTTCTATATAGAACCCCAATGAACATTTTTTTCTAAGAGTGATAATATCATGATATATTATGGAAATACCATGGCATTATTTGAATCAAAGTACAAAGTCAATGGTATTATCATTTGATAAGTCACCACAGTTTTTTGCAAGGGATGAGAGACTCAATAAATTCAGAGTGAAATCTTAATGTTTTTATTACTGTAGTTTTTTGTGTGCTTATCTATTACTTGCCTAAAATAAACCTGGATTTGATTCAGCTTCCTTTGCTGAGAATCCCTGTGTGTCCATGACCATCTGTTTAGCCTTTTGCTTGGAGTGGAGGCAATGACAGCGGTAGGCAACACCAGCACAATAGGCTTTTTCTGAACATGAATCGTATGAATTAAATAAATTCAATGGGTGGATGTTGTTGACCTTTAAAGTTTACCTTGCATAAAAATGAGATGTCAGGAAAAGAATCGAGCTGGTCTGCTGCAAGATGAAAAGCCTTTGCAAGGGGCCTATAATGAATTTTATTTCCTAATGCAAGTACCTAAGACTTCCATTTCAACAAGGCAGGCAGGTCAGTAATGCACTTTGAAGGAAAATTATGATTATGCAGTTTCAGCCAAGGCTATCAGAGTAATTCTGAGCTAATAACTCATTTTCCCAGTGGGGAGATATTAAAGCAAACCTAATTCTGATGTTATTTGCAAGTCGAACATTTACGACCCATTTCATCTGGTGACTCTTGCTAAAAATGTGAATAAATATAGTGTGTTGTTTTTTTGTTTTTGGTTTTTTGTTTTTTTTTATGAAATTAGTCAGTCTACAGCATGACTTGTGATGCAATAATGTGACAAGTGATAAATCCTATATGGTGCTATTCCACTGTGGTTGTTATTGTGGTTATACTTTATTTCAATAGTCCACTTTAGACATTCTACCTACTATAAATAACTACATGTCAACTAACTCTCATTAGAGTATTAGAAGACTGTTATGTTAGGGTTAGTAGAATAAGTTGACATTTAGTTACTTATAATGTCTTTTGGGGACCATCAAAATAAAGTGTTTGCAGATATTGAGCACATAGTCTACTAATACTCTAATGACTGCTAGTTGACCTATAGTTGCAAAGTTAGTAGTTGTAAAGTTACTTATAGTCAGTAGAATACATAAAGTATATACACTCACCTAAAGGATTATTAGGAACACCAGTTCAATTTCTCATTAATGCAATTATCTAATCAACCAATCACATGGCAGTTGCTTCAATGCATTTAGGGGTGTGGTCCTGGTCAAGACAATCTCCTGAACTCCAAACTGAATGTCAGAATGGGAAAAAAAGGTGATTTAAGCAATTTTGAACGTGGCATGGTTGTTGGTGCCAGACGGGCCGGTCTGAGTATTTCACAATCTGCTCAGTTACTGGGATTTTCATGCACAACCATTTCTAGGGTTTACAAAGAATGGTGTGAAAAGGGAAAAACATCCAGTATGCGGCAGTCCTGTGGGCGAAAATGCCTTGTTGATGCTAGAGGTCAGAGGAGAATGGGCCGACTGATTCAAGCTGATAGAAGAGCAACTTTGACTGAAATAACCACTTGTTACAAACCGAGGTATGAAGCAAAGCATTTGTGAAGCCACAACATGCACAACCTTGAGGCGGATGGGCTACAACAGCAGAAGACCCCACCGGGTACCACTCATCTCCACTACAAATAGGAAAAAGAGGCTACAATTTGCACAAGCTCACCAAATTTTGGCTGGTCTAATGAGTCTCGATTTCTGTTGAGACATTCAGATGGTAGAGTCAGAATTTGGCGTAAACAGAATGAGAACATGGATCCATCATGCCTTGTTACCACTGTGCAGGCTGGTGGTGGTGGTGTAATGGTGTGGGGGATGTTTTCTTGGCACACTTTAGGCCCCTTAGTGCCAATTGGGCATCGTTTAAATGCCACGGCCTACCTGAGCATTGTTTCTGACCATGTCCATCCCTTCATGACCACCATGTACCCATTCTCTGATAGCTACTTCCAGCAGGATAATGCACCTTGTCACAAAGTTTGAATCATTTCAAATTGGCTTCTTGAACATGACAATGAGTTCACTGTACTAAAATGGCCCCCACAGTCACCAGATCTCAACCCAATAGAGCATCTTTGGGATGTGGTGGAACGGGAGCTTCGTGCCCTGGATGTGCATCCCACAAATCTCCTTCAACTGCAAGATGCTATCCTATCAATATGAGCCAACATTTCTAAAGAATGCTTTCAGCACCTTGTTGAATCAATGCCACGTAGAATTAAGGCAGTTCTGAAGGCGAAAGGGGGTCAAACACAGTATTAGTATGGTGTTCCTAATAATCCTCTAGGTGAGTGTATACAGAATATATAACGTGTTAACTAAAACTACATTAAATAAATCTGAAATAAAATATACATTTTAGATGAAAAACTTAATCTTAAATTAAATTTAGCTTTACAACTAACTGAAATAAAAGGGAAAAAATACTAAAACTAGGGCCAGATTTACTAAACAGGGCAAATTAGCATGAGAGTGCAATTCCATAAAACCGCAGATGAGAGTGGAAAGTTCTGCCCGTGATCTACTGACGACATGCAAATGAATAACCACAAACACAGCCGGCTCATTTCCATAATGACCAACGCAATCTAGCGTCTGGTTTAAGACGCTTTTTTTGGGCTGTAAAATAATGGTGCAAATACCAGTAAATTGACGCAGGCAAACCTTTGTAAATCACCTTGTGTGATTTATTTAAATACTCTCCTCCCATAAATTTAGCATCTGAACTGGAAACTCCTACAAATGCATATGCAATAAGGTCAGTCACTAAAATAACCCTGTCCATGCCTTTTCAGCTCTAATTTTCCACAGTAGTTTCTTAATGCCAAAAGAGGGTTTGCGTTGGCGCAAGCTGTTGGTAAATCTGGCCCTTAGTGTCTATTCCACCTATGACACCTCAGCTGGAACCTCAAATATGTTCTGCATTTTCACTATCAATGACTGGTGTCGCACCTGGTTTGGACTTAGCAATTTAGCATAGCACAAAAAAGATGTTTTTCTTTTTCTGCATTTTATGTGGAATATTATTTTTAACCCTGACATCCTGAAAGGGCACTCTAGAAGTAAAAAAATTCAAGTGATGCTGATTGAAAACCAGCTCAAATAAGACTACAGATTTCTCATTCATACTTGTATGCTTTTATTTCTACTATTTTAAATGTCTGTTTTAAAGCAAAGGGGCTCAGTGGAAAGTTTCTCCTCAAATGTGCTGTTTTGATTGAAGCATGAGGGGGAGAGAGAGAGTAGAGAGAGAGCTGAATAATCTTTGCTTTATTCCTGTGGGCCACAAGGGAAATAATTTACAGTTAGTTGTGCAACATCCCTGCAGCAATTCTATCCAAAATAATGAATTGATTTTTTTCTTGGAAAGCCATTGCGAAGCCAATGTGCTCTTTAATTGGCTTCAGCTTTTGAGATGTAATTGAAAGCATAGATTTATTTGCATGTGTCATCTAACAAGAAAACTTTTAAATTGGGAAGCTCAGGACAGAGTATTTTAAAAGTTAATCCATTACCGTGGAGTACTGTAACCGCCATAGCCCTCAAGGTTTATACAAAGTGAATGAGAACCTCAATCCCATTTGAGTTTGTCAAATGACACTATTGAACATGTACATCCTTTTCTTCAAGCCTCATACATTTTACAGAATGTATTCTCTTTTGCTTATTTATTGAGCATTTTAGATGTAGATTCACATCCTGGTTCAGCCTTGATTCCAGAAAAGATGTTTAAATGCTTCACAGGTATTGAAATATTCCTGTATGTAATCAAGATATTGCTTTATCTCTTGTGGAAATACTGGAGATGCTCTTGCCATTTATTTTAATTCGTTTTAGTAATTCAGCTCATTAATTCTCATTCATGTCCTTGACACAGCACACAAGATACAATTAACTGGAAAATGTAGGTCATAACACTGTTACGGCGCTTTCACCTGTCTGTATATTGATTTATGTTCACTTATTTTAATATTTTTGAAAAACACAATCTCAGCTATGTCAGCTTAAAAGGATAGTTCACACTAAAATGAAAATTAAGTCAAAATTTACTCACCTTGGTGTTGTTCTAATGCCATATACCCTTCTTTCTTTTTTTTGGACCACAAAGGAGAATAAAAAAAAAAGCCTGCTCGCACTCGTTCATATTATGCTAGTGAATAGTGAAAAGTATCACAGAATTACGACAAGTGCCGTACATTCAAAGTTTTCTTGGATATACGATATGGGTTCAGCGGAAAAAAAAAAAAAAAAAAAAAATAAATAAATATATATATATATATATATATATATATATATATATATATATATATATATATATATATATATATATATATATATATATATATATATATATATATATAATTTTTATTTTATTTTATTTTTATGTATTATTAATTGAAATTCTTGACCTTAGCTGTTGGTCTTCTCTGCGTAGCTGCATGTCGTGTGCATTAGTGAGACTCTATTAGCACCGCAGTTCATCTCGACAAGCCCAGAAAAACACACAAGTGGAAAGAAATCAAGAGTAACAATAATGTGACAAAATACAAGCCATGCTCCTACTTCTCTGGGTGAATATATCTGTTGTGTTCCCTGTAAGTTATCAGGTTCACATCGGTCAACTGTCATTCTGACTGTCAAACGTTCCAGTCGGGTGAGAAAGTACACAGATACTTTTTGGGATTTATAGGCGTTTTATTCATGTTGTTGTGTTTTTGTTCATCTTGATTTCTCACAACTTCTCACGAACACGCACATCGGCCAAGACCAAGAATGTTGTTAAATAATACATCAAATGTTGGTTAGTTTTTCACCAAACCCTGTCATATACCCTCAGAACACATTAAGCATATAGCGTCAGTTCTTGCAGGTCACATCAGTCAAGCTTGCATCAGCTGACTGTCAGCTGATCACGTCTATCACAGCACACTTATATATAGCTCCTCAGTACTATCAGCTAGTGCTGGGCAGTATGACCAAAAATTTATATCACAGTATTTTTCTGAATTATACCGGTTTCACGGTATATGACAGTATTTTTTTTTTTTTTTTTTCGCCCTATGCATGACCGGGTGTTAACCACATTTTCTACTGATTGAGAGAGTAAATACTGCAGTAGATTGACTAGAATGCCCTAATTTACTGTCATGATGAGTGAATATTGTAGAAACATTCCACACTAGAGTAAATACAGGTTTGCAAAGCCCCACAAAATGATTCTTTGGGGAGACAACAACCAATAAAACACAGACTACACACTCATTACAGACACATGAATATTAAAATATGACCACAGAGAGAAAAAAAAGTTGAGGGCACCTTAAGCATTTAAAAAATCTAACCCTATATAACAACAAACCCCCAAAACGAGGGAGAAACGCGGAAGAACATATTCACATCATTTGAGTTAGATTAATGCCTTTTTGATTTCTATTGGCCTGTACTGGTTAGTTCATCCCCATTTACACACTTCCCAGCAGGCCTGGAGTGGCCATCGGGAGAATTCCCGGTGGGCGGCTCATAAATTGGACCAGCAGTACCACTTAGAAATAAAGGCACTTTTACACAGGACTTGGAAAGCACAAGTGTCTATTTCATTTTCAGTGAGAGACACACAGAGAGCAGTATTAAACTCCCGGGTCCTGAAAATGGGCCCTACTGTAGCCCTGCTTCCCAGCATGCACTGGGCATGAATAATGAATATGGTTGCATTGAATTTGTTTCTGTTTTCAAATGATGGTTGGTTGTAACCCTTGTTGTGATTTCATGCAGCAAGAGTTGACATCTGTTTGTGGGACATTAAGGTATTTTGTGTCTGTTTTTTTTTTTTTTTTTTTTTTCTTGAGAGTTTATATGATGCAAACAATTATTTTACAGTGAGTGACTTAAATTAGATAAATTTAACTTAAATTTGTTAAATTATTTGGTAACACTTTAGATTAGCGAACTAGTTGCTTTTCAGCATGCATATTACTAGTATATTGGCCATTTATTAGTACTTATAAAGCACATATTAATGCCTTATTCTTCAAGACATCCCTTAATGCTTCCACATGCCTACAACAACTACCTTACTTACAGTTTATTGAGGGGAAAACTCCTAGTTAATAATGAATATGTGTTCCAATTATTAAAGTGTTACCAGTTATTCTACAATAAAATTTGCCTTGGAAAATCTGAGGGGACACATTCCTGGGACATGAGCTCTTCTGATTTCAGTTGTCTCAATGAGTTTCAAAACCAGTCGACTGGAATTTTTACTGATTGGACATTTTTTTTTGAAGGAGGGAAGCTCAAGGCTCTTGAATTGAATATAGATAGTGTTTTATACTTTCTTAAGCGGTGGAGCACTGACTCTGGGGCTTTCCTGAATATTTTTGGAGCAGTGAACTTCTACTACCCTCCTTACTCATGCCCTCGCTTTTATTCTCCCTTTCTTTTTCTTCCATATCCAGGACACTGAGATTATCAACACGGCAGTTCTTACTGGCCGAACTGTGGCCATCCCTGTCAAGGTGGTTTCCATTGAGATAAACGGAGCAGTCACTGATGTGTCATCCTTTGTGCAGTGCAAGTCATTCAATGAGGACATCGTCAAGGTACGTCACGCCCACGTTGAGAGGTTTAGTGAACTAGGACGTCTTCTACTATTCTCATAATCAATTGCAGACAGCTTAAGAGACCATAAAATGACCATCAAAACCTAATTTAAGCTGAGTTTATATATGCTCCTGTGGCCACTGCTTTCACTGATCCCCTAGAGGGATCGATGCCTTTTCAGTCTCAGACAGTACATCAAAAGTGTTCAGCGCTCCTCAGAAGGTCTCCCATTGAACAACTGCAGAGATTGCACACTTGACCTGTGTTTAATGCTTTTAAATGAAGAGTCTCATAGAAAGCAGTGCACCAAAGCTATCTATATTAAGGCAAGACACTAAAGGCAACACCATTGCTTTTTTCAGGCACTTGTTAATTTTGAGATTTTGGGCTAGTGGATTGATCGGGCTACTGGAAAGAGTACAATACAATACACATTTGAGTTTTTATTGTGTTGCGCTTTATCTATTTGCTTCTGTAGATTTCCTTTACAATACATTTACAACACTTACCTGGTTTATATGATGCAAACAATTTTTTTTTTTTTTTTTTTTTGCCGTGGGTGACTGCATTGTAGACATTTAGTAACACTTTAGATTACTAGCTAGCTAGTTGCTTATTAGCATGCATATTACTAACATATTGTCTGTTTATTAGTACTTATAAAGCACATATTAATGCCTTTTTCTGCACAACCATATTCTACATCCCTTAACCCTGCCTATCTAAACATAACCACTACAAAAACGTCCTTTTTGCATCTGTAGATTTCAATTACAATACATATCTTTAAATGCCGTTATCTCAAAAGGCTGTTATTTCTCATGCACAGAGCAAGAAATCTCCACTTCAGTAGCACTTACATATCAAACCTTCCATTGTTATTAGGTTCTTACAGAGGGTTTCTTCATACACTCTCAGAAAAAGATGGGAAAGATTTTTCAAAAGGCACTTCTGTATCTAAAGGGTGCATAGTGGTACCTTAAAGGTATATATTAGTACCTAAAATGTACATATTAGTACCTAAAAGGGACAAAAATGTATCTTTTGAAATAGTGCACCCCAGTGACAGCTATAAAAATATATATAAAAATATGGACATATTCCTAACATTATGGAGATTTGTTTTTTTGTTTTTTTGCTGTTGACACTATTCTATAATTTTTTGATTAAACATTTTAGATTACTAAAGAACCATTAGATCACAGTAAATGTTTATATATATATATATATATATATATATATATATATATATATATATATATATATATATATATATATATATATATATATATATATATATATATATATATATATTATTACATTTTAGCATTTTTAAAATGATTAAAATACATAAAAGCAAGAAATCATATCAAATCAGCAATCACAAACCCTCCAATATCTATTATTTCTATTTGTTTCCTAGTTTATGTCTATTAAAATTTATTTCATAAAATAAGATTTTTCATAATTTAGGTGAAATACTAGTGGAAATATCTTACATTATATGAGGGTGGAGGGTGCTTTGAAAATCTTGGAGACAGTAGGAGGCATTTGGGTCAAAAAGATTGAGAACTACTGCTTTAAATGCCCATATCTGGGTCTTGGATGAAGTTCCGTCTCAATTCAACAGCTAAGGTTGTGTATTTGAGTCAGTGAATTAATTTATTTCTCTATATTTGCACAAGGGGGCAGTTGGTTCCACCTGAGGGTTTGTAAATGCAGGCTGAAAACATTTTGCGATGTCCTTTGCTGAAGGAAACAATCATTTCAACAATCTTCACCATCTGTTCCATAGCACGACAAAATCTGAAAGAAAAAATCAAATTCGACTATAAACCGTATCCAAAATGTAGAGAAATAATAATAATATGCCTAGGAGTGTCATCTGTCCGCCAAGATTGAGATCCATAAGTCATCCAAGACGGGCCGTGAGGGCATTCGTTGTTTATCTGTTTTAAGATTCAGCATAGCCTTGTGTGTTGCAGTGCCTGGGCAGAGCATTAGCTCTGGTGTTATTGAGTGGGTTTGCTTGGCCGCCCTGGCTATTGAACTTTGGAGGCTAATTCAAGATGAGCCCTTCAAGCTGAGACAACATGAGTCCTGACAGTTCAATAAAATGCTCTGTGCAGTGGCAAAAAAAAGCGTTATACAGAAGGCAAAGGTTACAGGGCCCAGTAACATCTTTTTTGCTTATCTTATTCAAAAGGTAGTCATGAGTATCTATTGAAACATGGCTTATTTGCCTAGAGCCAAAGCTTTTAGTTCTGCATAGAACAGATGGTTACATGCATAGCTGTGAGAATGACATTTTATGCTGCATGCATGGAAATGACTTTTAATATCATGTTTGCCACAGGTTCTGTATAAAGGCTGGTAATAAAACACTCCCTTAAGACCAGCGAGGTGTATCTTTTGAATTTTTGCACACATTTGGATGGTATAGCGTCTTTGTTTATGTGTGTAATGAACATCTACATTGCTCTGTGTATTATATGTGAGTGTTGGATGATGAGACCCTGTGGGGCTGTGTGTTTGGAAGCAGGAAGCTGTGAACAGTCTCTCCCAGATGATCACACAGGCCATCTGAGAACTACACACATTTCCAACACAGCAAACACACACATTTAGACATGAATCACCACGTATAGATGAGTCACAGACCTTTATTCCAGTGCAATGACTGAATAATGTGTATCATGTATAATAATAGCAAATGCTATTATTTTAAACCTTTAAAGATAATGTATTTTGTTCTTTTAAATGTTAAAATACTTTCTCCTATACCAGGTTAAATGTAAAGTATAAATATTATGAAATGGATAGTTTCGGTCCTGGGTGCTGATTGGTCAATGCAGAATTCCAATTGTGCTACGAAATATGCAAAATGGTAACCACTTTGAGTCATGTTTACCTCACATATGTAATATTCATGGTGGAAGGATGGCACTTACTGTATTTACTTTATATAATAACGTTTTAATATTCTGGCTGATAATTATAAAAAAAAAAAAAATAATTAAAAAAGCATTTTATTTTACATATGATAACTATGGAAGCTTGTTTCCACCACGATATTAAACAATGTTAACGATAATTGCGACTTTTCATCATTCAATTCTAACTTTTTTTTCCTCAAAATTGCGAGTTGTAAAGTCAGAGTTGTGAGATATAAACTCGCAATATTTCTCGCAAATCTGACTTTATAATTCGCAATTCTACATTACATTTGCATTTATTAATTTAGCAGACGCTTTTATCCAAAGCGACTTACAACTGAGGAATACAGAAAGCGATTCCGTCATGAAGAGGCCTGAAAAATACTAAGTTATGGACACGCTTAGAGTAGCATAAGCTAGAATAGGGAGGGAATAGAGGAAAAACTGAGGGGTTTTTTTTATTTAAATTATTTTTATTTTTTTTAAGATGAGGTTAAGTGCTCACAGAAGAGATGAGTTTTCAGCTGTCTTTTGAATGTTGTCAGTGATTTAGCATTCCACTTGGATGGAGGTGGGGAGATCATTCCACCAGCAAGGAACAGTGAATGAAAATGTTCTGGAGAGTGATTTTGTGCCTCTGTGGTGGTACCGCGAGCTGTCGCTCCTTTGCTGAGCAAAAGCTTCTGGTGGAGATGCAGACTCGTAGGAGTGACTGGAAGTATGTGGGTGCTGAGCTTGTGGTGGATCTGTAAGCAAGTGTCAATGCTTTGAACTTGTTGCGAGCAGTGAGTGGTAGCCAGTGCAGAGCGATGAAGAGAGGTGTGCAATTCTGACTTCTTTTCTCAGAATTGCGAGTTATAAAGTCCAATTCTGAGGAAAAAAATACCTTTTCTTTTCTACAATTCTGACTTTATATCTCGCAATTGTGAATTAAAAAGTCAGAAATGCAAGATGTAAACTCGCAAATGCGAGAAAACGTCGCAATTACCTTTTTTATTTTTTATTTTGTGGCGGAAGCTAGCTCCCATAAATAACCAATATTTTGGCTATAATAAAATATAATACTATTTTATCTAAAATAAACTATTACAGTCATTTAATTGCTACCTAAGTGATCTCTAAGTGAATTTAGATATTGCAACATTTTGAGATTTGCTAAAGATTACATTCAATATTGTTGTTAAATTATTGCTGTTTTTATTTTATTTTATTATAACTTTTATTATAACTTTATTATAAAGTGTTATCAGCAAAATAAATATATATTTTAAAAAATATAAAAATCCAATATCGCCAATACCAGTATATTGTGTATCCTAAATAAAAATTTTAGTGCAACGCACTTTCGCACTTTATTCCCTTCACTTATTTATTTGACGATGTTCACAGTATACTGTAGCTTGGTTATTGCCTAAATTTAGCAGAGCAGGGACACTGAATTGAACAATCAGCATTCAGGACTGGAACTCTCTATTTTATAACAATATTTTAAGTGTGAAACCGTTTCTGTAGAGGCTTGCTGTCATATTAAATCAAATCATCAGTTCTTGCTTCAAGCTGTAGGCAGTATCTTCATCTTTAACCATGTATTGTCGGCCTTCGCATGATACCATCAACACAGATAAAAGCGCATCTGCTTAACTGTGTGACGGCAGCCTGGATGGTGGAGGGTTACAGGGGGTGTTTGTTGGATTAAACACAGCTGGCGGGTGTGTAGAGCTGGAGGCCTCTCAGTGGGCATCACTATCCTGACCTCGCCCCACCACTCCTCTGGAACCACGCAAGGTGCCAGGGCAGATTAGTGAGTCCGTGGAACTCTGACTGCTGGCTGGCACGTAAAAAGTACTTTCAGCTGGCCCCTGCTGGCTAGTGACGCCCACAGTCCTTAACTGCTTTTGACTTAAAATTATCCATCCAAGTTTATTAGAAGCCCCAGGAGCAAGTGGGTCAAGACTGAGCTCACATCAACAGAAGTGGCGCGGCAGGAACACATTTACAAAACTGTAGAGTGCATTGGGAACCAGACAGGACATGAGCAACACTGCAATACTGCAAAACTGCTGCTGCTTTTGTTTTGTGCCACCCACCCACACTATTGATAGTAACAATAGTAACTATGTGTTATTGGGCTTACTATTAATATTACTATTAAACAATAGTTCAACCAAAAATGAAAATTCTGTCATCATTTACTCACCCTCAAGTTGTTCCAAACCTGTATGAATTTCTGGTAACACTTTATTTTAGGGTTCAATTCTTGCTATTAACTAGTTGCTTATTAGCATGCATATTAATAGGATATTGTCTGTTTATAAGTACTTATAAAGCAAATTAATTGCTTATTTTGCATGACCATATTCTGCATCCCTTAATGGATTAGTTCACTTTAAAATGAAAATTACCCCAAGATTTACTTACCCTCAAGCCATCCTAGGTGTATGTGACTTTCTTCTTTCGGATTAACATAATCAGAGTTATATTAATAAATATCCTGACACTTCCTAGCTGTTACATGTTGTGTTCTCCTGTCACATGTTCCTTTGTTCTGTTTTCCCGCCACTCCTGCGTTTCCATGGTCACCCTCATTATGAGTTCATTTGTCCCAACTGTGTCCTGTTAATTAGTCTAGTCATCACCTTGTTTCCCCTGTGTATTTAAGCCCTCTGTGTGCCCTTAGTGTTTGTCGGTTCTCGTTTACGTTTGTTGGTATTTTCCCTGCCTGTTTCCCGAGTTTATGATTAAAGTTCCAAGTTCCAAGTTCCAAGTTCCGAGTTCTCCTTCGCCTTTGTGAGTTTGTTCCAACTAGCTTTATAATGGGAGTGAATGGGGCCCAAGAGTTTGAAGCTCAAAAAAAGTGCATCCATCCACATACTCCACATGGCTCCGGGTGTTAATAAAGACCTTCTGAAGCGAAGCGATGCATTTTTGTAAGAAAAATATCCATATTTAAAACTTTATAAAGCAAAATATACCACCAGACTGCCTTCCGTATTCAACTTATGAAGAAGGTGTAACGCCTCTCGCAGTTCAAAACACTTACACTACGTCCGGCGTCATACATCACGCCAATTATGCTTTTTCCTAAGTTGAATATCGAAGGCGGTCTGACTTTTATAATGGATAGATGCACTTTTTTGAGCTTCAAACTCTTGGGCCCCATTCACTGCCATTATAAAGCTTGGAAGCATCAGGATATTTATTAATATAACTCAGATTGTGTTCATCAGAAAGAAGAAAGTCATATACACATAGGATGGCTTGAGGGTGAGTAACTAATGGGGTAATTTTCATTTTAAAGTGAACTAATCCTTTAATCCTACCTAATACCTAAACTTAAATGCTACAAAAACTACCTTACTAACTATTAATAAGAAGTAAATTATGAGTTCATTGAGGCAAAAGTTATAGTTAATAGTGAATATGTGTTCCCCATACTAAAGTGTTATTTCTTTCTTCTGTTGAACACAAAAGAAGATATTTTTAAGAATGTCGGTAACCAGACAATTGATGGGCCCCATTGACTTCTTTGCTATGGAGAAAAAAAATACGTTGGAAGTTAATGGGGCCCATCAACTGTTTGGTTACCCATATTCTTCAAAATATCTTCTTTTGTGTTTAACAGAAGAAAGAAATTCATACAGCTTTGGAACAACCTGAGGGTGAGTAAACTGAATGAATTTTCATTTTTGGGCTTCAGAGACCGCTTCACAGGTCTGTTGACGCTGGATCAGACATTTCCGAATACCCGAGTTCGCAATAAACAATAACAATAACGCCTTCAAATCAGAAACCCTTTGCAGGAACCCAATAACTATTGCTTTAAAAATGATTTACTTATAGTTCAGTCAACACAACTCTCAAAATAGATTTTAACAGCATTTTATTGATAAGAATTGAGTGGACTAGTTCTGCCACACTGCTGCTGCTCCAAGGTAAAGTAGGGAGAACCCCACAGCAGATCTAGACAGGTGGTGCTGGGGAATAAACAAGGTTGCGTAGATAAGAAATGGAGAATGACTGGCTGTGCTGCTGGCTTGAAAAAATGAATCAGCTATGTGAAAATCTTTCACGACTGACCTATGCATCTGTACTACACATTAAGATGGAATAGGTGAAAGTATCATCAACTCTAATAAAATTAAGGGGGGAAAAGTATGACTTTGACTATCAAATCCTTACTAGTGAGGTTTCTCACATCTAGATTTAGGCCAAGCAAGGAAATGTTTCATTTGAACATGAAAAGCGCTCTCTGTACCTCCCCCTCACTGCTGTTATCCTCTCTGCTCTTTTACCATATGTCAGTTTTTTTTTTTTTTTTTTTTTTTGTTTTTGTTTTCAGCAGTATTCTTCATAGTTTTTCCCACTGAATAACAGTCCCTTTAAAAAAAGAAATGAAGTGGGCAAGAAGACTTTCTCCGCGGATTCTCCTAAAGGCTACTGCGAAGAGAGCCATCTCCTCTGATCAATTCCCCATATTGATGGTATGGATAAGAGAGGGAGCTGTCTAGCAGACCTACATATTTTATTACACAGATATCCCCCCCTATGATGAATCTCTGGTCCTGGATAGACTACAGCTCCCGACCTCCATTTGAGAGATATTACGTTCTCTGATTACAGTGTCAGCTGCCTTAGACCCCTAGATAAATCATAGATGGTACCCCAAAGCAAAGCTTCAGCTATCTATTACAGTAAATAATTTATTATTAAAGACTGCTGAGTGTACATATGAAATGTGTTGGCAGACCGGAAGGATAACAGGGGAAAAATATTCTTTTAGTTTTCTTTGGTACCGCTTTGTGTGCATTAATACAAATTTTACAACTTGGGGATTTAAAAGAGTGTGTGTGTGTGTGTGTGTGTGTGTGTGTGTGTGTGTGTGTGTGTGTGTGTGTGTGTGTGTGTGTGTGTGTGTGTGTGTGTGTGTGTGTGTGTTGTGTTCATTAGTGTGTCTGTTTTTGTGCAAAAAAAAAAGAAGGCAGAATGCAGTGAATAACAAATGCTGCTTCAGAGGAAAAAAAACAATGCCTCAGGAAAAAAGCTGTCAGACCCAGTTCCTATGGGCTGTTATTTTAAGAAACATGTTTTGGATAAAAAGACCTCTTTTGCAATTTGAAAATACCTTTGAATGGATTATTTTCATGTTTTACTTGATGCTTTTGAGAGTGACTCACAATGACACTTTAACCTTTTCTGGTACTAATTGATTTGAAAGAAAATTTATTTGAAAACTATTCCTTTCATTTTATTTAATGTGTTAATATAACAAGTGTGGGCTCGCCCGGGATCCTGTAAGGCTAGATATCTTGATCAATCATTGTGTTTGAATTATTATATAAAACATAATGTGATGCATGTGCTAAAAAAAATAATAATGCATTTACCACCTTACCCATGCAATACTACAGTCTACTTGCCATGGCAAACCACACTTACGGAATAAGTGGGGAGCTGTTCACATAGAATGCATTCTTGGTTCAAACACAGCTGAACGTGGTCTGTTGGACTGTTTTTAACTTGACACAGCTTCTTAAAAGCATGCTGCTGATGGTGTGAGCCCACATTTCGGTGATGCATTGCTGTGTAGACTATCAGGTAGTGGTCTGCTGTGGAGTTGACATCATTTTGAGGGGATTTCTTAGTAAATATTTATATGTGATCATTTGATTTACTCTAATAAGTGTTTTAATTCACAGCCCTATTTTAAGCCGACATCCACTTGCAGTTGCCCACAAAGAGCTTTTGTTTTGTGCAGTCTCTCCAGAGAATGCAGTGAAAGCAATCAAATCTCTCTTTGCTCTCCTCAACAGGTGTCCATGAACTGTGACTATGTGTTTGTGAATGGAAAAGAGACGCGTGGCTCCATGAACGCTCGGGTGATTTTCAGCTATGAGCACCTGAGTGCCCCTCTTGAGCTCACTGTCTGGGTGCCCAAACTGCCCCTTAAAGTGGAGCTCTCAGACAACAGACTGACCTTCATCAAGGGCTGGAGGGTGCCAATCTTACCCGACCGCAGGTAAGACACGCCAGCGATCTGTGCATTCAAATATAGCACTCTTTTCTCTTTTATTTTGTTCCTTTATTTAAACATAATACTCATAGGTGTTTTGAGGGCGATAAAACAGTTTAATAGTTTAATTAGCGTAGTTGTTAAAAGCTATAAAGCTAGGTCACTAAGGGCTGTGTTAGTTACAGTGCGACTACAGAGCTGATGCCGCATGAGACCCGAATGTCATTCTTCATACAGCCCATTTACTGTGATTTTGACAAATTGAAGCAGCGGTGTTGTCGTACAGTGCACGGCAGAATATCAGCTCAGGCATTTTTCATGAGGAACCTCTCCAGAATTAATCATGATGGAAAATATTCTGGTAACTCACTAGTATCATTATTGCTCCCTTACAGAGGTCTTTCTTTTGTGATGTAAATCTCTAATTAAATTCATTCAAATGGCCCATTAAAATGGAAATATGATCTGATTCGGTTATGCTAATCCAATTTGGGTGCAAATCGTCAATCTACATCTAGCCTTCATGTAGGGCTGGCAGTGTGACGCATGTACAATGCAACGGTAGAAATAAGTCATCCATTAGAAATGCAGCTATAGAGATTTAGCTTTGATATCTTAAACAACATTGGAGCATTTAAAAACATCATATATATAGCTGCTAGCATGCATTTAGCTCACTAAATTAAATCTACAAAGTGTATTATTCACTATTCACTAACAAGCTGTTGTAAGCAAAGTCTCTCAGCGCAGTTATACTTTCAGTATTCTCCCTGTTTCATACGGACAATTCACACACAATACAAGCGTGTCATTACATTTGCATTTGACCTCAATTTGAGTGCCTTTGATTTAGCTTCCTTGTAGTACCCAAGATCTCTAAGGCTTTGTTCACACATACAATCTCTGTGTGATCAGCTCGAAATCTGATTTGTTTTTCAGATGCAATCTGATTATCCCAGTGTCTGCACTGTCATTTTGCAAGTGAAGAAACCGGATCTATTGAATTTATATGGTTATTATAGTAATGACTTAAAAGTCAGCATGGCACCAGAAGACTTGAGAGTAGCTGTCACCGTGGAAAAAAAGAGATGACGGCAAAACCTGAACATTTTGTCTCTGCTCATATTCATCTTGACGTCTTGTCACAGTTCTGAGCTACGATGCATAAGACCCAACCCAGAGTACCAGTTAATCCTGATTAATCTCATGATTTATTTCAGTTCCTTTTTAAATAGAATCATTTTAAAATAATTTTTAAGAAAATAATGTGTGTAATCTTTGCAAGCTATGAATTTGTGTGGATGACACTAATAGCAGAATAGTCTTTTTTTCTTTATTTTTTTAACCTACAAATCAGTTGTTTTTAAGAGACCCTTATAGAATTCACATTGACAAGTCCAACTTCACTTATGTATTGCTACTAAAATCACTTATCAAACAAGGTTGTTGATTGGATTTGAATGTGTGTGTGTGTGTGTGTGTGTGTGTGTGTGTGTGTGTGTGTGTGTGTGTGTGTGTGTGTGTGTGTGTGTGTGTGTGTGTGTGTGTGTGTGTGTGTGTGTCCCCATGGTGTACAGAAGCTTATATCCCGGTGGGGACTTTAACCTGAATGCACACTGACTCATGGGGACTCAAACTAAATTGAGGTCCCCATGGGTACAGAAGCTTATAAATCATACAGAATTAGTTATTTTGAAAATGTAAAAATGCAGAATGTAAATTGCGTTCCATCTCTCCATTGGACTGATTACACACGTGCTTCACGACACAATCACGCAGAGGTGTTCCCAAAGCGGTGACGCAGCGTCTCGTTCCCTATTCAGGGAACTAAGGTTACAGTCATAACCGTTTTTTACATTAGTATTTTCACACACAAAAAAAATGGTTTTAAGCCAGTTATTTATATTTTTTACTGTAGTGTATCAGTATAAAATATCAGTTTATATTTCCAAATATTTATTTCCATTATATTTCCATTCCTTTTGCTATTAATTGTAATAATCCAGTGAGATTTTTATATGCACAAGGAGTCAGACAACAGCCGGTATGCTCTGCACGGAGATCTGATCTCACCATCACCGAGTCCGTCTGGGTTTACATGAAGAAACAGAAAAAAACTGAGACAGACTAGGCTAAATCCAGAAGAACTATATGGCAATGTCTCCAAGACGCTTGAAGAAACCTAGAATATTGAATATATGTTCTAGGTTTCTTGAATATCCAGGTTTATAGGTATATTGAAGAAACCAAGAATGCAATATCCAATATAATATGAGTTACAAAAACATATTTCTGGTTATATAAAGGCTATATTAAAAACATACCGATGAAGAAACTGCATGAGGCAATAGCAGCATCAAGGGCATTTCTGTATTGCTTATACATTCATGCATATTCTGTGCAAAAATCCACTCATTCATTTACTTATTCACCATTTAATACTTTTCACATGTAAGCGTAAATTAGTGAATTCAGGCACAGCGGTGTATGCCGTTATATACATGTTACTGTACATTCCAAATGACTTTTATTATTATTATTATTATTATTATTATTATTATTATTAAATCTTATCTAACCTGAAACTTATTTTATAGATTTCGATTTTTATTAAACAATTAACCAGATTTGGATATGCCAAAGAATCCACTTTCTGTTTGAACGGTGTCATATTTTCTTCCCCTCTTCCCTTCTTTCAGTTTCTCCCTCCTCTGCTCTGTCCATTTCATTCCACTACATTGCCCAATGTTAAGACGTGTCAGTGGGTAGGTTTCTCGCATTGGCCTTCCACACCGACTGATTGATGTAGCTCACTAAACTGGTGAAACAATGATGTGTCTGCAAAACCTGACACTCATTTTTATTGGATGAGCAAGCTCCCGTGCATGAAACCTCCAGTTCTCTTAACAACCTAATGAGTTCAAGCAAGGCTCCAACACTTGAGGTGTGTTCTTCTGCTCTGAAACTCACATTAAACAGGGGAAAAGAGACGACAACTGTCCTCAAGAACAGTCTGTCTGCCAGGTTCTTCAACTGATGCAAAAGTTTTTCTTGTTTTTCACCTCCATGGAAACAGGAGCATGTGTTTAACTCAGAAGAGAGCAAAGCGCTGATCATCAACTGCTTTCCACTATTATGAGTTTTCTACTTCTGTGCCTGTCAATATCTCTTTTTTGCTGAGAAGTACCATTTACATTTACATTTATGCATTTGGCAGACGCTTTTATCCAAAGCGACTTACATTGCATTCAAGGTACACATTTTTACATTTTGTCAGTTCTTGCTTTCCCTGGGACTCGAACCCATGACCTTGGCGTTGCTATCGCCACACTCTTATTGTTTGAGCTACAGGAAAGCTAGTACCAGTAGGTCTCCTTACATGATAACGCAATGCTTTACATTCAGTTCAATTTAGGCTTATCGATGGTTTGTCAGACACAGGCGGACAGCAGTCTCTATATCTCCAGTCATCTGATTAATTAGTTATGTGTGTAGAATGGGTGAAGTGGCATTCGGCTCTCTTGATCCACCCAGCCCTTATACTGCTTCCTCTCGCTTACCTCACATGGTGACACGCTGCCGAGGGAGCAGATTAGATAGATTGAATGTGATGGTATGTGTGAGGCACGCAAGAGTCACTGATGCGAAAACTCTTTGAAACAGGTCTCCAGATGATGCACTTTTTGATACTGGCATGCAGTTCTAACAAACATTTTGGAGCTTCACGATGAAGCGTTGTTTATATGCACACATTTTCTATTAGCTATTTTAACACCCAGTGCACTTAAGAAATGCAAATTAATTAGGCAATGGCACAAGCATGCCAAAAAATCTGTGCTGAGTGCAATTTACTCATTGCAATTTTAGAAGCGAGTACAGTACACAGTATAGTATCATTCACTATAGAGAAAGTGTGCTCCTCTGTGCAATGTCTTGAATGCATGTCTTATATATGTTCTTGTGCATCATTTGAAGATCATTGGATGAACAACTGTTGTTATAGCTCTATAGAAAATGTATACCAACACCTCCCTTAAAAAAAATATATTGGATGGATGGATGGATGGATGGATGGATGGATGGATGGATGGATGGATGGATGGATGGATGGAAGTCACACTAGCATGCATATGAATGAAACATAAATTCTAGTGTGAATTTCTTATCTAACCCACAATGACCTCTCACTCATCTCCTCAGAACGGCTAGAGACAGTGATGACGATGATGAAGATGACCGTAAAGTGACCCGAGGATGTACGCTTCAGTACCAGAGGGCCCAGGTTAAGGTTCTGACCCAGTTCCACACAACTTCTACTGAAGGCACAAACCAGATGATCACTATGCTGGGTCCTGACTGGCAAGTGGACGTGACCGAGCTGGTGCAAGACTCTCTGAAGGTGGTGGACGCCAGGGTGGCTGAACTGGTGGACAGGACAGTGCTGGTGGCCAACGAGCTTGGATCATCCACTCTGAAGGTAGAATACAAATTAGACCTATAAATTTAGGATTGATGGAATAATTGGGGAAGAGGTGAATGGAGCTCTCAATACCATATTACAATGCAGCAATTTAATTATTACATTCTCTTCAGCCAACATTATTGGACACTGGTCCTTACTCATAGTTTTTATACCTGTAAAGACATACAAAGTGTCTAAGGGACAATTGTTCAATCCCTTTTACTGTCTCATATATGCAAGTAAAAAAACTTTTCAAACTTTACTTTCTTCCCTGATGTTATCAGTTGGACGCTGGCAGGGTGGCCTGTTTTATTTTATTTTTATTTTGCATTGAGTTTATTATACTTGCTGATATATCTGCAAGTAGATTACTTGTGTGGGACATTCCATTATATAAATTGCAGGTATATCAGCAAGTATAATAAAATAAAAGCAAAGTAATGAAGTAATGTAAAAAATAGGCCACCCTGCCAGTGTCTAAAACAATTTAACAAATTAACAATTAATTTAATTTAATTTAATTTAATTTAATTTAATTTAATTTAATTTAATTTAATTTAATTTAATTTAATTTAAAAAAAAATATATATATATTTTTTTTTTTTTTATTTTATGATTCTGTTCTGTTCTGTTCTGAATAGCCGTGACTTTCATTCATCTCATCCTTTCTCTGTTCTTTTGTGACAATAATTGCTCATAGTCCAAAGTCAACTTAATAATTACCTAATTGTTTTTAAACAGACAGATTGCTAAGAATATAAATGTAGTTTATAGATAAAATCAACAAGGGTCCAAAATCAATATTTAAAACTCTCACATTTAATTTATCTAAGTTAGCTCTGCTGCTGTCTTTATCTTTTAATGCCCCTTTAGAAAGCTATTCATATGCATATTTAGTCCCAGTAGGCTATTCAGAAACTGGGATGTTTGGAAAGAAAATTATCTGTGCGTTATAAAACTTCAATAGTGTTAAATTGGGGGAATCATTCTTGAAAGTGAAGTTTTCTCTCCATTGAATAAGCACACAATCAGTTCATTGTGTCCAAACAGAGAGAGTTTTGATTGTTCGTGACAGCTTCATCACACCTCTCCACAGTGTTGTCTGTTTTTGCCCATAAACAAATTTGAGCATAAAAGAAAAAGTTTGCTAATTAAACTAGGGAAAACTGCAAAGGTCATTAATAATTAATGGCCAATGCAGATTTCGAATGTTTTTTGCTGAATGTGAGCTGAAAATAAATGAGTCTGAGCACAGAAGCATCATTTCATCCTTCTAAAAAAGAAAGAAAAAGAAACAAGGGAAAGGTATGAATAATGTTGTTTATCAGTCGACCACACCAAGGTTTTTTAGCTTATTTGGTGGGTCTTTGATCTTTCTTTGCCACAGCGCTCATCCTCCACCCGTCACTATGGCCTGAACACAAAGACGCACCCCCGTTAAGCTTTGAACGTTTTTCATGACACATTGTTTTGAGAATCTTGAACAGCAGAAGGTATTGTTGACCCGTTCTCAGCATCGACTGAACTCTAATAGTCCTGTGAATCCATCTACAGTAGCATTAATTGTACAATACTAACCCTCCTAGCCTGATTCTATGTATTTCCTATGACTTAATTGGCTTTCCAGGTTTACCAAGTACAGGAATTAGGTTTTGGGGAATAGGCAGTCCCTTTTTAGCCTTTGAACACACTCTATTCAAGCATGCAACACTCTGGTTAAAATGCTAACATCAAAAGCAGATATATCAGCAAGTATAATAAAACTAATTGCAACTGCCTGGATACAATGCAAATAGTCATTCTGGCAAGAATTTGTTTTCAGTTCCCCTTTTTCCATCTGTCATTCCTTTTCTCTCCTTCAAATGCGCTATATCTTTGAAGCTTGCCTTGACCTCAGGAAATAAGAAATGCAGGAACAAAACAGTTTAGTTCAGTTCCCTAGTTCATGGTCAATGAACTGTAACAGCCTGCTTCAAATCATTAGTGCACTGGGACACAAACAATATGCATCTGGGACATATGGGCCGCAAATTTAGGCTGGATCAGGAAAAGCCTGGGTTCTGACCCCTGATGCCAAACGCACACCAAGACAGCGTCATGTTCTTCAGTGAAAGATAAGGCTGGAAAATGGCTGGATGTTTTTTCTGTGCCAAAAGAACATTGCCATTTCACAGACGAAGTATAATCAGCAGTATGGCTAGTTCATAAACCTACATCAGCGTTGAGGGCTTTTAGCTGGAGATGGGTGATTTTGAAGAGGGAAGTAATAGTAGGTTGGATGAAAATGTTTTCTGTAGAGGTTGGAGATTTTTGAACACCATTAACAGTCATTATGGGCTTTATTGGGTTAAATTATCAAGAGCAAAAATGGCTTTGCTCCCTCCTGTGTGGATATGTGTAACCAGCTCTGACTCAGCTGTGATTAAGACAATTATATGAAGGTTATATTATTATTCTTTGTTCTGTATAGTTGTAATATTAGATAAGATAATGCTGTTAGATAATGCTATAAGATAATGATCTCAGTTCGCAAATATCATGTTGACATTCGCAGTTGGTGTAAAAAGAAAAGCAACTTCAATTTCTGTCAACATCTTTTAGTGTTCTTTATTAGTCATAATTCTTTAAAGGCTACTTTAAAATTAATCAGTCTCCATTTATATTAGGTGGCCTTAACTACTATGTACTTACATCTAAAATAAGTATGACGTACTTATTGTTTATATTGTATTGCAGAACCCTTTTGCTGATATTGAGGTGGGATACGGGTAAAGTTAGGGACAGGTGTGGTGGTGTGGGTAAGTTTAAGGGTAAAGTTAGGGACAGGCGTGGTGGTGTGGGTCAGTTTAAGGGTAAAGTTAGGGACAGGTGTGGCGGTGTGGGTAAGTTTAAGGGTAAAGTTAGGGACGGTGTGTGGTGGTATGGGTAAGTTTAAGGGTAAAGTTATGGACGGGTGTGGCGGTGTGGGTAAGTTTAAGGGTAAAGTTATGGACGGGTGTGGTGGTGTGGGTAAGTTTAAGGGTAAAGTTAGGGACGGGTGTGGTGGTGTGGGTAAGTTTAAGGGTAAAAGTTAGGGACAGGTGTGGTGGTGTGGGTAAGTTTAAGGGTAGGGTTAGGGACAGGTGTGGTGGTGTGGGTAAGTTTAAGGGTAAAGTTAGGGACAGGTGTGGTGGTATGGGTAAGTTTAAGGGTAGGGTTAGGGACAGGTGTGGTGGTGTGGGTAAGTTTAAGGGTAAAGTTAGGGACAGGTGTGGTGGTATGGGTAAGTTTAATGGTAAAGTTAGGGACAGGTGTGGTGGTATGGGTAAGTTTAAGGGTAGGGTTAGGGACAGGTGTGGCGGTGTGGGTAAGTTTAAGGGTAAAGTTAGGGACAGGTGTGGTGGTATGGGTAAGTTTAAGGGTAAAGTTATGGACGGTGTGGTGGTGTGGGTAAGTTTAAGGGTAAAGTTATGGACGGGTGTGGTGGTGTGGGTAAGTTTAAGGGTAAAGTTAGGGACGGGTGTGGTGGTGTGGGTAAGTTTAAGGGTAAAGTTAGGGACAGGTGTGGTGGTGTGGGTAAGTTTAAGGGTAGGGTTAGGGACAGGTGTGGTGGTGTGGGTAAGTTTAAGGGTAAAGTTAGGGACAGGTGTGGTGGTGTGGGTAAGTTTAAGGGTAGGGTTAGGGACAGGTGTGGTGGTGTGGGTAAGTTTAAGGGTAGGGTTAGGGACAGGTGTGGTGGTGTGGGTAAGTTTAAGGGTAGGGTTAGGGACAGGTGTGGTGGTGTGGGTAAGTTTAAGGGTAGGGTTAGGGACAGGTGTGGTGGTGTGGGTAAGTTTAAGGGTAGGGTTAGGGACAGGTGTGGTGGTGTGGGTAAGTTTAAGGGTAAAGTTAGGGACAGGTGTGGTGGTATGGGTAAGTTTAAGGGTAGGGTTAGGGACAGGTGTGGTGGTGTGGGTAAGTTTAAGGGCAAAGTTAGGGACAGGTGTGGTGGTATGGGTAAGTTTAATGGTAAAGTTAGGGACAGGTGTGGTGGTATGGGTAAGTTTAAGGGTAGGGTTAAGGACAGGTGTGGTGGTGTGGGTAAGTTTAAGGGTAAAGTTAGGGACAGGTGTGGTGGTATGGGTAAGTTTAATGGTAAAGTTAGGGACAGGTGTGGTGGTATGGGTAAGTTTAATGGTAAAGTTAGGGACAGGTGTGGTGGTATGGGTAAGTTTAAGGGTAGGGTTAGGGACAGGTGTGGTGGTGTGGGTAAGTTTAAGGGTAAAGTTAGGGACAGGTGTGGTGGTATGGGTAAGTTTAAGGGTAAAGTTAGGGACAGGTGTGTGGGTAAGCTTAAGAGTAGGGTTAGGTGTAAGGGAAGTGTCAACAGTGTAATTATAAATGTAACTACAGAAATTAATTACAGATGTAATTACACGCAGGCATTTTTTAAAATGTAAGTACAATGTAAAATCATGCATGTACACAATAAGTGCATTGTATCAAATTATTAATTTAAATGTTAGTACATATTAGTTAAGGCCACCTAATATAAAGTGGGTCCAATTCATCCAATCTCTATTTACTTCTCCCTCTTATTATGTCTTTCTTGAGGCAAAAATGCTCTACATAGGCTGCCTTGTTCTTGTCTCGCAAAATGTGAGTTTATGTTAATCTTTCTGAATTATGAAAAGATAAACACTATCCCTATAGTGAGGCTCTAACTTGGTGCTATGTAGCTCTTGGGATTGGCAGGGTCTCATGGTACAGAAGAAAATTATATTCTCTGACCCTCCTAGTCGTGCCGCCCACTTGACTTTTCACTCGGTAAGTCCCTGGTGACCTTTAACGCTGGTAGGAGGTGAAGAAACAGTGATATAATGGGTTTGAAGTGTCAGCTAGAGGATTTATGTGGAGGCCGAGTGCTGGCCGTCCTCTGGAGAAAATGTGCATTCTTCCATGCGTCCTTTACTCAGTGGGCTGCATCTTGAATATGTGGGATTTCTCACTAAATGTTTACGCTTGACATGCATTGTAATTTCACTCCTCCCCATTCTTTCTTCCATTTAGGCTGTTTTCACACCTCCATTGTCTTTCGTAATGTAAAAGCGCATCTTGTTTTCTTGATTTCAGGTTGAATCCCCACTGGCAGTGGAGGCAGTACTGGGTGAGACGCAGTTCTCTGTGGTAGACGAGAAAGTGTCCATAGTAGAGCTTCGTGTTCATGCCATCTCGGGACTGGCACTTAATCTTCAACCAAGCCCTGGCAACAGCCATACCATGGTTGCTAAGGCAACTGGCCTGCAGACTCTCTCCACTCTTAAGCAGGTATAGTTGTTCCCTTTATTGTTTTCCACACCTTCTAGAATGAATGACATTTCATCTGGCATTCTCGACAGTATTTTGTTAATTTTTTTACAAAATACAGATTTCTAGAATGTACAGTATATTTGATTTGATTTGTTGCTTGTCCAAGGCAAGGTATCATTAACTCATTTTTTTAACTTGACATAAACATGAACTGAAATTGAATAAAGTATACACACTTAAAGATTAGTTCACTTCAAAATAAAAATTTCCTGATATTTTACTCACCCCATCTCATCCAAGATGTTCATGTCTTTCTTTCTTCAGGCGAAAAGAAATTACGTTTTTTAAGGAAAACTTTCCAGGATTTTTCTCCACACCATTGAGTTCCATTGCAATCAAAATGTTGAAGGTCCGAATCAAAGCAGTTTCAAAGCGCTTCGAAGGGCTTCAGAGGCTCTGTGTGATCCCAGCCGAGGAATAGGGTCTTATCTAGCCAAACCATCTGTCATTTTCTAAATAAAAATAAAAATGAATATATTTTTTAACCTAAATTGCTCATCTTGCGCTGCTCTGCGACGTGCCAGTGATTGCGCAATCACTTTGAAAACGTAACACGAGACGTAGGCAGAAGTACCGCCCCAAGCGAACGTGCAAGGACGAATACAAACGCCCTTTACCAAAAAACACTCCATCTTCAAC
Source organism: Paracanthobrama guichenoti (assembly GCA_018749465.1). Taxonomy (NCBI): domain Eukaryota; kingdom Metazoa; phylum Chordata; class Actinopteri; order Cypriniformes; family Gobionidae; genus Paracanthobrama; species Paracanthobrama guichenoti. Next base: position 43,193,400 of record CM031947.1, read on the forward strand.
TTTAAAAGCCGACATCGGTGTTTTACCCTTTTTTTTTTTTTTTGCTACAGGGTGTTTGTAGTAGTCTTCGCATTTGCACTTTGTAAACATGAGGACGGTGCTTCCGCCTACGTCTAGTGTGACGTTTTCGACATGATTGCGCAATCACTGGTGAGCGCAGAGCAGCGCAATATGAGCAATTTAGGTTAAAAAGTACATTCCTTTTTTTTTTTTTTTTTTTTTTTTTTTTAAATGACAGATGGTTTGGCTAGATAAGACCCTATTCCTCGGCTGGGATTGCACAGAGCCTCTGAAGCCCTTCGAAGCGCTTTGAAACTGCTTTGATTTGGACCTTCAACATTTTGGTTGCAATGGAACTCAATGGTGTGGAGAAAAATCTTGGAGTGTTTTCTCAAAAAAAATTATTTTCTTTCGACTGAAGAAAGAAAGACATGAACATCTTGGATGAGATGGGGTGAGTAAAATATCAGGATATTATCATTTTGAAGTGAACTAATCATTTAAGGCTTATATTATTCAACAATTACGCTGTGTTGAAAACCTTGTTTTGACCGACCTTTTATAAAATTGCTTGTTATGCTATATTATCACCAAATATTGGATTCAATCTTTTTGTCAACTTGTTTCCTTTCAGTTAGGACAGGTTTTGTATTACTTTTCTGAACTGATTGGCCTCATTGAGCTGAGCTTATATTACTCAGTATTTAAGTGAAGAAAGGGTATTTTGTGGATAATTTTGTTACTATTCAACAAAAATATTTACACTGTTTATCATACTAATGTACTTTAATGCTTTAACCAAGAAGTTTGATTTGAAATGCTTTTATTTTGTACAAAATAGAACAAAGTCACACTTGTGGTGTTACTTGTCAAAACTGACCGGCCTGCAAAAAAAAAAAAAAAAAAAAAAAAAAATTAAAAAAAAAAATATATATATATATATATATATATATATATATATATATATATATATATATATATATATATATATATATATATATATATATATATATATTATATATTATATATTATATATTTATATATATATATATATATATTTTTTTTTTTTTTTGCAGGTCAGTTTTGACAAGTAACACCACAAGTGTGACTTTGTTCTATTTTGTACAAAATAAAAGCATTTAAAAAAACTGGATTCAATCTTTTTGTGAACTTGTTTTTTCTATTTAGGACAGGTTTTGCATTTATTTTTGAAACTGATTGATCGTAGGCATAATTGATTATAATATAGCATAACAAGAGATTTATAAGCTATTGTTTGTAGGCTGGTCATTTTTGACCAGGAACACCACAAGTGTAAAAGGGTTGGAAAAAATCCCCAAAAGTAATTAACATTTTTGGGAAGTATTATACCCTGTGTGAGCAAAGTCAGTAAGTTTTAGTCCAATGCGATAACATTAGCTAACATTTTTGGGTCAAAATGACCCGGAAACAACATAAGGGTTAAGCTAGTTGCCAAGGCAATATTTATAATTTTCTAAAACTAATAAATAAAACTAAAACTAATAAATACAAATTATTAAATACTATATAGACATTTAAATAAACTAATATAAATGATGAAAACAAAACAAAAAATGCTAAAACTAACTAAAATCATAGAGAAACAAAATATAAACACAAAATCTAATTCAAAACATTAACAAAATCTATAATAGTATATCAATCATACTAAAATAACACTGTTCCAAGAATATCTACCAGCTCTAATAAACTTGTCCAGGATGGTCTACCAACTCATTCTGGCCCCCATTTTTAGACCAACCCAGCTACAGACCACGCAAAACCATCTGAAGTGTCATATTTACGTTGAATTGTCGTGGTACCATCTATGTGAATTTGTGTAAAATATAATAGGTTTTATCATTTACATTCTTACACCCTGAATGAAGGTACAATCTCAAGTCATATATTGTGATTTGAAACCCTAAAAAAGATCACACTTGTTTAGGGTCAAGAAACAGATTGAAAAAATATCAGTTAATTTATACACAAAAAAGTTGCATCTTACCCCTCTGTAGCTGAGTCCATGGAAAAGCTCTAACCTTTGGCCCTCTGCAACTAATTATGCAAGTGACATTTATGTGAAATTCCTCCTTGTTGCTCAGGATTATTCTGCTCCTCAAGAGTTAACACTGGCTGGACTTAGCCTCATATTGATGAATTGAGTCTCCATGAAGGTTATACACCAATGGCAAATTAGCCTCCGCACAGTCTTCCAGCCAGCCCTCACTACTTTAATAAAGGCTAGTTTGGCATTCAGACATATTCAAATCTCCTTTAATATCTGCACACCAAATGAGCAAGCATCTTGCTTAATAAGCCACAGCCACCTTCTCGAGTGTCATCAGGGGAGCTCCGTGCATTTGCTGTATAATCTTTCTCAAAGCATTAATTGGAGCACATTCGCTCGTATTTTCAAGTGAGGGTCTCGTATGCTGCCGGGCTAATTTATACAATGTCTTGGGCAGGTCACGGAGCCCTGCTGTGAGAGCTTGGGGCCTTTTATCCTGCTCTGTACTTAGCCTGTGACCAACATCTAACATCAGATGAGGGTGGCTGCTTTCAGTTCACGCATTAAACTCCAGCGGTTCTCCCCCGCTCTCTACTTCACCACCTTTGCTTTTAATTAGCGTAATGTATCGGCCTAAGTGCTTGTGGAGACTGTGCAATAAACATCACTGATGACCCTCCTCCTCCTCCACTGCAACCAGTCCATCATTTCAATCCTTCAGTGCACTTACCTTCTTCACCTCCGCAGTCACAAAATAACAGCAGTTTTTCAACCATTTCTGCCTTTAGTTTTTTTTTTACTGTCAGTTGCGTTTGATTTCCTGGTAATACTTTAACTCTTTCCCCACCAGTGTTTTTTGTTTTGTTTAGTTTTTTTCATTTTCACAAACATTTCATGGCCCTAAGAATAGTTTTTTATATGAATATCTGAACATGCATATCAAAAGAAAGAGAAGACCCTCTGCTTTTAAACAAACAAAAAAAAATAATTTCTAGCTTCATGCATTCTTTTTGATCAACACTTGAATATGGGTAACCAAAATAGGGTTCAGAATTTTTTTTGTCAAAGACTACGTTTGGATCAGATTCAGAACGAAACACAGATGGAATAGATCGAGTCCATCAACACCCCCACAGCTTCATAGTCCTATAGCTCGTCCTGGGTTGACATTTCATTCAGTAACATTAGGCAGTTTTGATTTATATACTGTTTAATGTTGATGATCACGTTATTTTAAACATGCATATGATTGCATAAGATATCACTTGTTTCTGCATCTTTCTCGCATGTGCTTTGATCAGGAGATCATCGCTCTTTAAGAAGATGTGTTATAGCTCCCCTACCGTATAACAGTGAAAACACAGAAAGCCAGAAATTTCCGTCAATTCATAGTTTTCATAGTTTCAAGTTTTAAGTCAGAATGCATGAAATGGCATTAGACCCCCCCCAACCCCCATTTAATCTTTGTTAAAATGTATTAATATAATGTATTAAAAGTGAATTACAATGTCTATCTATCTATCTATCTATCTATCTATCTATCTATCTATCTATCTATCTATCTATCTATCTATCTATCTATCTATCTATCTATCTATCTATCTATCTATCTATCTATCTATATATATATATATATTTTTTTTTTTTTTTTTTTTGTTTTTTTTTTTTTTTTTTTTTTTCATTTCATGTTTGAGTATAAATTAAGTTAAATTTAGTATAAATTACCATACCACATTATCATGTATTGAACGAACATGAATTAAGTTCCCAAAAGTGAATTTATGAAATAACTTTAACCTAGATTTTTACCTAGTCATGGAATTAATTAATACATATTATTTTATTCACTGTTAAGTTTGTTGACAATACATTACACAATAAATCATTGTATGTAAAAACATTAACCTAAATAAATGTTGTTAAAGTACTGTTCGTTGCTAGTTCATGATTGCATTAACTAATTTAAACAAATTGAAGCTTGTTATGTAAAGTGGTACTGATTTTCTTGCTCTTTCTTTTACACTTTAGATGCCCCTTTCTTTTGTCTTACTGGCATCCTTAAATAATTGATTTTGCTGTATGCTGGTGTAAGCGATTATTCCGTTTTAAGTGTCTTGGATGCAAGAACCCTTTACTTTTATAGTTTGTTACATAGAGTGAATTCAAAATTACCTTCAAGATAGATCTCAAAAACTTTTAACAGTTAGAAATTGAATGACTTATCTATGTAAAAGTTACAGTGTCATGTCCCAAAGATCGAAGCTTGTAGAAGGGCCATGTGTGATTGATGTCAATTTATTTAGTGGCTATAGTGATCTCGAAAGGTCCACGATGACAACATGTCGTCTTCAATGTATTATTCAGATCATGCATATCAAAGACTCTCTTCATCTTGACAAGCAGTGTTGACAGAGCCTGAGCCCGAATGTCAGAACAACCTTGAAGTTTGTGACGCGACAGAAAACTATTTTTACAGCCTCACAACAGGCCGTTGCTGACTAGAGGCAGATAAATACTTCTCTTCCTGAATATAAAAGCAAAGCAACACTTCATTTCTGACTAAAAGCACTCTGGCAGAGTGGTTTCATTTTGTCTGCCTGCCAACAGGTGTAAGGTGTTGTGCTGTTCCTTTAGCAGAGAGCAAGAGCAGGAAAACAACTGTCAAACTCAGGCTTGTTATGAGGTGACAAGAACACAAGCATTGCGCCAGTGCTGCTTCCCCTCAGTCTGTGTTTCTAACGGCCAAAGCAGGCAAGCACCTCTGACGTTAGCTGCATTTTGCTTGCTCAAGACAGGACGAGCTATAGGACTGTGCAAGTATTAGGGGTGTTGATGGACTCGATCTACTCCATCTGTGTTTGATCATCCTTCTGAATCTGATCTGGATGTAGTCTTTGACAAAAATGTAATTTTCTCAGTTTTTAAAAATGTTGCTTTTTTATTAAACGTACCCATATTCAAGTTGATTAAAAAAAAAGAATGTATGAGGCTTAGGATAAAACTTTTTGTTGTTGTTGTTGTTGTTGTTTAAAAGCAGAGGCTCTGTTCTTTCTTTTGATCTATTGCATGTTCAGATATTAATACAATGAAATTATTCCGGTGACCATTAAATTTTTATGAAAATGATCAAAAACGCTGGTGCTGGCTAGCAACTTTTTTAAAAAATGCTGGCGGGGAAAGAGTTAAAAACATCTTCATTTGTGTTCCGAAGATGAACAAATGTCTTACGGGTTTGGAAACGACATGAGGGTGAGTGATTAATGACAGAATTTTAATTATTGGGTGAACTAAGGAAATCACACACCTGACACAGCAAGCGGATGATGTACAATTATATTAATTAAAATAAACCTTTTGTGTGAATGTACTGTACATACAACACTGACCACCATTCAGTGTCCATCAACGGTACCTAGCTACGGCTACACAAAATTCTTTCACACCAGTGAGTGCTATTCATGTAGTTTTTTATTAAAGTTAAAATTGACCTTGAATCTCATCAGGAGTTGACTTTGAACTTGAGCGTGTATGTACAGAATGACGTGTTCTATATGCAGTACCAATGCAATGCGGCCCTTCTCGTTCAGTGTGGAGCCCCCTTTATAGTGCATCACAGACAATAAAGTAAGAATTCAAAGACAGATTCGGAGGTTAACAGTTGTTTACAGGTTGATGCTCACAATTTCTTTTGTTTTGTGTTTGTAGGAGGCCAGTTTGTCCATCTGGGTTTACTACAGCGACAATACCGCCGCCCCCCTGAGTATGTACGACCCTAAAGACTACAACCTCAATGCCTCCTCAGTAGATGATAAGGTGGTTTCAGTGGCTCAACAACCCCAGCAGCGGTGGCCAGTCATCGTTGCAGAGGGTGAGGGTACAGGAGAGGTAGTGCACGTGGAGATGACCATCTGCGAAACCTGCCAGAAGACTAAACGCAAGAGCGTCATTGCTTCATCTCCTGTATTCGTCAAAGTCCGCTTTGGACCAGATGAAGACTCTGAGGAGGAAGTGGATACAGAGACTGAAATAGAAACCAGAATTGCTGCCAACACGAGAAAGCCCGCTATCGATCCCAACGTGGGTGGTGCAGGGTATGAGCCATCTAATGAGCAACCCGCAAGTGTGCCCATTGATTACACCAACTTCCCTACAGTGAGCAATCCGGAGGAACCAACTGAAGAAGATGAGGAGGATGACGAGTTTGTGCACAATCCCCGTAGCATGACTGACCTAGAGATCGGCATGTATGCTCTTCTCGGCGTGTTTTGTCTCGCCATACTGGTCTTTCTTATAAACTGCATTGTGTTCGTGTTGAAGTATCGCCATAAGCGCATCCCTCCTGAAGGCCAAGCCAACATGGACCATTCCCACCACTGGGTGTTCTTGGGTAATGGGGAACCCCTGCGCACCCAGAGCGACCTCTCACCTCAGACGGTGGAGAGCCCCAGCAACACCTTGGAGGGGGTACAGACTTGTTGTCACGGGGACCACCACAGCAGTGGAAGCTCCCAGACCAGCGTACAAAGCCAGGTCCACGGCCGAGGAGATGGCAGCTCCGGTGGTTCCACCAAAGACCACGGAGAGGACGCCAGCTCGCCAACCTCCAAACGCAAGCGTGTCAAGTTCACCACCTTTACCCTTCCCACAGAGGATTTACCCTACAACTCCATCCCCATTGCCAACGAAGAGGACATTCAGTGGGTATGTCAAGACATGGGCTTTCAGGACCCAGAGGAACTGCACGACTACATGCGCAGGATAAAGGAAATAGCCTGATCGGGCTGTATGCTTTCTAAAGACGTTCATTTCTATTTTTCTCTCTTAATTTTCACTCTAGAGGAGGTACCTTTCACGAAAAAACAACCAAGGCCTAGTGTCCAGTTTTGTTGGGGTTTTCTGCACAGTGCTGTTTCCCTTACACATTGAAACTTGTACAAACTAAAAATAAATATTCATGACGCTGCCAGGGAAGCCAAAGACGAGTCAAAGGGATTCTAGCAAAAATGGCTTTAGCGGTGTGTGTGATTGCTGCTCAGTAGAAGGGTGAGTGTACAATCTTTAAGGGAAAAAGGGTTTTTTAGTTGTGAACACTAATATCAAAATGGATCCCTGAAGTACTCAATCATGTGTGGGTCACCCTGCTGTGGATAGGATCTTTCTCAGAGGAATGCCTGGAGTCTTGGCACTGTGTCCATTCTTCTTCTCTTTTTTTTTTTTTAATTCAACAGATTCTTCTCCAACAAAGAGGCCTTTGAAGTGCAGATTCTACTTTTGTCCCAGATTTGTGTTTGAGATGGATCATGTTCATGCCATTGTTGATAAACCTGACACTTAGCCGCAGAAACTGTCAGGGACGTTCATGAGAACGTGCCAAGGATTCTTTTCTGTCAGTGTTGGAAAAGTTGAATGGTTTTATCCCCCTGCCCCTCTTTTCAGCGTTATCTCGGTCCTACACATGCCTTGGTTGTTGAATTAGTTCTTCGTCTGTCTTTGGTATTTCATACTCATTCTCAATCTGGATGCCACCTCTGCTTCTCTCACTATCTTGGTTAAGTCAGATGCCTTATTAAATGGATCTCAATAGTCACAACCTCTCTCTGTGCTGACACCACATTTGTTCACATTGGTAAGGGCCAAAGCAGGGGCAACTCTACAGGTGTCTGTATCTCAATTAAATGTGTCGGCATGGGGAAGGCGAGAGCTTGTACATTGTGGAGTTAGGTATCTTCTCCAACATTCCTCTGCATGAATGGAGACTTGGAGGCACAATTAGCGCAATTTTGTTTCTTTTTTACTTTGTATATGTTTGTATTGTGAGAATTATCTAATCATACATAAATGATAATAGAGGACATATCATGTTACCATGCATTACATGCATGTGCCAGACCCTCCCTCCTGTGTACATACCATGTTCAGTACATAACGACTGCTGACGCTTAACTCTCGATTACTCAGTTAGCCTGAGAAATAGGGGAGGCAGATGCTATATAGGGACTCGGCAGCCAGATACTTGAATTTCAGTGAGGCTCTCTTTTCTCTTTCTCTTTTTCTGTCTCTTTACTGATCTCACCATGAATTCCCATCCAGGTGGTGATAGAGTTAAGATCTCTGGTAAGGATAAAATGCTATGCAAACACACTGGAGGGGTTGATTATTACGGTTAAGTAAATCTGCCCTAGATATCATTATAGCGCCACGGTTACTTTCGTTAATATACCAAGAAATATCTCAAACTAGTTGTAACATCTGCCACAATGTAAATTGCAGGTTTTGAGGTTTAAGTTTTTTTTGTTTTATTTTGAAGCACGCTAGAAGTGTTAAAGAAAACACCACAGAATGCGGTAGCGCGGTAGATCAAGCCCAAAAATGTAAGCATTTACTAGTTTAGAAAGGGTCAAGCTAGTAACGGGTCTGGAAGCTTTTTTTGTGGTGGGGCACAAAGAAATTGTATCTGTATTGCTGCTGACCTATCACAGGTTAGTTTCAGGGTTTCAGTCCCCCCAGTTTCTTCAGGATGTCTAAATTCACACACTGTATTAAACGCTTATTTCCCACTGTGCTTATTTGTAACATGCAGGATTTACCCTTGACTTTGTTTTTAATAGTCGTATTAGTCATTTTCCTGTAACCGGGAGGGAACACCTATTTTTGCTTTCTTTGTTTTATAGATTTTATTATAATATTATTTTTATTTAAGTAAAATAATAGATCACCCCTAATTTAATCAGGGGCCCTTTGCACTCCACTAAAAGTCACAGAGAACATAATACTGACACCTCTCCACCTTTCTCCTATGATTTGTTGCCCCCTTCACCCTTTCTCAAAAAAGAAACCCTCAGTCTTATGACGTGTGATGAAATGTTAATTGATAATGTAACATGTCAAGGTATTAGGTTTTGATTGGCAGCTGGAGTGCTGGTCAAAGGTTTATTTTGGCCCTCACTTTACAGATATGGTGGTTCAGAACTGAATGTAAACTTTTCAACTGTACCTTGACGATCAAAATGAATATAATTTCCCATGTATTATTACGGTCTTCTGATGGGGTACATGAGTCTCTATACGACTACTAGCAAGTCTCTGGTAGCAGCTCATACACTTTCCGTTGTGTAACATCATCATCAGGATATTTTCGGTTTCATATTGTTTTCTACTTTTAACTGATGTATGTATGTATGTATGTATATGAAACAGCAGTTGCAATATCTGCGCTTTCATTTATCTTTTTCAAGAGGAGCTGCTACTAGGCCTTTGCCTTGACCACATGCTGTGTTGTGGTGTAGATTTGAGCTGTACTCTATGACCTGCTGAAGCACGGTACTGTCAGCCATGTGCTGTCACACCCTTAATGTACAGAGCACTGTTACAACATCCTGTATCCTCCTAAAGAACAACTGTTGTATTTCCTCCTTATATGTAAGTACTAAAGAAAATACAATGCATAAACTTGGTGTTATGTCTTTTACTTGACAATGTCTCTGTATTCCAAACAATAATTGTCTAATGAGCCTACTGAGCATCAGCACATAGGGCAAGTTGTTACAGAGTTACAAAACTATAAAAAAAAAAAAAAAAAAAAAAAGTGCACTGATGACCTGTTTACATTAAGACCAGACACATTTGGAAAATTAATGGGGTAAATTTTGAATTGTGAAAAGAAGTGTGCTTAATTGAATGTCCATGTGCACTTCAGATCTTAATTATTATTATTTATTTTTTTTAAACTTAACTTGCAGATAGTATAATATTAACAAAATTAGGCACTTTCATAACACACTTAAGTACACAATGTTTTACTTTAAATAACATGTGAAATAATTGTTTTAATAATCTTTTGTCAATCTTTCATAATAGAAATAATTATGAAATTATATATAAAAATGTACTTGCATCCTATTTAAGCGAATCAAAAAACAAAAGCCCTCTTAAAGGGATATTTCACCCACAAATTAAACTTCTGTCATCATTCTTTTCTTCTGCTGAATACAAAAGAAGATATTTTGAAGAATATGGGTAACCAAACAATTGATGGAAAAAACAAAAGAATAATATGCAGGTCAATAGGGTCCATCAACTTTTTGTTTACAGACATTCTTCAAAATATCTTCTTTTGTACTTATGAACTCATACTTCATAACTTGCATAATGCAATGCAAAATTGTAATCATACTTTTCTAACAGGATTTCAACATGTAAATGGTCTATAATACATATTCAAATGCTTTAGAATGGCTATAGTGCTTCACATTCATTGCTCCACATCATTACTTTTATTTCCATCATTGCTTTTGCAATACCAGACTCACACATCACCACTCTAGAGGTTAGTAGTAGGTAAAATGAGAATAACAACCGCCTTCGTGGCATCTGTGACCGCCTTCGAGGATGTACACTCTGTGCTTAGACGTCCCATGGGAAATAATGTGGGTTTTGAACTGCTGCAAAGAATTCTTTGCTTACAGGTCTTGTTATATTGTGCCAATATGTGCGAAAAGAAAAGTGTTTCTGTTTCGGTATAAAACAAAAGTATATTTACACCTCTTTTGCACCTTAGTATCACATCACTTCATGTACCAGTCCTGTAAGTGTGTACCTGCCCTGTGTTAACACAATACTTTACAAAGTCATGATTTTGTTTTTGGGGTAGATACTACTAGATAGGTTTTCATGCTTGAATATAAATTTTTTTATTTATTTATTTTTTACTATTTTTCACATATATGACATTGGAGCAGCACCTTTCTTCCCAGTCTATCAGTAACGCTCTCTTTAGTTCCTGTCTCGATAAAGCCCTTCCTTCTGAAAAGCACAATGTGCTCTGATTGGTCTGTTGGAGCATGTTTCGGAAATGTCACGCCCCTTCCCATAACCACAAGTTTCAACCATAGACTGGAAAAAAAAATATAGAAGTAGTGTTCGTGACGTCACCCATAGGAATCTGAAGAGCAGTTCTGAAGTGCAAAGTAGGGTCGAGCTGGCCGTTGTTGTCATCACACGTCACTCCCGGATAACTGACAATGGGCAAAGAGGCGGGACGTGGCTAGAGCTGAGGTGACGTGATGACTAACAGACAGCAGACAAATGGCTATCCACCTGTCACTCAAAGTGGTCACACTCTTAATTATGCACAACTTTAAGGCTTTATATAATGTAAGTGAATGAGTTATAAAAAAAAATCACCCCCCTTCACAGTTGTCATTAAGGGCAAAATTTGCTATATAGCCAAAACCACAATTTGTTCCAGGCTGTAAACATGTTTTTTTCTGCTGTAAAGTTTGTCATTTTGCTCAATTAGATTCTGCTCCCTTCTGGAGCCTTTCTCTAGCGGCCAGCCGATGAATTGCAGTTTAAGTCACTTCCGTATTGGCTTCAAGAGAAACTGGGGGAGGTTGTCGCTTGGTTTCAACACACCACTAATGCAACTCGACCAGGCCCCACCTCTTTCATTTTGCATATGCCTTGGATGAGAATTGTTTAAATTAGGAATATTGTGACGTATTGATTCTCAGAAAAAAACTCAATCGGGGACTACAATCGGCGCATTTCAGTGCTTACTGATATAGAGAATAACTCCCTTTGGAGGAGTGACTTTGTGCTTTGTAACTTTGCAGACCTTTTTCACACTCAAACAGCAACATTTTACAGGGACAGGGACACACAGCAGCACACTAACATTTTTAAATATTAAAAATAAAAAGGATTCCTCTCTGGAGAAGCATTCAGTCTTTATGCTCGCAAATTCCGCCATGTAAATAGCGAATCGGCCATGGTGCAAGCGCAACTGGCTTTTAAAGGGAATGGGAGATGAGACTCTGATTGGTTTATTGCACGTTACGCCCAAAACACACGCCGACCATTTTTCTCGTCGTTAAACTAGCAAAAGTGGATTCGGACATGCCCTAAGTGCACATAGACCGTTTAGACCATGCGCTTAGATCGTTCAAATAGAGCCCTATGTGTGGCACAAAGATAAACACAGTCACACTCATACAGTCTTATTCTCTTGAAGGCTGGGTGGATATAACCATCTGTCATCAGGGAGAAAAGCTCTAAATCACACTGCAGATCTATTGGACTAGAGGGAAAAATCTGTAAATCTTCCTCAATTAAACAAAACTTTAATCAAAACATCAAGCTAATTGGGACCAACAGTAAAGTGAAGGCAGAACAAAGTCAAGGTCTTCATTTAGAGAACAATGGCACAAAGGTGACTGTAACAGAAGACTGATATTATTAAGCTGGAAAAGAGCAGTGTAATATCACTCCCCAGGTATGTGTATTGTGGGAACAAGCATCAGCTGGCGAAGTAGCCTGTAATATAACCATGCAATGTTTCCAGACATTTCATCAGCTGGGAGTAGTCAGGAATGTCACCGCTTGAAGCCGCTCATAATTAAAAGGTTGGGAGTTATCGCTCATCACAGCCTTGCCAGCATTTGATGGAGTTTGCATTTGGAATGCATCCTAATTGAAAGCTTTTATTAAAGAGACTAATTAAAATGAAAAATTGAAAGGAAACAAGCAAATACTGTAGAGTAATGGTCTTGTTTTAGTTCTGGGTGCCTGGATGTATATCATTATGATTTTACACCTCTGAATATTGATTCACCATGACTGTGTAAAGTTTAGTTTTTCAGTTATGATAGAAAGTATAACTCTTTAACATTAATGCAATTTTTTTCAGTAAGAGCTTTGGAATGGCCCCCGGGTTTGCTTTAGATTCATTTCAAAGGTTCTTTTAGAGAATTTCATTTAGTTTTTATAGTTTTCCTAAAATATTACAACATAAATACCATCTCTAAAATGTCTCCTTAAATGTTCTACAAATTACATGCACAAAGGATAAATGTGAAGGTGGACATGTTATTCTCACAATGACAGTTAATTATTAATATTTAATTGATTCTCTCTTCTACTGTATATATTTTTACAAACCCGATTCCAAAAAAGTTGGAACACTGTACAAATTGTGAATAAAAACAGAATGCAATGAAGTTTCAAATTTCAATATTTTATTCAGAATACAACATAGATGACATATCAAATGTTTAAACTGAGAAAATTTATAATTTTAAGGGGAAAATAAGTTGATTTTAAATTTCATGGCATCAACACATCTCAAAAAGTTGGGACAAGGCCATGTTTCCCACTGTGTGGCATCCCCTTTTTTAACAGTCTGCAGACGTCTGGGGACTGAGGAGACAAGTTGCTCAAGTTCAGGAATAGGAATGTTGTCCCATTCTTGTCTAATACAGGCTTCTAGTTGCTCAACTGTCTTAGGTCTTCTTTTTCGCATCTTCCTCTTTATGATGCGCCAAATGTTTTCTATGGGTGAAAGATCTGGACTGCAGGTTGGCCATTTCAGTACCCGGATCCTTCTTCTACGCAGCCATGATGTTGTAATTGATGCAGTATGTGGTCTGGCATTGTCATGTTGGAAAATGCAAGGTCTTCCCTGAAAGAGACAACGTCTGAATGGGAGCATATGTTGTTCTAGAACTTGGATATACCTTTCAGCATTGATGGTGCCTTTCCAGATGTGTAAGCTGCCCATGCCACACGCACTCATGCAACCCCATACCATCAGAGATGCAGGCTTCTGAACTGAGCGCTGAGAACAACTTGGGTTGTCCTTGTCCTCTTTAGTCCGGATGACATGGCGTCCCAGTTTTCCAAAAAGAACTTCAAATTTTGATCCATCTGACCACAGAACAGTTTTCCACTTTGCCACAGTCCATTTTAAATGAGCCTTGGCCTAGAGAAAACACCTGTGCTTCTGGATCATGTTTAGATATGGCTTCTTTTTTGATCTATCGTTTTAGCCGGTAACGGCGAATGGCACGGTGGATTGTGTTCACCGACAATGTTTTCTGGAAGTATTCCTGAGCCCATGTTGTGATTTCCATTACAGTAGCATTCCTGTATGTGATGCAGTGCCGTCTAAGGGCCCGAAGATCACGGCATGCAGTATGGTTTTCCGGCCTTGACCCTTACGCACAGAGATTGTTCCAGATTCTCTGATAACTTCAAACTCTTTGCAGTTTTTCTCTGAGAAACTCCTTTCTATTTTTGGCCGCAGCATTGGGGGAATTGGTGATCCTCTGCCCACCTTGACTTCTGAGAGACACTGCCACTCTGAGAGGCTCTTTTTATACCCAATCATGTTGCCAATTGACCTAATAAGTTGCAAATTGGTCCTCCAGCTGTTCCTTATATGTACATTTAACTTTTCCGGCCTCTTATTGCTACCTGTCCCAACTTTTTTGGGAATGTGTAGCTTTCATGAAATCAAAATGAGCCAATATTTGGCATGACATTTCAAAATGTCTCACTTTCAACATTTGATATGTTATCTATATTCTATTGTGAATAAAATATAAGTTTATGAGATTTGTAAATTATTGCATTCCTTTTTTATTCACAATTTGTACAGTGTCCCAACTTTTTTGGAATCGGGTTTGTAAATTTCCCTTTATAAAAAATGTCTATACTGCTTATATATGTTCAGAAGGTCTTCCAGGTTTGTGGAATTGCACACACACACCAGCCGCTAGTCAAAACTGAGACTCTCACATTATTTGATCTCTGGATTTAGAGAAACCATTTGATTTTTAAGAAGTTTTTTTCTCAGCATTACAACATTGTATATCTAATCAGCTCCTGGCGGACACATTAATTATTATTTGAATTATCCACTCAATGAGTCGTTTAACCATGTATTACATGTCTTTGGAAGGCTTTTGTCTTTCAAACATATTAAATTGTACAAATTCACATTTCATATTTCCATGCAATGGAATATATTTTCTTTCTCTTTGTATATTTAAATCAAGATTGTCTTATTCAAATCAATGAAAGCAATCTAAAAGTAATCAAAAAGTAGTCAGATTATATTACTTTAAATGTGTAATATAATGGATTACTAACTACAATTTTTGTCATGACATTTGGAATCAGTAACTTACAATTTGTAATCTACACAGCACTGATACATCATGCTCATGAAGCTCATTCGAGGAGGAAAAAACACCTACATTTTATTCAAAAAGCCCAAAGTGGGCAATACTATGCAATTTGTGCAGTTGCTGATATTTATATCATATGGCCAAGCAATTCTAAAAGTTTGTAATGTAAATTACTGAGATCTTTGTATCAGTATAGCAAAAGTATTTATTTACAGTGTTCAGTGTCACATGATCCTTCAGAAATCATTCTAATATGATGATTTGCTGCTCAAGAAACATTTATGATTATTATCAATGTTGAAAGCAGTTCATGGGCGGCCAAGGCTCATTGATGCACGTGGGGAGTGTAAGCCCGCCCAATCATCCCAATGAAGGCTTACAATTGGTGGGTGAAGGTTTCTTGCACGTTCTGTCTTTTCAGTGGGGTAAAGTGATTTCATTCCAGTTTATCTTTATTTAACTATATTTTATCATGACCTCAAATTTAGGTTGGAATGCCGATTGGTTATTAGGTCATTTGTATAACAATTTAACTACACATTTGATTAATCTGTTTAACTCTTTACTCTTATTGATATTATTCATTCGGTTCTCAGAGTTGCACAGGGTCCACGCACCTGCCGTTCATTATGCGGGCCCACGATCACAAACTTGCCAGTCTTGGTCACTAAACAGAGGTAAATGACTATACTGTTTTAGAGTGCCGCCCTCATGCTTGCTTTCTCTAAAAGTATTTTATTTAGACCCCATAGATCTGTGTACACTTGAATTAAAATAACATTATCGCTAATCAGAGGTCATAACCACTACTACAGATATAAGTTGACCAACATTACTCTTCTGAAAGTAGCTTTGGTTTGGTCATGCATGGTTTCCCACATACACTTAGTTAGAATAACATTACCTTAAACAGAGGTAAGGCTCACCCTGTTTAGTTTGGCCGATCAACATTATTGTTGTCCTAAACGGAAATTCCCTTTTAGCCTTCACAGTCTAAGTACACTTGAACTAATGCCTAGAGTTAGCGGAACTTTAGTCTGTTACTAACCTGACACAGATTTGTGGTAACAATGGATACAACGTAATCTATTAAAGTCAATCATTTCAAAGTCAGAATAAATTCAAATGTAACAATTTATTATTAGTCAGGTAAATGTATCATGCCAATTATATAATCAATTCAAAGATAATCCATACATAACATTAAATGCTCTGAAGTAAAGAATAAAATATGGATACCTGACTTCTGAAAATTACATAACACTGAAGACACTCAGCATTATGGGCTGACCGATGTAAAGGTTTGTGCCCTGACCCTTCTGAAACATCTCCTTAAATACCAGACCAAGATACAAAGCTCTTTCAAATGTAAACATGAGTTCACAATGGGAATTACAAGTCCTGTAGACCTGTATTGATGACAGGAGGTAAAGACCAATTGGCCGAAGACACACCCATCACACATTAAGCAAAATATCTCTAAACTCAAAAAACCTTCATCTACTGTAGCTCAAATTGCTCAAGTAGTTAATGTTGGTTCTGATAGAAAGTGTCAGTATACACAGTGCCCATGCTGACCCCTGCCCACCACCAAAAGCCCAACAGTGGGCACGTGAGCATCAGAACTGGACCACGGAGCAATGGAAAAAGGTGGCCTGGTCTGATGAATCACGTTTTCTTTTACATCACGTGGATGGCCGGGTGAGTGTGCGTCACTTACCTGGGGTAAGTCCCACCAGGATGCACTATGGGAAGAAGGCAAGCCGGTGGAGGCAGTGTGATGCTTTGAGCAATGTTCTGCTGGGAAACCTTGGGTCCTGCCATCCATGTGGATGCTACTTTGACACGTACCACCTGGAATAGGAATGGAAACGGTATGCCCTGGTGGTTGTGGTCTCTTTCTGCAGGATAATGCGCCCTGTCAAGCATAAATGGTTCAGGAATGGTTAGAGGAGCACAACATTGTGTTTGAGGTGTTGACTTGGCCTCCAAATTCTCCAGATCTCAATCCAATCGAGCATCTGTGGGATGTGCTGAACAAGTCCGATCCATGGAGGCCCAATATACAGGACTTAAAGGATCTGCAAAAAGGGGGACCAACACAATATTAGGAAGGTGGTGTATATATATATATATCCTTGGCCCATAAAAAGAGAACAGAATGTGCCTTCAGAGTACAAATTTACAATGAAGGCCTGTAGCAGCTGAGCAGAAAAGACTGCTGCATTATACCAGTCCCATGTGATACTCAAAAGCAATTCACAACTACTGCACAGACATTAAATAGTAAATAACCTGGAATATTTATTTTTAAAAACAGTTCCTTTCTCTGGTGTCTGGTCCACAGCTCAGAGCTATGGGTGTAATTATAGGTACTACAGCCTCTAATATTGACTACAGTTGAAGCGTTGTGGCTTTGTTCACACTGCACACAAATTGCGTGAATAGGTTTTGAAATCCAATCTTTAAGACTGTCTTTGCACTGTTACTTTGCAAACTATGAAATCTGAACCATTAGTTTAGACAGCAGTCAATATCAGATCTACTGTATCTACATTGGTTAAGTAAGCACACAATGTGAAAAAACTTTCTCATACAACATACTGTATAACATATATTTTCAAATGTTAGTTGGTACAAAAGAAGTTTACATCTGGGGTCCGTTCTTCGTACATCGCTAACTCAGTTAGCTGGATTTGATTGTTGATGATTTGGCATGATCTTGGATTGTTTGGCTCTTCGAAGCTTATCCTGGACTTGCTGTCATAGCAACAGGTCCGTAAACTTAAACCTGCTCAGGAGCAGCTCATTTCATGTAAACAGGATTAGATTGCATCTTGAAGTGATACTTAAAATCTGTCCCAGTCACTGCTGCATTATATAAGAGTACTTTATTATAAGAGTTCATTACTGAACCAGGGCAATAATATTTTTAATAATAATAATAATATAAAAATGTATTTGAAAATAATATTATAATGTAGTAAAAGGTGTATAATACTATAGACTTGATTCCACTTGATTGAGAGATTAATTTGTGATGGAATAATTACTTTATAATTTTATTGTCTTACACACATGCTGTAACGTTACTCTGAGCCGTGCATTCATTTGAGTGGTGACGGATATTATGGGATGGCTTGATCTTGACCCTTAAGAAACTTTAATTAATGCTGTCATGTAACAAATCTGCTTCAGATTGATTTAAATTAAATGAACTGCTAATTACAACATTGAAATAAAAATGTAAAGGGTGTACAAATACTATAGAATCGTGAATATAAATAATTGGGAATCATGTTTAAAAAAACATTTATCATTTATCTATTATAACTTTTATGTTATTTTGGTCGTTTGGCTGTTTCCTTATAAAGGTCCAGAAATGCGTGTTTTTTCTTTTTTTTTCTTTGTCAAGTTTTTTGCCAGGTAGCTTTTTTAATTAAATGATGGCATTACGTTGTCTTGACGCCAACCAATTGCTGCTTTACTGATTGTGGGTTTGAGTATCGATGGATCTGCCCTCTTCAGTGAACACAAGAACGCACAGTAATCTTAGATAACTTAATCCAGATATTTTAATCCAATCCGCAAATTCGTTTGAAGAACCAAATTAGCCAGAGATCGGTTATCACGATTAAAAGATCTGGGATCTGTCAAATCATCTCAGATGTATTAAGCGAGGTATGAAGAACGGACCCCTGCTCCCTATTTATGTATTTGTTTGTTTTTTGATGTAGCTGAGAGTTGAAAACTGTTCAACTTTGTGTAGAACTCTGCGCTCGTCACTGTCACTTTTACCCAGCCGTCCAATCACAGTGGAGGAGGGGCGAGACAAATACTACACCGACCAACCATCCTACTTAGAAAACGACTTGGAAAACAATAGAAAATGTTAATATTGCTGGTTACTGCATTTTTATATGCAGTACTTTTAAAATGTATTCCATTAGAGCTACAAATTACTTCATAAAAAGTATTCAATAACATAATCCAAGCACCACAGTATGAAAGTAATGTAATCTGATTACTTTTGGATTCCTTTAAAGTCACATATGTAAATAAAGTCAGGTAAAAAGCAATATCAAAGTATTTTTATATGAATTTAAAATAAAAGCAAATTAAAACTAAGCAACTGTGTCTTGTTTCACCAACTAGATTACACAGCCCCATATACACTCGCCTAAAGGATTATTAGGAACACCATACTAATACTGTGTTTGACCCCCTTTCGCCTTCAGAACTGCCTTAATTCTACGTGGCATTGATTCAACAAGGTGCTGAAAGCATTCTTTAGAAATGTTGGCCCATATTGATAGGATAGCATCTTGCAGTTGATGGAGATTTGTGGGATGCACATCCAGGGCACGAAGCTCCCGTTCCACCACATCCCAAAGATGCTCTATTGGGTTGAGATCTGGTGACTGTGGGGGCCATTTTAGTACAGTGAACTCATTGTCATGTTCAAGAAACCAATTTGAAATGATTCAAGCCTTGTGACATGGTGCATTATCCTGCTGGAAGTAGCCATCAGAGAATGGGTACATGATGGTCATAAAGGATGGACAAGGTCAGAAACAATGCTCAGGTAGGCTGTGGCATTTAAACGATGCCCAATTGGCACTAAGGGGCCTAAAGTGTGCCAAGAAAACATCCCCCACACCATTACACCACCACCACCAGCCTGCACAGTGGTAACAAGGCATGATGGATCCATGTTCTCATTCTGTTTACACCAAATTCTGACTCTACCATCTGAATGTCTCAACAGAAATCGAGACTCATCAGACCAGGCAACATTTTTCCAGTCTTCAACTGTCCAATTTTGGTGAGCTTGTGCAAATTGTAGCCTCTTTTTCCTATTTGTAGTGGAGATGAGTGGTACCCGGTGGGGTCTTCTGCTGTTGTAGATCATCCGCCTGAAGGTTGTGCATGTTGTGGCTTCACAAATGCTTTGCTGCATACCTCGGTTGTAACGAGTGGTTATTTCAGTCAAAGTTGCTCTTCTATCAGCTTGAATCAGTCGGCCCATTCTCCTCTGACCTCTAGCATCAACAAGGCATTTTCGCCCACAGGACTGCCGCATACTGGATGTTTTTCCCTTTTCACACCATTCTTTGTAAACCCTAGAAATGGTTGTGTGCGTGAAAATCCCAGTAACTGAGCAGATTGTGAAATACTCAGACCAGCCCGTCTGGCACCAACAACCATGCCACGCTCAAAATTGCTTAAATCACCTTTCTTTCCCATTCTGACATTCAGTTTGGAGTTCAGGAGATTGTCTTGACCAGGACCACACCCCTAAATGCATTGAAGCAACTGCCATGTGATTGGTTGATTAGATAATTGCATTAATGAGAAATTGAACAGGTGTTCCTAATAATCCTTTAGGTGAGTGTATATTTACACACAGACTTGTGGCTACAGTATGGTATTATAAAAAAATTTTTGTTACATTTTATTTTATTTTTTTTACAAAATTTTTATTTTCACACAAACCCATCGATTAGTTTCAGAAGGCCTTTATTAATCCCCCAGAGCCGCATTGATTACTTTTATAATGGATGGATGCACATTTTTGGGCTTTAAATTTTGGACTGCCATTCACTGCCATTATAATGCTTGGATTAGCCAGGGCATTTTTAATATAGCCTAACTTTGAAAGAAGAATGTCATATACACCTAGGATGGCTTGACGGTGAGTAAATTATGGGACTTTTTGGGTGAACTATCCCTTAATATCATTAAATGTTAAAATACTAATTTATTTGGTTTTAAATTAAACCATTATTCCCATGTTTTTTTTTTTTTACAAAATTCTCATTACTTGTTTTGTTTTTTTTTGACGTAATTGCAGTTACCAATTTGTAGCCTATCCTGATTACGTAAAGCCGTTACATGTATCCCGTTACTCCCCAACCCTGTATGCAATAATATTCTTAAAAATTAAATTAGCCTACTCATTACACATTACTGCCTGTCGTATTCGTATCATCACCCAGCAACCAAAGCGTCTCAGCTGAAAAAACGCTGGGTCTCAAAGCGCTCTCAAACGCGCTACCTGGCTGTTTAGTCTGGCAGTTAGTCTCTTTAGCATTTATGCAATAGTCTATTATACTGGAGCCAAACATGAGAAGGGAGTCCAGAAGATTCTACAGCGTTCCTGGACACGTAATTTGCGTAGTTGTAACTCATGGGCGGGGATTATGCTAATTTTGGATGAGCGTGCACGCCGCCCCTAATTACGAATGATTGGAATTCGTTACGCACGTAAATCGGATGTTTACTAAGCGTTTGTCAGTCCGGAGGAGAGTTTTCGGGAAGGTCCGTTTTATGCACAAATTACTCAGAATTTACTCATATATTTACGAAGGTTTAATGAATGAGGCCCAATCTCTCATAGATCACTGTATGAGTAAAGAGCAAGCGAAAATTCAGCAATCTGGTCCCAGTGCCATTACATATACATGCAATCCCAAAAGTCATGTAGGAGTGGAGTTTGAATGGGAGTTAAACATTAAATTCTCATGTTTTTTGCTGTTAGCAAAGCCATCAGCAGTTTCAGCTGCACAAAACCATGTCAACAGGAGAGAACATGCAGATACAGGTATGAACATAAACTAAAAACACTCATTTTTAAACCGTGCACCTGCTTGAATAAGTTATCAGATGGCTTTGGGGGTGTTTTTGGTCCATTAAAGAGTCTGTAGTGTGTATGTAGACTGAGGTGCTTGTGTTTTGATTAAAAGTGCTGTAGCTTCAAATAAAAGAGGCAACAGATATAAACAGAAAGCTTTTTCTCCACAGAATTTCAAAGAGAAAAATTACAGGATGACGGAGCACAAAGCTAGACAACATAATAGCCCTAATTTTGGATCACAGAAACATCTGAAGGCATCACTGATAGATCAGGTACGTTTATTGATGATTATAAAAATCCTGGCTGTAACAGTCTATGTAAACGCTTGGCTATTAATTATGAAACCTCAGAGAATGATTTGAAGAACAATGATTTTTGTTATATATTTATTTATGGCGCTCTCTTGTACAAATGTATATATATATATATATATATATATATATATATATATATATATATATATATATATATATATATATATATATATATATATATATATATATATATATACACACACTCACCTAAAGGATTATTAGGAACACCATACTAATACTGTGTTTGACCCCCTTTCACCTTCAGAACTGCCTTAATTCTACGTGGCATTGATTCAACAAGGTGCTGAAAGCATTCTTTAGAAATGTTGGCCCATATTGATAGGATAGCATCTTGCAGTTGATGGAGATTTGTGGGATGCACATCCAGGGCACGAATCTCCCGTTCCTACATCCCAAAGATGCTCTATTGGGTTGAGATCTGGTGACTGTGGGGGCCATTTAGTACAGTGAACTCATTGTCATGTTCAAGAAACCAATTTGAAATGATTCAAGCCTTGTGACATGGTGCATTATCCTGCTGGAAGTAGCCATCAGAGAATGGGTACATGGTGGTCATAAAGGGATGGACATGAAACAATGCATTCAGGAGATTGTCTTGACCAGGACCACACCCTTAAATGCATTGAAGCAACTGCCATGTGATTGGTTGATTAGATAATTGCATTAAAGGGAAATTGAACAGGTGTTCCTAATAATCCTTTAGGCAAGTGTATGGTTACTTTGGATACAAGCTATTTTACTCAAAATATGTGTAGAACCTTTAAAGCAGGACATGCTGTTATTAGCATGTACAAGTATGAAAGCAAAGACCACTGGTGGAATACAGTGATGACGGACTGAGAAATGTCATCATATGGGAAGTAATTGAAACACATATGAAGCCTGTGATTAATATGGCTATTTGTTCTCCTCAAAGATGGAGTTGACAAATCACTTTAAAATGATTGAGAGCATGGGCGTAAGTTGACATTTGAGCTAGTGGGGCCAGACCGAGCCATGCAGTCACCATTTGGTTAGTCATGTCATATTAATCACATTTTAGCTTTTCTTTAACAGACCTTCAAATTCACACTTCATACAGCCTCTCAATTAATATCTTGCTCTAAAACTGGGTCATTGACCAGTGGGTCATTTTGTTTTATTTTGGCTGTAATAAAGGTCTACATTTAAATAACTTTTTGCAAAGGAGGCCACATGTGTAATTAATTTTGGTACAAACTGTCAAGTGCATTTTTATTTATTTTTTTACACAGAGCTGTAATAGAGTGGAAAAGAGTGGGGGAAAATATTTTCCTCTGTACAAAAGCACATTTATTTAACCAAGTTTGGATGTGGGATTTGTGATGTCAGATGGACAAATATAAGGCGAGTTCACGCAATGTCGGAATGCCCGTGATTACAAGACTCAAAAACAGCATTTATGTCCTCATGGACTTTAAATTAGGCCTACAACTAAACAGGAATTTTCTGAAAGCTCTGACTTGGACCGCGTGACATTTGTACCTGACCGCTGCAGATTCGTTTTTGCCGTTGATAGTGTTACCTAGGAGCGCATAATTCAGAGTATGTGAACATCACCGAGAGAATGTCACAGGTTAGCATGGTGTAAATGCAGCAATATTTGCATATGATGGACTGAGCAAGACACCAAGAAATTGATTTTTATCATCACACTATCTACTGCTGTTCAGCCGCTTAAAACACTTGTCTACATCGGACGCAACCATCAAGTCAAAAGCAAATAGAACCATTACAATCACTGATGCTGTCTAGACTGATTTGAGGGTACAGATGCCCATTCAATTTCTGACATTCTCCATGCGCTTGACCAAGTGACTCGTGACAACAGGACAAATGGAAGAGTACAGGATCATTTAAACATCATGTTAAAGCCTTTGTTCAGGCTTCAGTGCCAGGAACAAGTGGATAGTTTATTTTTAATGGCATCATGGACCGCGTCAGAGGCTGGTGATGGTGGTGTAATGGTGTGGGTCTTTAGGTCCCTTAGTACCAATTGAGCATTGTTTAAACATCACAGCCTACCTGAGTACTGCTGATGACCATGTCTATCCCTTTTTTGACCACAGTGTACCCATCTTCTGATCGCTGCTTCCAGCAGATAATACACCATGTAATGTCACAAAGCTCAAATTATTATCTCAAACTAATTTATTGAACATGAGTTCACTAAACTCAAATGGCCTCCACAGTCACCAGATCTCAAACCAACAGAGCACAATTGGGATGTGGTGGAACAGGAGATTTGCATCATGGATGTGCAGCTGAAAAATCTGCAGCATGACGCGCTGT
Organism: Paracanthobrama guichenoti; assembly: GCA_018749465.1. Taxonomy (NCBI): domain Eukaryota; kingdom Metazoa; phylum Chordata; class Actinopteri; order Cypriniformes; family Gobionidae; genus Paracanthobrama; species Paracanthobrama guichenoti. The sequence goes on from CM031947.1 coordinate 43,217,682, forward strand.
CATGTCAATATGGACCAAAATCTCTGAGGAATGTTTCCAGCACCTTGTTGAATCTATGCCACAATAAATTGAGGCAGATCTGAAGGCAGAAGGGGTCCAACTCTGTACTAGCAAGGTGTACCTAATAAAGTGGCTGGTACTAGCAAGGTGTATCTAATAAAGTGCCCCCCACAATAAAAACAACAAAGCTTTGATCATAAAACATAAGACATTATTAGGAGATATAGCAGGGGCGATTCTAGGATTTTTCATTTTAGGGGGCTCAGCCCCGTGAGGGTATATGAAACAAATGGTAACACTTTAGTTTAGGATCCAATTCGCACTATCAACTAGTAGTTTGTTTTTTTCATTTTTTTTCCAGCATGCATATTATTAGGATATTGGTTATTATTACTTATAAAGGCAAATATTAATGCCTTATTCTGCATTACCATATTGTATATCCATAATTGTACCTGGGAATTTAGGTAGGGTTTTATAATGACTGAGATCCCAAATGTGAGGTAGTTAAAGGGGTTGGGGACATGCTCCCCGAGGAAAATTTTGATTTCTATGATCTAAATATGTGCATTTAAAATGTTCTGAAGGCCAAAACATTTGATAACAATAGCTTGAAAACCATGTCAGTGGGCAGTAGATTATTTGTCTTTCTTCTTATGCCACATCTCTCTCTTTTCTCTGCTTTTATCTTCCCTAAAGCTGAGCTGCCTTTGACTGATGATATATATATATATATATATATATATGTATATATATATATATATATATATATATATATATATATATATATATATATATATATATATATATATATATATATATATATTTTTTTTTTTTTTTTCATTTTCGTGAGTGAGTGAAGAAAGTAAAACGTATGGTTAAGTGATATTAATTAAGTGATATATGTTTTATGAATAATTTTTGTAAACGCGTTAATTTACTGAAGGCTAGCAGGAAGCTAGGTAACTAAGTTAAGTTTATTAAATTAATTCACAATATGCACACATTCATTATTAAGCTTATGCCCAATACAGGCTGAAAAAGCTGATATTTTTAATTTACTGAAGGCTACAAATGGAATTATATTAATTTACAATATGTACACATATATTATTAATCTTATGATAATCTGAAGAAAACTGCTTTAATATTTCTTGTTTGTTAATTAGCCTACATTATGAATCACATTAGATAGGCCTATTTTCAAATCAAAATGGCGTAAATTAGAACTTGAAGAACACGCTGATTAAAATATGGGACAAAGCTGAAGCCTCCGCCAAGTTCCTCATATGTTTTAAAGGGGAGTTAATCACATATTTTTTAGGGGCTGGGCAGAAGTTTGGGGTGTATTTACAGTAAGTGCAAATGACCCACCTTGTTGCAGAGGCTATTTACACCTAACTCAGCCCACTGACGTCGGGCCATACAAAATTATGGAAGACGCTGTATTGTTAATAGCAGTAATAGTGTAGGGGTAAGGTACATGGCAGAAAGTTTTGATGCAAACCGCCAAATCTGCCTTTTCCAAACTTCGTGCTACTCCCTTTTCCATGACATTTCAGACCAGAAAGGCATTTATTTTCAATAAAAATTAAGAAAATATTCAAAAGTGGAAATAAAGTGTCTAACGTGTGTATTATAATAGTTTTTATCGGTTAGGAGTAAAGGATAGGTGTAGGGAGGAGTGACCCCAAAGGCGGAATTTGCTTATCATTTTAATAAATATAATAATTTACACTGTTTTTATTGCACACAGTTTAATGTGTTAACACTGAGTTGCAAATAGTATCTGCCACTATTTACAAGTATAAATAGAATCTAACTACTATTTACATTTGCAAAGAAAATGCAACTATTTTTACAGTATTTCTATCGCTAAGAAAAATGCTGCTATTTTCACTTAGTGTAAATATCATCTATTGCTATTTGCAGTTGCCTAAATTAAATGACAATATACACACACCCTACAGCCTCCACACAAGCTCAATCCATGATTGGAGTCATTTATTAAACCTACCCAGGCCTTCTACAACAGAAAAAGTGCATGGGCTGACCTTTCTCTGTGGTCAATGTCTTTGAGCATAACAAGAGGTGTATATGAAGAAATGTGACCATGAGTATTGTTTCAACTGAGCACACAGCATATGGGCTATGATGGCGGATGCTTTATCTTCATTCTGCGTCAACCACAGTGTTTCCTTCATTTCATTAAAGAGGTGAGACTTATCTGTGAGTGTTGGAAACTAGAGACAAAGATGGATTAATGCACAGGCCTGCGAGCAGCTGCCCAGGAGCTCCAAATCAGCAGGGGCCTCGATGAGCTGCAGAAATAGTTTGTTTTTGCTAGACGCCTGTAGAATATTTCTGGAAAATGTGGAGTTTTATGTCAACAACAGAGCAATTTTGAACATAGTCGATGTATCAAATGCCAGAGTACTAATATTACTTTCAATTTCTAATGTTCTGCGTCTTCCTGTTTTCAATAACAACACAGAAATGTGTCTGATGTGAAGAGCCCATGAGTCATATGTTCCCAGAAAAAACCCTCTTTCCCGAGAACTTATTCTGTCTTGATTGGTCAGATGGCCCAGTCTGATGTGATTGACCTACAGCTTACAGTGTGTCAGAAACTAAAGTCCATTAACATAATCTGAATTTCTATATGAGGACTTCCCTCAGCAATTGCGCTGATAAAGAAACAGTAATGATTTTTTCTATATCAATTCGAGGCCAAGTCCAACTCATTTGGAAGTGCATGCAAAGTGGATTTGCAGCGTCTTCTTTTGCAAGCCTTCCAGGCTTCAGCTACAACAGTGTTTGAGGGCAGGTCAAAGTAGATGTTGTTGTTTGCGGTAACCAATGAAGACCATAGGCTGGCATTATGCAAATTTTTACAAACCTACATAGCCATTCCAGAAATCTCTTCTTTCTTTTGGGAGACAATAACATTTATTGTGCACTTTGATCTTTGAAACTTTGCAGACCTACTTTAAAAAAAAGAAGCATAATAGGGGCACTTTAACATTATAATTAATACCTGACTAGAGTGCCATAAGAACCAAGTAGCTAAATAGTAGAAGAACTGATTCATCAAGCAAGGTAAATCATTTCTCTTTCTTTGGTGGCTTACTCTGACAACTTAACGCAGTAGACTCCATGGTTTAGCTATAATTGATTAATATTGCCTGATGGTCTTAAAGAGTGGCCTGTTAATAAACATTTGGCTAGATCTCCCCCGCTCAGAGATGTAGCTTTATTTCAAAAGTCGTTGAGCTGCCTCTACCTCTACCAACATATAACCTTTTAAGGCAACATCTAACCATCATAAAACCTCATTAATCTTCCATTAAGCTGTTAAAATACTTAGTTTATTGTTCCAATTCTCACAATTAACTAGTTGCTTATTAGCATGCATATTAGGACAGTGGTTCCAACCTTTTTACTCCTTAAGGTCCCCTCCTCTCCGAATCAGTACTGCATGGAGGCCCACCCCTTGGTGAGCATCTGATTATAAAACACTCACAGTCCATTCATTTTGACAACTACACCGTGAATGTATTGAACTGCATTCATGCAGAAATACTGATGTGCTAGCAATCAGTGAGCGAGAGCGCTTTACATATGGTTTGTTTGGGCATCATAATGTATGACTCCAGCATGTCACTGTAAATGTCTTTACATGTCATTACAATACGTCACCCCAAACAAACTTTATTAAGTGAGCCGAGCGCTACATACCTAGTTTGTTTGGCGCATCAATTATAATGCACACGCGCGTACCATGGACACTTTATTATTTAACATATCAATAATACAATTAATGAATTATATTAATATGTCAAATTCATTTTAAGTTATCTCATGGCCCACCCGGAGGATCACTGATAACAAACAGTGCTCCAGCTAAGAAATAAAAGAGATGATTTGGGGTGAAATCATTCTTTATCGCCACTGTAACTGGAAGCACTGTTTAAATATGTTTCAGGTCCAGACTGCACCAGTTTTGTTTTTGCTGCCATTTTTGAGCTGTGTATACTACAGAGACTGTGTTTTTTCAAGGTGTGTTCAGACAGGCAGCCAGCTGGATAGCTTAGGACATGTTTGCTGAATGTGACAAAAATGTTTTGGCCTAAAAACGTAGGACATCGATTAGAGCACCTTTACAAAGCACATATTAATGCTTTATTCTGCATTTACCATATTCTCTATATCCCTTTAATCTCACCAATACCTAAACTTAACTACCTTACTAACTATTAATAAGCAGTAATTAGTCTATTGAGGCAAAAGTCTCTATATGAGGAGAGAGAGAGAGAGAGAGAGAGAGAGAGAGAGAGAGAGAGAGAGAGAGAGAGAGAGAGAGAGAGAGAGAGAGAGAGAGAGAGAGAGAGAGAGAGAGAGAGAGAGAGAGAGAGAGAGAGAGAGAGAGAGAGAGAGAGAGAGAGAGAGAGAGAATCGAATCTTAAAGGTGGCTCTTACTGTAATTCTTTAACTCCATATTATAATTGTGAGATTTAACTAATGGCATTGGTTATGTAGCTACAGAGTGGTCTTGATGGGAATCACGTCCTGTAAAACTAAAGCTTGTATTCAAGTGCGAATTAGTTTAAATGGTGGGATTTTAGAAAACAGCAGGAGAGCTGTGGTCATTTGTCAGAATCTGATTAATGGCTGTCTCTGGATGGTGAGACATGAAGTGTATGTTCTTTAATTTATTACATTTAGGCTTGGCAAATCTTCTCCACCTCAGTTCACATTTATATAGGATTTGATGCTCTCTGGCTGAAATGGATGTGCTCCATCTCCTGTTGTACTGCTGAGCCAAAGGTATTGTTCAACCAATTAGAGATGAATGACGTCATATGTGCCTGCAAGACAGGAAATCTCCAGAAACTGGAGCAATAATGATTAATTTTTGTCAGACGATGTATGCGACACCGTCTTCAAACGTTGTAACTAGGACTAAAGAAAGCAAACAGGAATCAAATCAGGAACCAGTGTCAACATTAACGCATTGTCTGGGACAAGTGAATTTTTAAATATAAGTGAAAGAGAATTTTACTTGCCCAACAAATAAGTAGCATTATTAGAACTTCAGTAATAAAAATAACTGTAAAATAAAAAATAAAAGAGACATTACATTCAGTGTGAAAGCAGCAACTGATAATTGATA